>ML977146.1:188796-610916 GCA_010015705.1 Aulographum hederae CBS 113979 | reverse complement strand
ATGTTTCTTGCCTGCCAAACCAGACCTGATCTGCAATTTGCAATCAATCACATCTCACGATTCTCCCAACAGCCACACGGCAAGGCCTGGGCAGCGCTTCAGGACCTCCTTGGCTATTTACAGTCTACAGCCTCATATACTATGACGCTACAGGGCACAGACTCGCCTGGACTGGAACTACACACGTACAGTGATGCTTCCTTTGCCACTGGCAAAGACGCCCGAAGTATCTCTGGACGTATTACTCTTCTCAACGGCAATCCAATCTCTTGGCAATCCAAACAGCAGACTCTCACAGCGACAAGCACCTGCCATTCCGAATTCATCGCCGCATACGAAGCTGGACTTCAAATTCAACCGATTTGTGACCTTCTTAAAGAAGTTCTTCCATCTAATTCGATTCTCACTACCCCTATCCTTTATATGGATAATACAGCTTCAATTTCGAGTGCAAATACAGGTATCCTTACCAATCAAAACCGTCATTTCCTTACTAAGTATCATTGGCTGTGCGAACAGGTTCGGGAAGGCAATATATCGACACAATTTGTACGGACAGATGAGCAGCTTGCTGATACTCTTACAAAGCCAGTCTCACAGTCCATTCTTCACTATTTTATTTCTTCGATTCAGCTATCAAGTGCGAGCTGAAGGGGAGTGTTGTGTCATCACATGATATGTCACGTGCACCCATGTATACTAGCACCTCACCCTCCAT
This sequence comes from Aulographum hederae CBS 113979, assembly GCA_010015705.1. Taxonomy (NCBI): domain Eukaryota; kingdom Fungi; phylum Ascomycota; class Dothideomycetes; order Aulographales; family Aulographaceae; genus Aulographum; species Aulographum hederae. The sequence continues at coordinate 610,198 of ML977146.1, read as the reverse complement.
AGCTCAATCCATCATCATCCACCACAACAACTATGAAACGTGCACAACTAGGAGGAAAACTTTACACAAGGACGACTTGCGAACTTTACAAATGGAATACTGTGAGAACTTTGACAGACTTTGACCGTGACAAACTTGTGGACAAGTGAAGATGACAATGTGAAGATGAATAGTGTACTAGAGACTCATGAGTAAGTCGTGAGAAAGGCATGAAAACAGAGGCAAGATATACCGACCGCTTAATTAGTCATGTAGAAGTCAGCTCTTAAAAGCTGCATCTTTTTCATGTTCTTTTATTCTTCCACATTTCTAAATGGACAACTCGAGAATTACAACGGACTTTAGCTGTGACAAACTTATGCACAATCGAAGATGACGATGTGAAAACGAACAGAGAAGCGAGTCGTAAGTCGTGAGAAAGGGATGTAAACACGGTGAAGAAATATTGACTGTGTGTCTTATGGCCAGTCATATAGACGTCAGCTCTTAAGGCTACGTCTTCTTTCACGTCGTTTTGTGCTTTCACATCCTTTTTTAAGGATGTGGCCCCTCTGATCGCTGCCTTCCGTGAAAGTCTAGAGATGTGAAGCACACCCTCGTCTATATACGTCTGCCCTCTAAGCTCTTCATGGATACTCATCCATCAAAGCATCTTTCAGAAAAGAACAACTCCGAACAGAATGATCGAAACCATCAAACAATCCTTCACTGCAAGACTTGGAACTCAAACTTCTGGAGCACCAACGATCCACAATGTGCGAGAAACAACTTCTGAAATGCGTAACCTGTGGAACTGAATACGATATCGAATGGGCAAGTTGCCCAGCTCTTCCTCGAGGAGTTCATCCTAAAAATTGTCCTGACGGGACGTACCCCTAGCCCGTTAGACGTGGATATTGCTCCCGACATGGAGGACGCGGCCATTGAGCAGGGCGAACAAGGTGGTGGTGTAAGGTTGGCTGGACGAGTGTGGAATTCGATGGGTCTTTATGGGTTGTTGATTGTAATGGGATCTAGGTACTGAATCATCATGGGATTGTTTGACGGGATTTTGAGATATTATCCAGACACAATTTAAGATCACTCTCCACCTCGGTCAATGACATGCACAAATGGCCTTCATAAGCGACGAAGTTGAGTGCGTTTATGTGAATGACAATGTAGGGATGAGAGCCATACCCCCCCCCCAAAAAAAAAAGAGACGTTCGCTTTGATGGGAAGACAATAAGAAATATCACGGGTATTCGCAACGTACCACACCAGGAAAAGCGCCCCCCAGAAAATCCTGTCCGATGTTGGAAGACAGGTCCATAGGCTACTTGAACTCTCTGATCTGATCCTCACACCAATCATAAAACTCGGCGGCCCTGCCAGTGCCACCATCCTCGCTCGTTCCTCTCGACGCATAGATCAGATCCATCCTCGGTTCTGAATTCACTCTACCCCAAGGCAAGAGGTAAGCACCGGAATGAGCCATATCCAGCATAGGACTCAGACCGGCCCAGAGTTCTGTATAAGCACCGAATTTCGAATCGTAGAGCATAGGGAAAGCGAGATAGTACATCCACCACGAATGGCGCAAGAGGTTGCTTTTCAGATTACCTGGGTTTTGGGTCAGAGATAGGATGCCGTACGGTGATACGACACGGCCTAATTCGGAAGCAAGGAACCAGTTTCCCGTTTTGGAGAGGATGTAGTTTGCAATTGGGTCTTTGGGGGGATTTTGGACGGCGTTCATTTCAAAGCCACCTGTCGGAGCTGATAGGTCGACCATGAGCGATGAAGTCCATACAACGCGGGTTGAAGCTGGCTCGGAGGGGTCTGTAGATGCCCGGAGAGATGGGAGGAGTAGTTGAGTGAAAAGAAGAGGGCCGAGACAATTGATTCCGATGTGGGCTTCGTAGCCTTGAGCAGTGGTGGTGCCGGCTGGAGGCTGAGATATTCCAGCATTATTCCAGAGGACATGGAGCTTCGTCTCCAGGGATTCAAACTTCTCCACAGAGGCTTTGATAGTACTAAGGTCCGCCAAGTCCAAGGGGAGGTAAGCGAGAGAACCGGTGGCAGACGGAGATGAGGCCTTGATCTCTTCAATGGCTTTCAGTGCCACAGATTCAGTGCGACCAGCGACATAAACTTTTGCGCCGGCATTGTAGAGAATGGCGGAAAGATGGTATCCAATACCAGAGTATCCACCTGTAACGATGAAAACCTTGCCTGACTGGTTGGGCAAATTCTTTTCGGTGAGAGGGGGGCTAGGGGGCACCATTTGGGAGAAGGTGGTGCCCATCTCGAGAAAGAGAGGGCCTGAAAGGGACAGAATTGAGTACAAAGGACGGCGTACTGGGATTGTGGAAGGCCCAGAGGAGGTCAAGACTGCTAGGAATGGTCCAAAGACGACGATCAAACGAACAAGCGAGCGCAAACTAGGGAGGGAGAGGCAATGGAAAGACAGTTGTAGGAGAGGGCACAACGCTACCTAGTACGGGAGGAAATGGCCATGACTGTTATGAAACTCAGCAGGCCAGATTTTGGAGAGAGAGGGGGGAGAAAGGCTGTCGGAAAGAGAATCAGGTGGTCTCGTGTCCGGCGCAGGCAAGCCATGTCTCCCTAGGCACATGGCTAGATACTTACGACTTCCAACGAGGGTATTGGGCGAGGGGATTGCAGGGAGGGAAAGGATAATAAGGTGGAGGGTGGTAGGTAGGTACGGGACTGGGATGGCTTCGTCCTCGTCTGTCTCCAGCTGTTCCCCCCTGTCTGACTAAGCTGGCGTTGTTGACGACACTCAACAATCAGCATTCTCCCCGCACTTCGATCCTCTCCATCAGTCAGTGTTCTCACTGAGAGTCAGCCCAGGACAGGCAGAGTAAGATGAGATGGAGTGCTGCGCCGCCGGAAGGTTTGCCATTGCCATTGCCATTGCCATTGCCATTGCCATTGCTCCAACCGCGCCGCGAGGGCTCGTCTCAGACCCCGGCCACCAACTTCTCCAGCGTCCATTTCCCCATATTGCCATTATTAATTGACCTCCAACATGGAGATGACAACACCCCAGGTCCCCTCTTGCATGCCTGACCTAGCTGGCCACAAGTCATAACCGGTACCGAGCACGACACTGGATGGCGCTTGCTGGCCCATAGAGTGTCGTTGGTCATTCCATCATCGTTCACGTCTTTGATGGTAGCCTAGAACACTTCGTCGTGTACATTCTCCTAGGTCCTTGTGTTTTGTCTTTTCCCTCGTATTCTCATCGTCTGCTTCTCCTTTTCTGGTCGAGTCACGTGACCATCGGAAACTTATGCCATGCTTGGCCCATATTCGCAGCCACCCGGGAATTTCTTTGGTGGCGTTTTCACCGCTCCATTTCTTTCAATAGAGCCAGTGATAAACAAGGCCAGTATTTTGGCGTATTCGAGTCTCAACCTTCGACCATGGGAGACAATTCTGCTGGAGCAATCGTCCCGGGTTACAATCTTCTGTCTGCATTGCTGCATCATATCAACTCATCTCGCCAACCGCTCCCCACAACTACTCGCGCGTATCGACGTCTTCCCGAACAGACGAACGCTGATCCGCGCGGAACCTTGGTGCAACACCAGGCATGCACATTGTTTCAATCAAAGTACTATGAACCTTCCTCCTCTCTAAATAACGCCGCTCCGGGATCAGAGTATGCACCAACCTTGTCCTTCCGCCCCCACAAGGTGGGTATATGAGGGGTGTCGCCTGTCACAGTAGGGGACCTCTGGGTGTTTTGCGCAGGTACCAGCCATGGGTTCCCCAAGGGCTGTGAAGGCGCTGCACACACGATATAAGGTGCCTGGGGACAGTGACAGCCCTGATCGGCACGAATCATAAAGGGCCGAGTTATCCTTCCACTCCATTTCGTAAGCCTCAGTCGACTCCCGTCTCCACAATATTCAGTCCTCTGCACAGAACCGTCAAGCAAAGATGAAGGGTGCCCTTCTCGCAATGGCCGTCCTGGCCGGAACTGTCTCGGCAGCTCCACTAGGTGAGCCATTCTGGCCTCGTGAATTACTGTTCAACAAGTACTAATTCAGACGCAGACAACGGCAAGCGCGACTTCACTGCTCAGATCGTGGAACTCGCCCCGACACCTGTTGCGGAACCCGTCAAACGAGACTTCACCGCCCAGATCGTTGAGATCGCTCCCTCTCCAGCTGCCGAAGCTGTCAAGCGCGACTTCACTGCCCAGATTATCGAGGTTGCCCCGACTCCTGTTGCCGAGCCCGTCAAGCGTGACTTCACGGCCCAGATTGTCGAGATTGCTCCCTCTCCTGCCGCTGAGGCTAAGCGGGACTTTACCGCGCAGATTGTCGAGGTTGCCCCGACTCCTGTTGCCGAGGCTGTCAAGCGTGACTTTACCGCTCAAATCGTCGAGATCGCCCCTACTCCTGTCGCGGAGGCTGCCAAGCGAGACTTCACCGCTCAAATAGTCGAGATTGCTCCTACTCCAGTTGCGGAGGCTGCCAAGCGAGACTTCACCGCTCAAATAGTCGAGATTGCTCCTACTCCAGTTGCGGAGGCTGCCAAGCGGGATTTCACAGCTCAAATTGTCGAGATTGCCCCATCTCCTGTTGCCGAGGCCAAGCGAGGCTTCACTGCTCACATTGTTGAGGCCTTCCCGACTCCGATTGCGGAGCCTGTCAAACGAGACGAAGGTGGGTTTACTGCCCACATACTTGAAGCTTTGCCAACATCTCTTTCAGGATACAGTCTAGAGAAACGCCAAGGCTCTGGAGGCGCAGATATCATTGAGATCCAGCCTGTCGAGAAGCGTCAAGGCACCGGGGGTGCAGATATCATCGAGATTGAACCTCTCGAGAAGCGTCAGGGAACTGGACGTATCATCGAGACAGTAGCTCTTAAGAAGCGTCAGCGTCCTGGACGTACCGGCATCATCGAGACTGGGGCTCTTAAGAAGCGTCAGAGCACCGGACGTTCGCATATCATCGAGTCTGGACCTCTCCAGAAACGTCAGGGCACTGGACGTATCATCGAGAATGGACCTCTCGTGAAGCGTCAGCAGACCGGAGGTGCAGACATCATCGAGATCGAACCTCTCGAGAAGCGTCAGCAGACTGGAGGTGCAGACATTATCGAGATCGAGCCAGTTGAGAAGCGTCAGGAGACTGGAGATGCAGACATTGTCGAGATCGAGCCTGCTATGAAGTGACTACTTTCAATTGTAGCATAGGCTACAGCAGAAGGGGATTAGGTATCACTTAAGGAGTTTCTGGTGATGTGTAAGAACGCATCTGGATTTAATATTGATGGAAGACTACCTAGGTATCTGCGAGGATAAGGACATTTCCCTTTGTGCTATGTATATACCTACTTCAATAATAGCCATGGTGAGGCATTCAACACTTGTCCCAGCGACCTGTCATTTCATTATATCAGCAACATGATCAGTACAATTTGCTCACCGGTTTAAGCGAGGCTGTAGAACCAAGATTCTGGATCGAAAGTGATTTCAGACGTCCAACTGTCGTCTATATAGATTGACCCAGCCGTGCCACGCAGATCAACTAACGTAAACAAACTCATAACATGCTACCCTGACGAGCATACATCCCATCTACATCGAGACGCAACACCTCCCAGAAAGCCATTCCCAGGTCAGCAAACGCAAACTCTCGTACTGCATTCGGACAAAGGATCAGCGTCGTGGTATAGTCGGTGGCACAGCATACGCTCGGGCACAGTTCGTTTGCAAGGTTCTCGTCTCGCACAGAGTGGGCCAACTCGAAGCCCCATATTAACGCCCCGAACCCGGGTCGAGCAAGCCCATGGTTATCCTTGAGTGGGCCTGGGCGAAGATCAAGTGACCTCGTGCGAACCAGTGTTGCTGTGACCGCTCTCGCTCTTTTAATCATCGACTTTCAACTACCTACTGCTGCCGTGGAGGGCTACTCGATACTACTCCTATTGAGTGAAGAGTAAGAAGAACTTTCTTATTTCCAGCATGAATCGACAACTAATGCTCTCCCAGTGACGCCATTCACGCCAATTACACCACACGGCCGCAAAGCCGATGTCGAGGAGAACGAGCCATTCCTCGACGACAAGCTGGGCGAGCGCAACGACACCGAATCGACCCGCTCGCCAGAGTCGCCTCGACAGCCACCGCGCCGACTGCCATGGTCCCTCCTCATCCACTTCGCCATCAGCGCCATAACCGTCCTCGCAATCTTCCTCCTCGTCCCCGCCTCCGGCGTCAACCCCAACACGGGAAACCCTCCCCCACACTCCTCCCCTCCCACCTCTTCCAGCCTCGAACATAAAGACCCCTACGCCTACTACAACGCCTCTCTCTTCCGCCCGGAACACTGCGGCAGCCTCCCCAACGATGCCACCGCCCACAACTGCTCCTTCGACCTCATGAACTTCGGCTTCACCCCAAACGAATGCTACTACCCCGAGCTCGCCGCCGCCGCCCTGCCCTCCCCACCACTCCCATGGTTCCTGAACCGCGACAACGCGACAGTGCCGGGCTCCGTCTCGCTCATCGACCCCATGCCGCAAGATCCAGCGGCCCTGTGGAACCACATGAGTGTGTGGACCTCGCACTCGTATCACGTGGCTCATTGCGTGTATGCGTTCAAGGTCATTCATGTGGCGGCGAATCGGGCGGCGCTGACGGGCAGGGCGACGTTGATTCCTGAGGGGTTTGCGAGCTGGAATCATACGCTGCATTGTGAGAAGGTGCTGATGGATCGGAGGTATGATCGCGATCCGGCGCAGGTTAGTGTGAATGCGTTGAGTGGGTATAATAGGTGCATGGTGCTGGGTGGGGTGGATGAGTGGGCAGGTGAGTGAATGGTAGTTGAAAACGATTGGAGTATATGGGCGGATCTGGAGAATTTAATGAGGAATATTGAAGGACATTTATGGTATGATGTTTGTACTTCTTTTCGGATAATTTTGCAGCAAGAGAGGAGTTGATACCATGGGAGTTCCTTCAAACTATTTTGATATTGTAGTATGACAGCTATTCAGGTGCAAACTGTGAAGTTGCATAATTGAGACATTCGTATTTCGAGAGCAATTCCGTTTCTGACAAGAGTGAAAGGGGTGTTTCCACCAGTAGAGAACACGCTGATCAGAGATCTCGACTGTTATCATGGCAAGAATCTTAGTCATTTCGACCTGGGCTCTGAATCCAGTTTCGATCAGGACAAATTGACCCTACTCTTGGAGTTGCCCTGGCGGAGCGGAGACTAGGAGCTACCGGCATCTAGCCAGTCCAAGACCAACGTCAAAAGGTTGAAAGTGACCATCTGTTACCCCTAGCTCAGATTTCTGGCGGAGTATGCTAAATCTTGCTGAGTGTTGGCTGTCCGGTACATATTTAGATCTAACCACGGAGTCAATTTTCCGTTTGCGCCGTGGACTTGTTGACATGTCAATGACTTACTGGAGCACCATCATTGACGCTGTTGCCTCTGGTCAGCCTCCCATCCTGGCTCGCCCCAAACTCTGCAAAGACTTTGTTTCCAATGGAGAATGCCGCCAGGGTGTAACTCGTCAGTTCCTTGGCAGGGACATCCTGCGCAAGCGAGATGTATGAGAGATTAATTAGCGAACTGCCCTGGGATAGCTCAGTTCTCCCAATCGAGTAATCTGGACACAGGGCCACTGGAGGGCGAACTTCAGCCATGATCTCGGATTGCACTGTTTTGCATGGATCCAGAACACTGACCATCACCAGTGTCAGGGGCGAAACATCTACACCCTCCAAGGTATGAAGGACAGTCGTGGTGCTGACGTCGTTGAGAATATCGCAGACTGTAGGGGTACTGTTTAGGAGTCGACAGAACTACGTCTATATTGCTCGGGAGATTTTACCAGTAGTAGAGCCATGCATTGCCACCACGATGGTCCTTTGACTTGGGAGTATCACACATACCACTATTCTCATTGTCGATTTTCTGACGAAGATACCCATTCCAGTTCCTCATTTGCGATTCATCGATCGGAGCGTTGATCTGCCTTGTGATTACAACATCGAATGATGTGCCCTGGCATGTCAAATACGCTGCAGACGATGAGTGGACAGCTCTGTGTAGGTCTGGTGCTGCATCTATATTGCTTGTTAGATCGCCAGCTCATACCAGGAAAGCGATGGGGCAAGCGAGCAGATAAATGTCCGGGCTTCGTTTTGGACAGGCGACGCCGCCGCAAACCTAATGGACAAGGCTATCGAAGCCGTTGCTGATTGAGTGAAAGGCGTGTTTGTCACGTAGTACAAGCGAGTGTTATTCTTGACCGTTAACGCCCCACAGAAGCGAAGATGAATCCAAGAGTGAAAAGCCAGTCTCGATCGGCGAAGTGACATCCAGATGCTCTTGTTTCGAGAAGCGTTATACTGAGCTGACTCATGTAAACATCAAATACTGATGAGCGCTTACACCATCAATTGTGTTCTTGCTGCGAGTGTGATCCTCTGCAAGAGCAACACTGCAAAAGCTCCACGCAAAAAGTAAACATTACGCCTTTCCTGCGATAGCTCTTGATGTTTGTTGGCAGTAGTTCTCGACCCTAAAGGTGGGAAGCAGGCACGGGACCACTGAGAGCTCAATCCTCTGCCATGGCCGTGGTGCATGGGAACCCCTGAGTGACCCCACAAATCAAGGGGTGGGCGATAACTTTCGATACATCGCCGAGGTACTTTGCGAGAACCATCGTAATCGTCTTTGTGGGGGTTGCAAGAACCGGGAACTCAACTAGAATCGAGGCAACTAAGCATCTGCCAGAAGAATCCTTGTGATCAAGGGGCATACTGTCAGCACAAACTAATACGTACGTATCGCCTCGTGCGCAGCGAAGGCTTAAAACGTGCTCGAGATTCCAAAGAATATGATCGCACCTCAGTCAAGTATTTCATCTAAACCGCAAGACTACTCGTATTTGGTCGAAGCGGAATAAGGAAACGTCGCAACCATAGATTCTAGCCCCGTGGGTACAAGTTAAGCAGCTCGTATAGCTTCGGTTAGACCACACCAACGGCAAGTTCCAGATGTTATGTATGCTGTGGGAACGCAAATCTTTCTGGCAGCGTGCTTTTCGAAGCGTCCATAAGAACCAAAGAGTGGTATGGAGCAAGGATCGCTGAAATGGTTTTAGCTCGTCAAAAACTTGAGAGTGACGAAGCGACGGATGCATTGAAACACCAAGAGGCTGAAATAAGTCCAGTCATGAATAGTGATCAAGGTATTTCACAGGAAATTCATGGACCAAAAGCACGAATAAATAGAGGACGTAGATGTAAGTATTTGTACTCCTCAATGGAGCACTCGAGCGCAAACAGGCGTAGGACGAGGAGATAATCGAGGAGAAGCAACAGGAAGCTAAGTCGGATGAATGAACACGCGAGAGGATACTAAGAAGACAAATGATGAAGGGAGCGTTAGCCAAATTTGACGGGACTAGATGCTATCATCGAAATATGAGATATCCCCAATGCAACTGGACAGCTATGGGGAGCTGTGGAGGCACCGCGAATGGAAGAGCATTATGAACATAGCTGCGGCGTAGCACCCGTGAAAGAGATGACATGTGATATTCCAAGATGATTCCCTGGAGGAGGATTAAAGGAGACGCAATGTTGGTGATGGATGGAGATCCGCTGGCGACATTGAAGTTGTGGAAGGTTTGCAGTTGAAGTTGCGCGAGTCATGTCTCAGCCTTGGCATCAATTGAACCTCTGAGTCTCAGGACGACAAGCATCTCACGAGGCCGATTTCTGCGACGCGCTCAACTCATCGCCACCATACGCAATGCCATTGGAATACCTATGCCGCCTCGTGCGGCCCTCGCACTCCATCCTACGAGTTCAATTCCCCCGCTCTACACCCTCGAACCTCTCCCAACGCGCCCACGTCTCCACCACAGCTTCAGCTCCATCGCCCTTCCTCCTCCGCAAGACCTCCTTCCAACGACCCACATCTCACCACACCGTCCGATCATTCTCCACGACACCGCGTCCCCGCGCAACCCTCATGCAAGTCCTCCGCGGCTGTCGCAAAGCGCAAAAGGCACGAAAGAAGACGTCTCCCCAGCTCTCCAACCGGCCGGAGATGAAGGGCGTGTGTCTCAAGGTCGGCACGACAAAGCCGAAGAAGCCCAATTCGGGCGAGAGGAAGATTGCGAGGGTCAGGTTGAGTTCGGGGAATGTGATTACGGCGTATATTCCGGGGGAGGGTGAGTACCAGTGACCTATTTCTTGCGGCTATCGCGGAGAACAAATGGAAAGCTGACATAATGGGACTTTAGGACACAATGTGCAGCAGCATTCGGTTGTCTTGGTTAGGGGTGGACGAGCGCAGGATTGTCCCGGTGTGCGATATAAGCTCGTCCGGGGCGCAATGGATCTGGTACGCTGCTCAAGCTTCACTCGCGAATCAAATTACGACGACACTAACACGTACGAATAGGGTGGCGTAGCCAACAGACTTACTTCAAGGTCGAAGTACGGAACCAAGAGGCCCAAAGCAGCATAGGTCTTCAGATGAATCATGTATTATATCGCATCCGTTGCATCGACGGCGTTGCAGATATCCTTGGAAAATAAAAGATCTTTTTCAGCCAAACCTACAGAATATCCATCCCATGGACTGTTTTTGTAGCGTCTGGAAATGCAGGATTTGTCACGTCAACGTAAACCTGCGCACCGCATTTGACTGAAGTTGAGTTGATATATACACGCCGCCCATGCTCACATAACAATCCTTGATGAACAACCCTTGATGATCAAGCAACATTCTGGAACCCAACTCCCTCATTGATGCATTTCACGTATGATCTACAGTCTGCTGTCCACTCCACTCCAATGCTGTTCGCCGGGCCAATGGGTATCGGGCCACACATGTCTCATCGCCTCCCAAATATGTCTGGTCGTCAAGTCAGCAAATGCACGCTCCCGCTTGGTCACTGTCAAAATAGCAGAGGAGTACTTACTGCACATGAATAATCTCCAGTCCTTCCTTGACTTCTTCGGGCAGATCCTTGGCGTCCTTCTTGTTCCCTATGGGCAAAAGAACAGTACGGACACCTGCCCTCAGAGCGCCGATCAGCTTCTCCTTGATACCACCAACCGGTGTGACCTTCCCACGAAGGCTGATCTCGCCAGTCATGGCCATTGTCGGAGGAACAGGCTTCCCACTGAAAAGACTAATCAACGCAATCGTGTGCGCTAGTCCAGCAGAGGGTCCGTCCTTGGGAATAGCACCGGACGGGCAATGGACATGAATGCTACGGTTCTTCATGATGTCCTCATTGAGATCATGTGTCAGGCCCAGCTCGAAAGCGTGAGCTTTCACCCATGTCAAAGCCACCTCAACAGATTCTTTGAGAACATCCCCCAATTTGCCAGTCAGTTGCACTCGGCCGGTTCCGGGCATGTCGGCGACCTCAATGAAGAGAATCGAACCTTGGCCCCCAGTGCTGTAGGCCACAAGGCCAGTGACCACGCCAGGACGAGAGGTCTGCTCTGCAATCTCTTCGTCGAAGCGCTCAATGCCTAAGATTTCTTCCACATCCGATAGGCTTACTTCTGGATTGTACTGGGTGAGAGTATCGGTGTCCTTTGCAGAGGCAAATTCCACAGCTTTGGAACGGCAGACTGACCCGATCTCGCGTTCGAGATTACGGACGCCAGATTCGCGGGTGTACGAGGTAATAATCTTATCGAGAACTTCTTGTGAGACTTGAACCTTGTCGTCCGCAAGACCGTTGGTAGTGATTTGCTTTGGCAAGAGGTGGCGAGTAGCAATATGGCGTTTTTCAAGAGTGGTATACCCAGATAATTGGATGGTCTCCATGCGATCCAGGAGGGGAGGTGGGATAGTGTCTAGCGAATTTGCAGTCGCGATGAACAGGACTTTACTGAGATCAATAGGAATGTTGACATAGTGATCAGTGAAAGTGTGGTTTTGCTCAGGATCCAGAACTTCAAGCATCGCGGCGGATGGGTCGCCGTGGAAGTTTGAACTGCTGATTTTATCGATCTCATCGAGCAGGATGACTGGGTTAGCAACGCCAACCTTCTTCAAGCCGCTTACTATCAAGCCAGGCATGGCTGCGACATAAGTCCTTCGGTGACCACGGATCTCTGCCTCATCGCGGACGCCACCTAGGGAAATCCTATGAAATTTGCGGCCCAGAGAGGTGGCAACAGACTTTGCAAGACTGGTTTTTCCAGTCCCAGGAGGGCCGACGAGAAGCAGAATAGGGGATTTGTCCACCATGCGCTTATTCTTCAGGAGCTTGATCTCCGCCTCACTAGGTAGAGGTGCTTGCGTTACGACGGCGCTGCTTTCTTTCTCTGACTCCGCGGCAGCTGCCTTAGTTTTGTCGGCGAGATCCTTGATTTGAACCTCGAGCTCGGCGTTAACGGCCTGCTTGAGCTTCAGAACTGCCAGATACTCGAGGAGCCGCTTCTTAATTTTCTGAAGGCCGTAGTGGTCGTCATCGAGTTGCTGCCTCGCCCGGGCCAGAGTGTGAACATCGAGATGATCTTCAGTCACCTTCGTCCAAGGAATCTCTGCAAGGTTTTCCAGATAGTTTCGGCAAACCTGGTATTCTGCTTGGGCGGGATTCATTTTCTGCAGCCTCTGCATTTCGCGCTGGGCAACCTTTTCGGCTTCGGGACTCAGCCCTGCCTCGTCCAGCCGCCTCTTCAACTCCTCTAGTTCGTTGCCATCTTCATCATTTCCCTGGCCATTGCCGGAGAACCCTGGGGGCATTCCCCTCATTCCTCCTGATGTCTGACCGCTCCGCTGCTGCTGAAGCCTCCGCAGCTTCTCCATATCAATGCCGTTGCCAGATGATGTGATTGTCAAGATACGGTTTCCTCCATTGCCCTGTAACGCGGAAATCTGCCGTTGCAAAACTTCTATGACTCTCTCCAAGCGGCTATTGATTGTCAAGGCGGACAGTATGCGGAGCTTTTCTTCATGCGAGCTGTCCACCACGTTGGCCATAAAGTCGGCTAGACTCCCGGCATCTTGAACGTCCTTACGAGCAATGAACAGCTCCAGCCGTCGAGCGAGTATGGGTGTCAAGGTCATGGTGGGACCACGGGGTAGTAGAGAAGAGAGGCGGACCAAAGCGAGGAACTCTCGGGAGAGTTGCTTTAGCTCAACAAAGAGGGACTGGACGGACGCATCTTGAGCGTTGGCCTCTGCATTCTTGTAAGTCTTATGATAAAGATAGGTCTCAGAAAGTCTCCATACCTTCATCCACATGGGGTGCCACCCGTGCCTCAAAATATGGCCTCTCCTGCACAATCTCTTCGATCCGGAATCTACTGGCGCCCTCGACGAGAAGAGACAAGTCACCCTGTCGCCGTCCTTGAACGCCAGAGACACGAGCCACGCACCCGTAGCTGAACAAGTCGCCTTTCTTCGCTGTGGCGGGATCCGTGTCTTCCGGCGCATTCTGACTGTTAAGGCCTTCCTCGATCAGTCTCTTGCCGTCGCTACTGAGATAGGGCGAATTTAGGGGGACGCATCCAACAGTGACCGAGGCGTCCGCTTTGGAAGCAGTGGCCTTGCTGTAGATGTGGGCAAGAAGGGCGGCGATATCAGGACGGTTGGCTATAGGTATCCGGATGGAGACTCCAGGGAGCAGCACCTGGCCTCTGGGGAGAGGGATGAGGGTGAGCATTTTGGACTTTGACCTGCCCATGGTAGGTGAGGATCAGTGTGTCTGGGATGTGATAGTTAGGAGGCGAAATGGTGGTAGTTAAGGGTCTGTCTTGGTGGAGGTTCTAGAAAGCTGGGGAAATGGAAGGGAAGCTCCCGTGATGCGGTCATTGCACACCGAGGTAAATGCGACTTGGCGATCTCCCGAGCATCTGATTACCGGGACCTTTTGGATTAGAAAATGGCTATACTAGTAATCAGAGGAAGCGCTGCAACAGGTACAGTGGCCTCAGTCTCTGTCTGCGGCGCAAAGAAAAGACGTTCCGAGGATTGATGTGGCTCCCGTCTGAACAAAGGCCATGTCCCTAGGACCCGCATAGGTAAGGTACCTACCTTTAGTACCAGACACGTGATGGGCGTATAAGGAGATCGTAGGGAAAATTCGTGCTTCCACTAATACGTCTCGGTGAATCTGCCCAGAAGAGCAATTCCCTCTTCCAGAACGTGAAGGGACAAACAGTATCAAATGATGTTGATGGTAGAAACTCGCTCCGGCATCTGAACGCGTCCACGCCCACGGGTTGCAGGCTGCGGGGATAACGGAGATGTTTCGGTGAATTTGATTAGATCCAGATAAGGACAAGGAGTCGACATCGACTCCTCAATACCACCACCACCTATCATCCACGCGCTTTTCTCTGCTTATATTTCAAATGTTGTCTAGTTTTTTGTTGACTCACTTACGGGACTTCCCGCCGAGTCTCCAAGATGGAATCTACCCCGGGGCCGAGGAACATACAGAAGTTGTGCCAGCTCTGGCTTCATGACGAGAGAGATTCAAAAGAAGACGTTATCATCAACGCCTCTCGTTTTTCCGAACTGGGACTCGAGGATGGATCTTTGGCCCAGATCATCGCTATTCAGGAGGGGACAGCCGTTCGTGATTTTCAAACTCAATCCACCGCCAATGGAAAAGACGACCGAACTGCCCCAACCATCACTTCTATTTCCCAGGACTCGAAAAACAGGAGGGAAAAGGCCATCGGCACATCTGGTCTTCTCACCCTAGATGAAAGCGGGAACAGGACCGACGACTGCAGAGACCACCAGCAACCCAAGTCGTATGTCTTTGTCGTCAAGTTTGCAACTGCAGACCAGGTATCCAAGCAGCCGGGCCTCCACATATCCATCAAAAGCTCCATCGCCAATGCCTTTGGCTTCCGACCAAGGAGACAGGTTCTGGTTGCTACGGCAGACCCAGCTTTTCATTCAGCGTCCCATGTCGAAATCACATTCCGCGACGAGTATCTGGCTCGAGGGGACATGTGGCGTCTCGCCATCTCAGAGCTGAGCCAGAAGAGCGTTTACCAGGACCAGAAGCTTTTGTTCTTGGGCACCATCAAAGCCACCGTCAAAAATGTGTACATCAATGGCCAGAAAAAGCGATCCGCATACTTCGCCCCGGACACCAAGCCCATCTTCCGAAGCGAATCGGCACGCTTTGTCCTTTTCCTTCAGATGTCCAGAGAGATGTGGGAATTTGATGCCGAACGGTCAGGCGAAATCATGTTCAACAAAGTCATAAACGGCTTCCTTCCCGAGCTGTTCAAGAACTGGATCAAGATACGGGCGCGGCATCTTGTCAGCATCGTCATGTTCACCCGCGTTGAATATGACCGCATTCCAGGCTTTGACCCAAATATCTCCATTCGACCTGATGGGAAAGCCTACAAGGACTTCTATCGCGTCGTCGTCAGCGATATGGCGAGTGGTGACTGGGTCAACATCCTGGACTCGCTCAAGAGGGAGTTCCGCCTTTTTTTGCGAGACGTCTCGGTCATGAACACCAAAGGCGAAGGAACTTTCGACCTCTCTTCAACAGAGATGATGAACAGCTCGGACTTTATCATTGCTGGAAAACCATCGACTGCAGGCCAGGGGAACATACTCGAGGCTATAAATCTAGCATCATCTCATTTTTCGAATGACTACATCGATCGCGACTTGGTACGGACCGGTGTATCTGTCGTGGTCATTTCTGCTGGGACGGGTGTTTTTGAGGTCGACTACAACATGCTCAAATTCACCACAGATGTTCTTGTAGGAAATGGCATAGGTATCGATCTCGTCTGTCTTGCGCCAATGCCGCTCCATTCGGTTCCGCTCTTTAAATACCGCGCTGCTCATGCGCAAAACGACAAACCAGCGAACATTTCTGACGAACCCGAGAAGCCTCGGGGTACATACGTGGAACTGGGTTTCAAGCCGGTATCAAAAGCGCTATCATCGCAAAGCTCGAATTTTCAACCAAGCTCACTCGCAAGCAACGCAAGCAATGCAAGCACTCTCGTACTGCCAGATGATCTCAAACTTGAAGAATGGAGCTACGCCATGCCCCACTGGCTTGATGTATCTTTCTGGAAAGGAATTTCCAGTGATGATCCCGCCAATCTTGACACCAAAAAGGCACCTACGACCAATGCTAAAGCTCGGCATGGGAAAAACGAAACTTTCAATCCCCGGTGCCGCATGTATGAGCTGCAAATGATGGGTGTGATGGAGAATGAGATGAGCAACATCTCGATTCCTCTACTACACCAGATCTCTTTTCACCCATGGCATCGTTTGAAAGACATGATACACGGGAGATCACCCACTGACCGCGACCGGCTGTATATCTCAGGTCTTGAGCGACAATGGATGGACGTCTACGACGATCGCATATTCAAAACTGCGCATGACACCCCCTTCTTTCTCGATGTCAATGGGAAAGAACGGCAGAATCAGACGGCAAAATTTCATTCAATCACTGGGGGAGATTCGAAACGAGGTCGTCAGGGCGCCGACGATAACGTTGGGACCAAATCTTCGGGCTCGCGTCCCACTACGCCGGCTGGCTTTCTCGACTGGAAACTTCGTGGAGAACCAGCAGCACAGAAGACGGGAGGTCCTGTGAGAAAGCCCAGTATGGCAAGCGTCATGTCTTCCACCGACACCCTTACTTCAAGACGTGTAATACTTTCGCGTCAGCTTAGTTTCGGAGCAACAGGTCTCGCAGCGCCAAAAAGCACTGCGAACACTGAAATCACTCTGACCTCGAGTAACGTGGAACGTGCAACACCTTCCAAAAAAGAGGCGCAAGCACAGCAGACGAAGAGGGATAGTTCATACACAAGCCAAATCAAAGCCTTATTGACTAGGACACCGTCCTCGAGAACACAAGTGCCGGCGTCCATCAGAGAAAACGAAGAGGATGCCGAAGTCGGTGATGATACGTTTGATAGTAATGGCTCCCGCCCGATTGCTATATCAAATCAGAAGGCAACTGATGAGCGCAAATCATCACAGGACATCGCACCCCTCTCACCGCCGCCTGTTCCATATGTGTCTTCGCTACCAGACCATCATCTACACCACGGCCAAAGAAGCACTCCGTTCCCAGCAAACGCTACTTTGGGCACCCTTGATGATGGTCGATCGTCTATTGCGGCATCGTCAGAAGCCAATATCGGACAAGTTCTGTACGCAGCTAGCAGTCAGAGGACAGGCACGAAACCACAGCTGTCGACCAGCAATGAAACACAGATGATGCCGAGGCATAAACCCGTCTTGGATGCCCTTTCGCCGTGGCTACAACTTGTAAACCCGTCGAATCCTGCAAAGAACGAGGCGAACGCTTCGAATCAGTACCGTCGCTGGCATCACGTCTATCCGAGACCATGGGATGCGACAACGATGAAATGGAAATCTCTATGCTCCCCAGCCGCTTTGCCTTTGACCAATGATTATTTTCCAACAGCTCAACAGCTCAGAGATGATTACCAAGAGAATCCATACACGGTTGCTCTATACGACGAGGATGACGGCTTCGAGGGCACGAATTCGCAAGAATCGCTAGTGCGCGAATTAATTGCCTTCCGACTTTCCCATGGCTTCCAACTTGTAGTGGGGCCTGCTGTAAGCGAGTTCTTGAGTACCGTCGATCCTAGCTTCAGCAACATTTTTGACAAGGCATACATGAGCGGTGAGGGTGCTACGGTCCTCATGTCGCTCGGCAATGTAATTCATCAGCTAGTCTGTCTCACGAATAACGAGGTTGAGGTTCGGCGTTTCACCAGGAAACCGTATGCCACGCTGAGCGAATTTTCGAGGCCAAATGCGCCAGCACCTATCATCTACAGGCCCCTTATTCGGACCGTCTTCGAAGAGGAATACGGACAAAGCCACATCGTGTTCAAATCTCCTCGAGGAGAGTATAATTGGAATTACATTGACAACTTCATTGCTGGGTGGAGCAATGATTTCTCCGACACACTCCGTTTTTGGAGAGCCCGTTTCGTTCTCATTCCAGTCGAGATTCCGTCCCATGGACATAGGTCATTACGGCTGTTGTCAGAAGACACCGAAGAAGAAATTCGACTTGAGGGTATTAGGAAGCTCACGCAGATTTGGCAACGTTATCGCCACATCTCTCTCGAAGAAAGGCGAGCTGAGGCACGAAAGCCCAAGGATCCAAACCCGCTGGCCATTGAATACCAAACCAGGGACCCTTCTGTCGTAGTCACGACCAATCCCGAATTGCTGAGTCAATCAGACGACGACCTTTATGGCGTGCAGATGTATGAAGAGGAACCTTATAAGATCTCCACTTTAGATCTGCCACATGATCTGATAGAGTTGGCACAGGATCTTCAAGGAGAAGGTGGGATCGAAATGACAAATAGGAGATGGCATTGGCGTCTCCATTACAATTGCTTTGTAGGAACCAGTCTTGTGACCTGGCTTCTTGCAAACTTTCAAGATCTTTCGACCCGAGAACAGGCTGTCGATCTGGGAAACAGGCTCATGGAAGCCGGTCTGTTTACGCACGTCCACAAAAGACATCCTTTCCGAGACGGCCAGTTCTTCTTCCAGATGGCTGACAAGTATCGCATTATGCGCCCTGACGCAAGCATGTCTTGGTTCGGATCGCGCAAAGGCGACAAGTCAGTCCCAGCAACTCCATTTCAAGAGGAAAAACGGCCTATTTCTGAAGAGAAGAGCAATTCGCGCCCGAGTACGCGAAGGGACTCCTCCGGATCGAAGTCGAGTGAGCGAACTGCGACAAAAATGGAAATGTCGTCAACGAGGCGCCGTGTCACCCTCAGTCGAGCAATGCGATACGACGTCGACCACCGCCGACGCTCGTACCGGTCCGAATTCATCAATCTCCACTACGATCGTCTTCATAATCCGGACAACTGCTACCACATCCGAATCGACTGGATGAATGTGACCGCCAAACTCATAGAGGATGCCGTCGTGAGCTGGGCGTCTAACGTGGAACGATACGGACTGAAGCTTGTCGAAGTTCCCATCGCAGAAGCCAGCTCTATTAGTGACGCTCATCCGTTCCGCTCTCCCTATCTGGTGAAACTGGCCGAACCACCTCCAAGTCTCCAGCCGAAGCAGTACTTTGACAACACATCGTTTGCTCCTCAAGCACCAACTGATCGGTTCATCTATCACAAAGCCCTTTTGCGGAAACTGAACTTCGTTCTTGACATCGAGGCCGCCTCATCATTTCCATCGAACATGGACGTGACCTATTCTTGGGGGCGGCCAAACTACCGATTCACGCAATACATACACAAATCTGGTGTCTGCCTTGCGCAGATCACTGATGAGGGCGACTTCCTCCTCCTTGCAAATCGCCTCTACAATAATCGTGCCTCTACCACAAAAGAACCGACCCGCTTCGAGAACACAAACGCAAAAGCAGATACCGCCGATCGACGCTCCCCGAATGCTGGTGGTGCCGCACAAAAGCCGCAGGTACTCACCACCCCTCGTACAGGTGGTCCATCTCCCTTCTCCTCGCCCGCCCTCCGTCCCGTGTCCGACCAAGGCACCTTTGGAAACGCAGTGGATCTTTCACTCAAAACAGCAGAGCAGATCAAAGAGGACGTGGAGGTCTTTTGCTCGTCCGCTGCCACCTTGCGCGCGTTCTGGGAGGAGGCGTCCAAGCCGCGCGGTAGCCCGGTCAGCCAGGCTGACAAACTCGACGGCAGTATTCCGAACCTGGGCCTTCCTCCGAGCGTGGCGGGTGGCTATGGACATCGGAGAGAGAACAGCCAGAGCCCGGTTGCGACGGATAAGGAGAGAGGCAGTTCGGGCCAGAAGGAGAGGTGGAGTCCTACGCTTGTGTATTCGAGTGGGATGGGCTCGGGGCTGGGACTGGGGTTTGGAGGGAGGCCGAAGAGTGCGATGGCTAGTTTGAAGGGCGAGGAAGAGTCTAGGGAAGGGAGGGAACGATCTAAGGAGGATGATTAAATGATTCAAAGTATTGAGCTTTTCGAGTCGCATGCTTTTGTTGAGTTTCGAGCTCGCATAGCATCATCGAAGGCGGCCGTCTAGCAAGTGTAATGTAATGTTCGAAGAGCTCGTCCTACTGTAATTTGTAGTCTATATCCCAGTCTATCTCCGATCCCAAATCTTGGCTCCTGTTATTCTTTCCAATGCCTTTCTTTTTTCTCCTCCGTCCAAATCTTCACAGATTCCGTTCATCCGCCAAAAAAGGGAAAGCACGGCTTCCACTAAGCTGGATATTGCTCTGGTCCTAGGTCGATCCAACTCTATATTTCCTGCATCATTACACAGTCATCCTTAGGAGCTCCTCATCTTTCCTGAAATCCTGGTCATAATGCACAGGGAACAGATCTCGCCCTGGAGCACTCCGATTGACAAACACGGCCATGCTGTTCCTTTGGCATGGAAAGATTGCCCACCCGTTATGTCCAATCTCGACAGAAGTCGCCTCCCACGTCAGAATGTCGGTCCAGATTTCTCCGGCGTGCTGGGCGCCGACGTTCATGCGGATTTGAGGCATCGGAGCCGGAGCCGGAGTTGTGGTCGCAGTCGTCAACGGGGACATCTTTTTGGAGGTCTTGCCATTCGACGATGCATCTGACTTTGAAGAGTCCTTGCTGCCTTTCCTAGGCTTGTTTTCCTCTGGTCCGAATTCGTAGCACATGACCACACCCATCCCGCACTCCCCACTTTCCCCCTCTCCCGCTCCCTTCAACCCCTCTCTCACCCATCCAATACAATTCTTCTTCTCAAAATAGTCCCTTTGATTCCCATAAGCATAGAGTCGCCTCGCAAGCACCAAATCAGGAAGTTTGCCCCAACAAGTCGGCGGTGAGGGATACGGCGGACAGATGCCGTAGAGGTCGCCAAAGAAAACACAGGGATGGCCGGCCGCGCGCAGGAGGATGAGAGCATAAGCCAAAGGTGCGAATTTGTAATGGAGGTTGGTCTCCATGCTAGCCCCTCGCTGGGTATCGTGCGATGATATAACCAGAACCGCTGTAGACGGCCTCGCTTCCACCAGTGTGCCTTTGAAGACTGTACGTAGGTCTGTGGTGCGGCCGTATGAAATGGAGGCGAGGTTGTTGAGGAGTGGGGCGTCGTATAGTTTGAGGAAGGGGAGGTCCATTTTGTCCAGGAAGCTGTCGAGTAGCTTGATATTCCCATTCCAGAACTCTGCTACGAAGAAGAGATTATTTCCTCCTGGGAGGTTGTCACGCAGGTGCTGTATCCAGGCCTTCGTGAAGCCGCGCGAGATATGCTGGACAGCGTCGATCCTAAAACCACCCTTGGCAGCCGGATTCGCTAGGTCGAGCACTTCTGATATCCAAAGACCCCACGCCTTCGCATCCGACACGAGCTCCTGGTTCGAATAGTCGCAGTTGTTCAACATCAAGAAATCATAATTTCCATTTTCCGAGCGGTCGACATCCTGCGCCCAGTCCTTGCCATGGTCGATGAACTTGTAGATGGCGTTCTTGCGCTCAGCATGGTCGTAGTCGCAGGCGTTGAAGTGACTTGCGTCGAGTTTCAGAGAAGAGTAAGTGTTGTTTCTCCCTGAAAAGGAAAAGTCGACCCAGGCGTCAATGACCTTTGGTTTCGACACGATCATGCGTCTGTTCTGCGGATTCACCTCGACGGCTCGGACAGGGAGCGTGCCATCCGCACCAGTCCTGTGGTTGAAAACAGCATCGAATACGATGCCTATCCCGAGGCCTTTTGCTTCTTCAGAGAGGCGGACAAGTTCCTCCTTGTTGCCCCATTTGGTGCTGCGGGTCCCCTTTTGGTGGAACTCGCCTATGTCCCAGTGATCGTAGATGTCGTAGCCGTTTCCTTCGGGTCGGGCCGCTTTGCAGGCGGGTGGGATCCAGATGGAAGTGAAGCCCACGGAAGCCAGGGATGGGAGAGCGAGACGGAGGCGTGTCCAGTGTTTTTGGTCGGCGGGGAGGTCCCACTCGAAGGTTTGGAAGATTGTTTCGTTGAGCGGGACGGGTCCTGTGGGCTCTGGAGGTTGGGTGGTGGTCGTGAAGGATTTCAGCCGACGGATTACTGATTCCAGACCGTTCATGATACAATATTCTGTGGTTTGAGATAATCGGCTTATTGCAAAGCCATATCACGTGACCGGGTATAGATTCCAATGTATCTATCTTCAGATATATTAGCCCTGATGTTCGGAAGTCTCAGTGGATATCGGACGGGCGCGAGCAAATATGGTGCTTGATGAGTGATGGTTGAATTGGCTCTGCACGAATTGGACTTGTTACCCCTGAACTCTCCAGCTGACCACCAAGTCATGTGCTTGAGAACATTGAACATGGAACATGGGAACAATACTTACAATCACATGCAAACAAAACCAAGACAAGAAGGACTGGTGTGTTAAATGTGTGCACAGAGTCTGGGAAAATGAAGGTATACAGTAACAGGACAGGGTGTTACTGCGGCGAGGCCGAATGGATGGATGGTGCCTCCTCAACCATTTTGTTGGTCTCATCTCGCACTGGCCCAATAGCCATGACGCAACCCCCTGATCGGCTCCGGGGAAGCTCCATCAAGCTTTCCACCGCGACCACGACATGCCCAGGTGGACGACAAGACGGCCAACCTTCCAGAAGAGCATCACTCTCCCTTGCGCTTCACCAGTGGACCTACAGAGCTTGGGTCGTGATGCCGCCAATCTCACGCCGGCTAATGGGGTCACGCTCTGCTGCACCCTCGACGTTGGTAAGGAAAATGACAATGTCATAATAAGACTTCTCCTCATCCCTCTCCGCTTCGTTTTTTCTATTTCTTCCATCTCGTCCGTTTCCTTACCTACAGCCGCCTTCAAGATGCTCGCCAGGCTAGTACTAGCAGCCATCGCATGCGCTGCGTGCGCTGTGGCAGATCTAACCTCAGATATCGCCACCCAACGGACTCGTTCTCTCCAAGGCGTCCTCGACAACCTTGGTCCAAAAGGTGTATTGGCGCCTGGAGCAAACGCAGGCATACTAGTCGCCTCTCCATCGACAGAAGACCCCAACTGTGCGTATACCCTATCCCGGAGACGGCCAGGCACCTTACTCACGTGACCTTCAGACTACTACACATGGACTCGCGACAGCGCCTTGACCTTCAAGATGATTGTGGATGAATTTATTGCCGGAAATGATACCCCCAAGACCCATATCGAGGACTACATCAAAGCTCAGGCATTTCTACAGACGGTCTCGAACCCCTCCGGATCCCTCTACACCGGCCGTGGCCTGGCTGAACCCAAATTCTACGTCAATGAGACTGCTTTCATGGGCTCATGGGGACGTCCCCAGAGAGACGGGCCAGCGTTGAGAGCCACGGCAATGATCGCTTACATGCGCTGGCTGCTCGACAATGGAGGCGATGATGAAGCTACAAACGACGTCTGGCCTGTCGTACGGAACGACCTGGATTATGTCGCCCAATACTGGAACCAAACCGGATTCGACCTGTGGGAAGAAGTGTCCGGCTCCTCCTTTTTCACCATTGCTGTCCAGCATCGCGCCTTGGTGGAGGGAGCCTCTATGGCCTCTGACATCGGAGCTTCATGCCCAGGCTGTGAGTCCGAGGCCCCAGATATCATGTGCTTCCTGCAAAGTTTCTGGAATGGCGAATACGCCGTGGCAAACATCAACTCCAACGATGGCCGTTCGGGGATCGACTCGAACACGGTTCTGACCTCCATCGCAATATTCGACCCGGCCGCGAAATGTGACGACTCCACCTTCCAACCATGTTCGCCAAAGGCTCTTGCGAATCTGAAAGTCTATGCAGACTCGTTCCGCTCGATCTATGGCGTGAACGAAGGGATCGACGACTCCAGTGCCGTAGCTACTGGTCGCTATGCTGAAGACGTCTATATGGGAGGAAACCCATGGTACCTGACAACCCTGAGCTGCGCCGAACAGCTCTATGCTGCCATTGCCCAATACAACGCCATCGGCTCGATCTCCGTAACATCCGTCTCCCTTCCATTTTGGTCATCCATCCTGCCCGACGCAGCCGAAGGTACCTTCTCAAGCGACTCGGACACCTTCAAAGCCCTGATCAACGCCACTCAAACCTTCGCAGACGGCTTCGTCTCGATAGCAAACTCGCGGATCCCCGAGGGCGGAGCCATGGCCGAACAATTCGACAGAAACACCGGCTCACCTCTCTCCGCCCGTGATCTCACATGGTCCTACGCCTCCTACGTGACCATGGCCGCCCGCCGCTCCGCAGCCCTGCATGGAGATTCAACAGGCCTTCCAGCATCCTGGGGCTCGTCAAACGCAAACACCGTCCCAGAGACATGCGAACAAGGCGGTGTTCAGGGGAACTACACCTCAGCAGTCGGCGAAACAGCGTGCTACTCCACCGTCACCTTCAACCTGAACGTCACGACCGTTCCGGGGGAAACGATGTATCTCTCGGGCAACGTGTCTGAGCTCGGGGATTTCAGCTCTGCTGCTTTGGTGGAGGGCAGCGCGGCCTTGTATACGTCTGCACGCCCGCTTTGGACTTTTGGGGTTGATTTGCCCGCGGATGAAGGGGTGGCGTATAAGTATGCGAAGAGGTCTAATGATGGGGGTTTGAGTTTTGAAGACGATGAGAGGACTTATGTGGTTCCTGGTTGTGGAAATCCTAGTGTTAGTGTTGAGGATGCGTGGTCGGGCTGAGGAGCTTCTAGCGCAACGCATAGTACCTTGGTTATTAACCATACTCTTTCTCCAAACTTGTTTTACATCGTGGCCAATAAGGACGACTCGGGGGCGACTCACTTTTGAATCGGCCTCAAAGTAAGCCTCACTTAGGTGGACCGGAAGTGAAGCTTACCCTGTTGACTACCAAATCATACCTAGCTAATGTGAACTCACTAGCAGACGTCCAATACGTCCTCGTTCCTATTTGACACAAAGCAGCCCATATGTCCAAGAAGTCCATTCGAGGCCGTGTATCTAAGCGTCTACTCGTAATTGACAGATTGGCTTTAAACAAAGGCCACGGATCGTCTCAGTTGTGATGGCAGGGCTTCTGACTAGGTAAACATCATTGAAATTCAATCGTCTGAGCATGCAATGATATATTCGAATACCGACCCTGACTAGCTAATGAATACATCCCAGCCCGGCCACATCAGCAACCTCAGCAAACTCCATCGCTTTTCCCAGCCCATGAGTCCGGCAGAATGACTAGTGTTGACACTTTCCACTGTACGACCAGCCTGAAATTCATATTACGCCCCCTTGGACATGCAGCAAGGAAACTAGACTAATGCCACAAACAGAATGCAACCACGCCGCCTTCTCAAACCGACGCCATTACACATATCCCGTCGCAGTCTCAAAACACCTTAGAAGAACCCATGACCATTCCCACCTTGCCCACCATAGCCATGCACGTATCCCGGCAGTGCATCCTGATCCGCCCCGTCGAGGTTCAAGAAATCATCAACCCCAACTGCCAGGCTCGCATCGTGCATCAAGGCATCGTGGGAAGCCGAGACGTCTGGATAATCGTTGACCTGCGTCTCCTCAGGCAGCGGTGGCGGCTCAATGCCCTCGACGAGCTGAGTGCCCTGCGGTACCGCGTTGCCGAAGGCGCTGAGTCGAGACGGATACCGGGTAAATGGCTGGTTCGAGTAGTGGCCACGGGGATTCAGAGAGATGCCGGCTTCTTTGACGTCTCCGCTCTGCACTCTCATGTTCCAGTTGTCGGCGCCATCGAGGATGGGCATGATCAGACTGAACTCGTACCAGCGGCCGACGATTGATCCCAGGTCGATTTTGCAGTTGGCCTGCACCAGGTTCCAGAATGTGGAGGGACGCCCGGCACCGTTCGCGATACTGTTGCGGACCCGCATGTCTTCTCGCATCCGAGGAAGGATGTTCCGGTCGCTAGGTGGCTGGTGCCCTTTGGCAACTATGCTGCAAGTATAAAGGTTTCCGATCAAGTAGACACCTGGTGTATTCGCCCTCTCAATGATCTGACTCAGTACGAATAGATTATTGAGATCTTGAGATTTGATCCGCAGTGGGTCTCCAATCCAGACCTTCTCGCCTCCGAAGAAAATGCCATTCCAGCTGCGATCCTCAACACCCGGCTCTCGATTTGCTTGCTGAAACGGAAGCTGCTCAAACAAGGTGTAAGAGCTGTCTATAGCTCGAGCTGCCAAGATGCTTCCGTCGACGGAGGAGTCGCCAGGGCCAAACTTGCCAGCGATGATACCAGGCCAATCGGCAGAGTTGTACGTAAGACCTTGTATCGAATTGAGAGCAGCAGTCGTGAGAGGAGGCGCCGACCAGGCCAGCCACGGTCGCAAGGATGATTCGCTGAAAACCGTCACCTGGAAGGTCCGCTCATGGTGATCTGCTGGATACGAAAGAGGTTGGACCACGTAAGCGCGTATGTTCGTATTCTGATCGGGGACGTTGTATCTCCTCACGAGCACACCGAGACCCCAGGCGCTGCTGCGATCGAACCAGAGCAACTCTCCCTGCCGAAACATGAATGCGTTGTATTTGAGATCGAGCTCTTGATCTTGGTTGCGCGGCAATGGAAGGGTTGAAAGAGGCATCGATGGTGGGACGCTCGGAGTTGGGATGGAGGGGGTGGCAGAAGCCGAGACAGGAGCTTTCATCTGGCTTGGATTATGTGTAATCGGAGCGCTTGGTTTGCGTACCACGATCTCGACGGTAGACTCCATGTCCTCCTTCTTCACAACAAGTTGAGGTTTGAGGCCCTTTGCACCGTCCTGGGCTTTGGCATCCTCAGCTGGCTTCTGCAACTCTTCTGGAACACAGAGCTTGCATGAGCAGTTGTCCGTGTTACCCGTTTCGTCGGTGGCAAGCCACAGAAGATGGGGGAAGAAGTCGGCTGGAGATCTGAAGCGCTTCTTCCGCCCTTGAGGATGACCATAGAGATAGGCGTCCTGTCTGTCATGGCCTCCGCCCGCATGAGTCTTGGTGTTCTTCGCCCCATCCTCTCCATCTTTCTTGGCCTTGATCTTGATGTGCTCGAACAGACGGTAGTTCTCTGGGAAGTCGTGGAGGATGTACCCTTTCTCTGCTATGGACGGTCAGCGACTGATTGTACGAGCATAAAAGCACAACAAACCTCTCCAGGCATCGCCTTGCAACTCCCGCACAAGCATGCCACCAAGCTTGCGCCTCCAGTCCAGATGCTTCACCTCATCGTAGGCCAGCGGGCGGTAGAAGTCTGCGGCACCATCCTTGTCGGGGGTGGAGTTGAGCTGCGAGGCCGGCGGCTCGTTCCTTTCGCTGGACTTTTTGCTGCGGACCTCGAGCTTGCCGTCCGACCTTCGTATATAGAGGACGTGGAACTCGCCCATGTTGACGGAGTTAGGAGGGGCAGGGGCAGGAGGACAGAATAACGTTAAGCACGATTCGTGGTCGTGCGTCGAGGGAGAGAGACTGACTCGCAGGGAACCATTTTGGAGTGCTGTCCTGCTGCTTGGGTTCGTGGGATCTCGGCGCCGACTCAGGGGCTCGACGCTGACAAAGGCCAGGGGCTCGGCGCCGACTATACCTTCACAGCCAGATATTTTCAAGCAGGGCCGGCAACCTCCAACCATGATGGCCACAAGTGGCACAGCATAGTTTGTCTTCGAAAATCACCACAGATACCTTCAATAGAAATATCTTATCTGAGAGTTCCTGGGTTTCCTTTCATTCACTCTACAGTGGAGTGAGCCATGGCTCTCCAGTGTACGGCCAGCCACGTGTTACTTGGACAACCCGAAAGAAGATATAGGCATCTCCGGAGCATCAGAATGTTTCGGACAAACAAGCATAAAAGCGTACAACAAGACACTTCCTAAATGTCAAATAATACCATCAATCTGCTCACCCTGAAGCATAAAGTGTATATCTACTTCGCTTGGGAGCATGTTCAACCCCAAGAAGCCTTTAAGATGGGAATCGTAGTTTCTAACAGTCTCTCAGAACCCAGTTTAGACGGCTTGAGATATCATTTGTCCATTCATACGGCACAAGAACGCTTGTACTCATAAAGCTGCAAATTCAAATATCCGATCTGCTGCTGGAAGCTTGGACGCCGCGAAAAGCCTCTCCTGCAGATATCCAGCAAGAGCCGTCTAGCTGTGAAGCGTCGAGGGCGTATCCACGTCGCCGGCCATTGATATATATGTTGATTAGACGTCCTGAATTGTTATCCACGTCGCCGGCCATTGATGTATATGTTGGTTAGACGTCCTGGAATTATTAGCCACGTCGCCGACCATTGATAGATATACTGGTTGGACGTCCTGGAATTGTAAAGTCTTGTTCGTCTCCGGAAGCGTAGTCGGCTTGAAATTTGATTTATGCTTCTGTACGATCCAAGAACGCTTGTACTCAAAAAGAGTCAAAAGCTACAACTTTCAGATATCAAGACTAAGGGTACTATTAGAAGTTGAGACGCTGAACGAAATCTTAGATATAGATATCTAACTAGAGCCGTTTTACTAGGAGGTGTCGAAGGCAAATCCAAGTCGCTAGCTACTAATATATATATTGATTAGACGTCCTAGAATCGGTTAAGTCTCATTCGTCTTAGGAAGCATAGACGGCTTGAAATGTGATTTGTTCATCTATACGACGCGAGAAAGCTTGTACTCAAACTTTGTCAAAAGCTGCAGCTTTAGATAACCAAAGTCCTATCCGAAGCTTGGACGTCGTAAAAAGGCTCTTGTGCAAATATCCAATAAGAGCCATTTAGCTGTGAAGCGTCGAGGGCGTATTTACGTCGCCAGCCGCTGATATATATATTGGTTAGATGTCCTGGAATCGTAGTCTCGTTCATCTCCGGAAGCCCAGACGACATGAGATGTGATTTAGCCATATATACGACACAAAAACGCTCTCCCTAAGAATGTCAAAAGCTGGTAAATTCAGACATCTAATATGCTCTCAGAACCTTAGACGTCGCAAAATGCCACTTATGCAGATATATGGTTAGAGGCGTTTTACTGTGAAGCGTCGAGGGCGTATCCGGTAGCTAGCCGCTGATATTTGTAACGGCTGGATATCATGGAATTGCAAAGTTTCATTCGTCCCGGAGATTGGTCTTATGGTTGGATAGAATGTGAGGGGACAGGCAAGGGAAGAGGTTGTTTCATCACATTGATGGTAGCTCGTATTGCGGTATCAATGATAAAACAATGATTCGGATCTCTCAAATTAACAGTTTCCTTTGCAATTCCTTTATATTCTTGTTGCTCTTCTACGTTAATTCTCTGGTAAACCCAAATTGCACTACCGTAGTACTCCCACACACGCTTCCACAACATCAAACAGTCCTCCTCATCACTATCCTGCTTCTAACCCTCCAGCGGGGTCTGTCCCTCCCGTTTCCCCGCCTCCATCCCCTCATCCTCCCACCCAACCTTCTTCCACCTGTTCCTCTCCTTCTCCTCTCCTCTCTCCTCGGTGACATAGGCCTTGCAATATTCATCCCAATACACATCCACCAGCTGCATATTACGATGCAGATATCCCATTGGCTTTTCGTCTGGTCCGCCGGGACAGTGCACATTGCCGTTGTCGGCTTGGGAGGCGGATTTAGACGAGAGCAGTCTTGTTTGTGGCTGCAGGACGTTGAAGGGGAAGGCGAGGACGGTGGAGATGCTATGACTGATTAACAAATATGGGGTAACGGAGGGTGATAATGAGGAAGGCTGGGAATACCTGAGAGCTGCGGCGATGCCGCCAGCAAAGTTGGAGAACTTCATTTTGAAGTAGATGTTTAACGAAATACTAGGTCTTGAGACTAAATTTGTTAGCATCCGATACGTCGGAATCTATCATAGATTAGGCATACTCTTGCGTGGAGTTCAAATTTGGGGTTGTTTTGAGATTTGTTCAGTATGGGCTGTGACTTCTGGGAAGAGCTTTATGAAACAACGACTAGACAAGACACGAAGCCAGATTATATAGATGTGAGAGAGGTCGCTCTGACGGATTCTCGGCCGTCACACTTTTCGCTTGCGGGTAGAAAAATCAGCAACGGTGGAATTGCTGCAACGCTCAGGGCGAAGATAGCTGGGTGAAAACAGGGGCATAACGGTGGTAAAGAAAAGCAAACAACAAGTAATGATGTATTGCAGCCTGGTAAAACAACCACTATTTGAAGATCGGTTCGGATTCCTTCACTTGGATGTCAGTGTTCCTCATGAAACCAGGCGGAGTAAGAAGGCATGTCAAGTCAGGAAGCAAAGATTGATTAATTCCAGTTGCTCAATGAAATGTACACTCTTTGGATATCGGGATTTTCCACGCAAGCAGATATCCAGGTAAGCCTTTTGAGAGGTTAGCAAGTCCAGGAAGGGCAGAGGTTGAAAGTGTTGGACTGTCCATACTGGAATCGGCTACTATCTTACCTCAACCGCGCAAGGAAGGAATGTCAAGACAAAAAGTAGAAATTGAACAACGCCAGTTGCTCAATAAAATGGGGACTCCTTAAATGTCTGAATCTTGCACGCAAGCAGATAAGTAGCTAGACAGAGTGATCAGCCGGTCCAGGAAGGGCAGAGTTGAGTGCGGTAGACTGCCCACTTCTACAATCGCCTACTGTCTTAACATTGTACAGCAAGCAACAGCGAACAGGACCAGAGAAGTTACGATAAGGTAGTTGGGTATATTTTGATAATTCAGTCTACGGAACCGAGACTATCGCCACAGTAAATCTTTCAGATTGTCTCGTCTATCGATGTCATCTGAAGGCTGCTCTTGCGAGATCGAAGGAGCATCAAGAGAAGGTAGAGGAGAGTATGTGATCACTCTACTTCGGTCCGAAACCACCCTTCTTCTTGAGAATCTCCTCCTCCTCTTCACGGAGCTCTTGGTCGATCTTGGCGCCTTTGCTGGGTTCATTGCCGTGTGAACGAGCCTGATGAACACATTAGCCTCGAAAATTGCAAGAAGAACGAGCACACGTACCGGCAGCGTAGCATCTTTATCCCTTTGTTGGTCCTCAAAGTCTCTCGGCTCAGGCTCACTTTCCCTCTTCTCCTCGCGCGCAAGCTTGTTCGCTATCGTCCTCTCATCCTCTGTGCAGCTGTCAGTATCTATGTTATGACGTCGCAGTGGGGTGGAAGACAGAATGGCAAAGGGAAAGACATACTAGAGTCATTTGCGAGATGGCTGTTGGGCTTGCCCTCCTTGAAGCGCTCTGCGTCGTTGATCTCGGAATCTTTGTAGTTCCTCTGTTGGCGACCGATTAGACACTGGCAGTGAGGAAGTGGTACGGGATCACTAACCTGGTCGCCGGCCTCATAGACCTGGCTGTTTCCGACGCTGCTGTTTCCGCTCATTGTGAAATTGGAGGTGTTTGGGTTGATATATTGATGTGATGGGACAATTATGGCTGATGGAAGAGTTTTCAAGTACTTCGTGGAATGTGGTGAGGTTGGGACAGAGTTGAGCGAAAGCTGTGGTTTTGTGATGGCATTTGTGCCTGATCGGCATGACGTCAAATGGGAATTTTTGGAAACCCGATGAGGTCAACCTCCCATGCCACCGCACGTGTCGCGTGCTCGCAAAAGCACAGCAGTCAGCTTAGGTACTCTAGCATATCAGGGTGCAGGAACACAGGCCTGACAGCGCAGACGTCATAAATTGTCTCAGCTGTCGACTCCTTTTTCTATGCGAAACTCTGCCTCCCCTTCCCCTGAGCTTGCCACGTTACCAGCCCATGAGATGAGATGTCTGTTGCAAAGGTCAACGACGAAGGCGCCAGGGAACACTTCACATCTTTCCAAAGTCATCATAGATGAACTAAATGTATTTTGTCTGTCCAGGTTGTTGTTATGTAACCAATCAAAAACCTATGCATGAACTCCCTCCGAGATGCCCGAGCACTTCGGCATCACTCGGTTTGAACTCCTTCCCTATGCAATCTAAAGAAATAAAACTCCATCGCCATGCAGAAAAGACTAAAATCAAGACGCTCATGCAATGCAAATAGGGGTATCCTCAAGATGATCGGGCCATGAAGGTAGACGCAAAGGGAAGACAGATGCTGGGATCTTAGCCATCTGTGTGTGACAGCGCAAAGCTCCCCGTCACTTCCGCGTCGACGTCGCTTTCACTCTGGTGATCAGAGGAAGACGAACAGCTCTGAGCTACCCGCTTCAGTCGTTCGGCCTTTTGCAAGCCAGATTCGAGCCGTCGCCTCCTTGGAGGTGATCGGCTCTTTGTAATGCCGGATCGTGAAGCTGGACGTTTGGGTGACTCGGTTCGCTTCGGTGGATTGATCTTGAGGCGAAAAGGAGCGAGTGTAGAACGGGGAGGTATGCTCTCAGAGAGAGGGGCGCCATTGGGAGGCGTAGGGCGGCTGCCTACGTCCTCATCAGAGGTTCGGTCGTCAGAAGGGGATGTCGAAAAGGTCCTCTCACTCGCACTGCCCTGGGTGGATGACGAGACGCTGGAACGGTCTTCCACGTCCGATAAGATCCGGGCCACTGTGCGATCTACATCTCCGTGATAAAGTTTGAGCATCTTCCGCATCAGGTCCTCGTCGACTGTGGGAGGCAAATATTTCTTCGCGAGTTGGACCTTTGTCACACCCACGGGAAGTCCTCTTGTGGTCGTGGCGTTGTTTCGATCCATGTCATACTCTTGCTTTTGTTGTCCGCCCTCGCGTTGCTGGCCGTGCCGTTCCTCCACAAGTACTGGCTTGATGTTCGATGTCGAGCGCCACCCTGGGATTTTGCGAGCCGATGAGAAGTGCTGCCAACTCTGGAAACGGGAGGGTCAGTGCCAATAACCGCTGAACGACTCGAGAGACTCTTACCTCATGATACACGATGCGGGCGACTCGATCAGTCTCAATATCACCATTGGGCTTGATGATTTGAGTATGCTGCTGGTAGTACACTTCCACCTCGCAACCGTATACTGCAGCAAATGCATGGATCTCCATGTTGTCTCCGTACTCTCCATCTTTTGCCATGGCTTCAAGGCGCCTCTCAAAAGCCAGGGTTATGGCCTCGGCGGTTGGGGGTGCTGCCTCGTAATGACGCGACGATGCTTTCACGCCGCGACTAGGTTGGCGTCGGGTGCCTCCACCAGGACGGACGTCCAGAAATTGCTTGTATTTGTCGGCGTTGTCTCGTAGGTGCGTAATGATGGCCGCTCGGATATCTGCAGCCTGGCTCTCGTCTCCGAATAACTGGTCAGACAAGGCGTAGAAGAGGCAATTCCCTGCGGTGAAACATGTCGTCAGTATGCTGAATTTGGTGGCAGATCACTGGAGCGATGGAGTTGAGTTTTGGAAAATGTGAGAATGACATACCATCTCCCCGGATGGGCTTTGCATAGAGGCCATGCTCGGCGAGGAGCGGGAACTCGGCCCCGTATCTGGCAGTCTCTGCCATAGTGAACGCGTGATGTGAGGGAAGAGGAAAAGGAAGAAGGGAGAACTGCAGCGGCAGGAATATTGCTGCCTCGAGGGCGGCTTGTGAGGTGATCCGGGGGAGGGAGTGTTCGGAGCTTGTGCTGGTGGTGATAATCCGTGCCAAGCTTGCGGGCTCAAGGCTCGCGTGCGCCGTGTCAGGAGTCGACTTGGTGCAGATGATCAGGGGTTGTCTGAGTCTTCTACAAACCTCAGGCAGGTGCTGGATACTTTACATTTGTAAGATATATTCATATATTCATGGCCTCGGACACTTGACTAGGCAGTTGTGGACTATTCTTGCTGATTGGCAATCCCTCACAGCGACAACGTTCAGTCACCGTGAGGTCAACGACTCCGTCTCCAACTCACCTCATTCAATCGAGGAGGCTTGCTCCGTACAGCGTAGCTATTGTCAATTTCTTTCGTGTTGAATATCTAAATGGTGGCTCACATGGCTTTTTCAAGCGTGAGGTTGTGTTATTCGGCTTACGAGGCTCCACCTGCTCAGATGATAGACAGCTTTGGGGGGCTGTCCAAAGCTGGACGTCTTTCAGAGTGGAGAATCTCGGCGTCCAACATCCAAAATCCAGGCAGCTACTTTGGAAAGTAAGTATATATCAACCATCCAAAGGGCTGTCTTAATCCTCAGAGCACCGGTAAGACGTAGGGTATGCGTATCTATCTGCTCATTGTTTGAACTCTTCTATTTGTTTTACAATATACCATCAATCCAGCCTCCGGACCGTTCATTAGATCTCTCAATTTGATACTATTTCATCCGTCTGATCTTTTTCACGCTACTGCAATTTTATGCTTATTGTGATGATATTTGCATATGCTCACTGTTGGAATGTCACAATGCTCTCCAACTTTCATACGAACGAGTGGGCAGTTGGAGGTATTTCAAACGGGCAGAAATTGGGCATATGTCGGTGGTGACTATTGCTTTTTTTGTTGTATCTCGATGGCTACTGCGAACCCCACAAGGTTGCCGGATTGTCTTTTCAAAACCACAAAAGGGCAGATGCTGACGGCTTTTGAGTATTTGATTTCATCCAAAGCTTGTCACTTTTGATTTCCCATGTCACTGCAGTGGAAGTCTCGCCATCTGAACATACCTTATCAAACAACCAGGCCATGTGGAAGTATCCACAGGCTGTTGCCCAAAAGCCTGCCTGATTTAGCTGGAATATGATATATATATTGCTCTTCACAATCAAACGAGAAACCGCGGCTGCCCGAAGAACCAGTCTGTTAGACTCAACTTTTTCTTCCCCATTCAACGGCTCAGTGTCTCCGTTGACAGGGCATGCAATTATTATCCGAGTCATCGCACAGTGGCGAGACCTAACAGGTCAACTGTCGGAGCCTTGCTTGTTGTGTGAGAAGCAAACATGGGCATAGCAGTTTTCAATTAGTGAGAGTAGGTACTAGAACAGAATGTCTCCATATGCTTTCTGGCTTGTTTCCAACGGGAACTCGGAAGCATACCTCAAAACAATCAGACTGAGTTGATACCGAATATTCAATGCATGGTTCCTTGGAGCATGCTGATAGTCTCAATCCATATTCCGAGTTTCTCGACCTGCTCGTCCCTTGAAAAGTTCGCAGGAGACTTTCGGCAAGACGAGAAAGATATCGGAATCGGAATCGGAGTTGATTTGCCGATTTCCAACATTTGGACCGAGATCTGTTGCAGAGAAGCGCTCTCTCTCGCGTGGTGGCCGGAACCGGCTACATCACGTGAATCCAGGCTCGCGAGGATCCCCACCTACATCTCTCTGTTAGATAGCATCAATACAATCAACTTCTCAGCTCTCAGAGCGAGCACCCCCACACTGAGTTCCCGCTGCATTTTCTGTGACCTCTGCCTCTTATGAGCAAGGCCTCTCTGTCCTGCGACAAGATCCGTCTGAATCCTACAGATTCCCTGTAAAATCGCGATGACTGTTTCTGAAATGATGAGGAAGTATCCCGGTATCGGCTGGGTTGAAGGAAGACCACGTCCCTTAGTCATGACCCCGATGCTGTGATGCCTTACCCCAGATCTACACCCTCTGTCATTGATAAGGCGTAGCGAACGCCGACGACGTACAGGTGCTGAGTTCATAGCTTTTGAATCCCAAACATTTTCTTCGCCTTTGCGTCAATCCTGTTTTATAATTCTTTTCACCATGACAGAAGCAAACATTGTCGTTGTTGGGTGCGTTCCATATTCCCTCTTCCCAGTAGTCGATTGATAGAACTGACATATCCACCTACAGAGCTGGTGTCATCGGATTGACAACCGCACTCCTGCTCTCTCGAAATCCCAAGTACAGCGTCACCGTTGTTGCGAAATGCATGCCGGGAGATTATAGTATAGAGTATGCCAGTCCATGGGCTGGAGCGAATTACTTGCCGTGAGTATTGCATATTTCTGCTCAAGGATTCTCAAAACTTCACGTCTCCTGTCAAACTTTAAGGTCTCCGGTCAAAGAGTCTAACGATGCAAATGTCCAGAAAAGGTAGGGAAAGACATGAACATATGTCAAAATTCCAACACCTGCTCCTGCACTTCTGATTGTCAACTGCCTTTAATTCCTCAGCAATCGGCCAATCTCAATTTCCTCACATTTCTTTGCCTTCAACGAGTCGAGTACGTAGTATTTCCTAACCCAACCCAATCATCCGCCAGTGTAGGCAGAGAAGGCAGTCTCCTCGCCCTCTTCGAACGAAACACCTGGCAAGAACTCTCCGACCTCGCAACGTCCGTCCTCGAAGCCGGCGTGCACTTCCAACACAACGTCCTCCTGAACCGTCAAAAGGACAGTTCAAGCGCCACGGGCGACTGGACCGCATCGCTCATGAAACTCGACGCTTGGTTCAAAGACGTCGTGCCTGATGTAAGTCTAACCATGTCCTTTGATCCAAACTCCAAGTAAACAACAGAAACCCTTACTTACTCCCGTCGCAAAAACAGTTCAAAATCCTAGACAAATCAGACCTCCCTCCAACCTACGACTCAGGCACCTCCTTCACCTCCGTCTGCATAAATACAGCAATCTACCTGCCCTACCTCCTCGGCAAAAGCGTCCGCAACGGCACCATCGTCCGTCGCGCGACTCTCTCCCACATCTCCGAAGCCGCCTCGCTGCACCACAGCGGCAAGCCCGCCGACCTCGTCATCAACTGCACCGGCCTCTCGTCGCTCAAGCTCGGCGGCGTCGCGGATGCGAAGCTGTATCCGGCGCGCGGACAGACGGTGCTTGTGGCTAATGATCCGGGGGTCATGACGAGTACGAGCGGGACTGATGATGGGGATGATGAGGCGTGTTATATCATGCATCGAGCTGTTGGTACGACATGTCTCTTTTTCCTTTTTTGCTGATCTCTCCTCTCTCGTTTTCTCTTTTTCTTTTCAACAAAAAATCAAGATCCTGACAACTGCTCCTGAAGGTGGCGGATGTATCCTCGGCGGATGCCTCCAAAAGAACAACTGGGAGTCCCAGCCGGACCCAGACCTTGCCGTGCGTATCATGAAGCGGTGCGTCGACCTATGTCCAGACCTTACTGGGGGCAAAGGAATCGAGGGGCTAAAAGTGATCCGTCACAGCGTCGGACTGCGACCAATGCGTGAAGGGGGTCCAAGGGTTGAGAAGGAGAAAATCGATGGCGTGTGGGTCGTCCATCAGTATGGACATGGTGGGTATGGTTACCAGAGCTCGTTTGGGAGTGCAAAGTATGCCGTGGGGCTTGTAGAGGAGGCATTGAAGGAGAAAGCGAAGTTGTGATGCCTGAAAATGTTCAAAGCCAAGTTAACAAAACTTGGAAATTGGGTAGAGGAGGCATTGAAGGAGAAAGCGAAATTGTGATGCCTGAAAATTTTCAAAGCCAAGTTGGCAGAACGTGGAAATTGGGAAGAGGATGTTCAAATTCATCACAGTGATAGAGAAAGAGCACGTCTGAAGGTCGCCCGTTCAACCACTGCAATCCATCATTAGCGTCAAAACCAGCATATTTGTACACGAGTAGCCTTGCTGACTACAGAAGTAAATTACACAATACAGCGCTGGTGTGCAGCACATTTCGGCCGTCCAAAAGCTTCCTCGAAGAGACTAAGAAGCCGATCCAGATTCGCCAACACAGCGAAATCACTGGAGAATTATGATTGATGCAAAACAATCTGAACTTTCTAGCGAATAGCCAGACTTCCACCCTTGCATCGTTCTGAGATATCATTGATTCAAGTTCGGTAAGGTTTGCGATGAGCATGGCCGTGAAGACGAAAAATATCGGACGGCAGACGCAATTGTCCAGGGAGCTATGATGATCCGTCCGATGCCTTTCTCTATCTCTGGCCACATTCTCGAGCCGCCTAGATCTGCTCGGCGCCCCACCCGGCGTCCGCATCTCTCATATTCGCAGGAGGCTCGATGCTCGGGATGTACTCAAGGACGGCGTAGGCGATTCCAGTGATCCCGACGAGACTTCCGGGGACGGCTTTGTACCACTGCAAGATGATTAGCGACAGCCTTCAAATTGCGACCGAAAAAAACTTACGTCGCCGCTCACAATGATGCAACCAATGAAGATGTAGACTATTCCCACCTTGTCAGCCTTGTTCAGTGGTCAGAATCCAGGACTGTTACGTACAAACGCCGCGTCCGATGAAGGAGAACATGAAGGAGGCGTATTTGGCGATTTGAGGGGGTATTTGGAACTCTGAGATTGGGTTAGTGTTTATATCGTCAAAAGGTTGCCCCTTTCAAGGCGATTGGGGGTATCTCACCGAGTAGCACATTTGCCAACCCAAAAAGGATGACATAGACTCCAACAATGGCATTTTGGCTGCA
This sequence comes from Aulographum hederae CBS 113979, assembly GCA_010015705.1. Classification (NCBI taxonomy): domain Eukaryota; kingdom Fungi; phylum Ascomycota; class Dothideomycetes; order Aulographales; family Aulographaceae; genus Aulographum; species Aulographum hederae. Next base: position 571,932 of record ML977146.1, on the reverse strand, counting down.
AGGACAGAAGCCGAATTAGCCTCTGACATTCCCATCGATGCGCGAAAGCCGCGTCGAGCTTGCGCGATCGAGCTCATCGAGTAGAGATTCGGGGAAGACGTACACGGCGAAGCCTCCAAAGAACTGCGCAATGCCACCGAGGACCATGAAGACGCCGACGGCGAAGTTCACAAGACGACTACATCGTGGCAGCCACCGTGTCAGCAAGTGTTCTGTTCAGAGCTCCAAAGGCGCACAGGCTGCAGCATTGTGTCGCATGCGACCTGTCGGGGGAGCAGGGCACGTACAAGGCATCCGAGAAGTCCATCTTGAGTGTGATTGACGGTGTCGCGCGGTCACTGAGGCTTGCGAGGAGAGTTGAAGGTTGCGGTTGTGGATGCGAGGATAGGCGCGCCTCGTAGCAATGGTTGGAGACTCGGGGGTGGTTGTTGGAGGTTGCTGGGGAGGGAGAGGGAGAGCTCGCTGGCTGATGGCTGAACATGTCTTGGCGCTGATTGGTTGGCTGTCGTCATCTTCCACGCAGACCTCCCGACCTCCCCTCACCTCACTCGTTCTGTACAGCAACAAAGCAAAAGTGTTACCAGACCGGGAGTTGAGAGTACTTGCCTGGCATCACAACCTGAAGCATTAACCTAAGTACTCGGAACTCTCAGTGTCCATGCAGTCGACTGAAAGATAGCAGTGTGAAGGTCATTCCTCTGCATGCAATCCATCCGAATTTCCAAAAGCCCCCTTTTTCTCTTCAAACTCACCGGACAAAGAGCTCGGTAATATTCAGACAACTACTGCTTGTCCAAGGCCGGGCTGACTACTCAAGATGAACTGCAGGGTTCTGGAACGAACAGTGATTTGATTATGACTAGCTACACATTTTTGCTCATTACATCGTAAGCGGTGGATATCTCTCTTGACAGTCCCAACAAGCGAATGATAAAGCGATTTACACCCCGACGTTCATTTCCAGATGTTCCAATTACCCAAATATTCTCTTCTTCCGCTGTCTTATATTTCTCCTGTCTCTGATTCCTTTCACGGCTTCTCGCTGATGCTAGCGCTCCTGGCCTGACCTTCCGCGAGGTTCTTGTCCATTTGATACAACGGCTCCAACTTTGCATTCTTGTTGCGCACGATGTACTTCTGAACGAAGTATGGGAACGCCACGTTGGCTTGGTAGCGCATATGTTTGGCGGTGGGCACGGCGAAGATGTAGTCGAGCTCCTCGAGGGTCCTCTGCTTCGTTTCGGGGACCCAGAAGAAGATCATGACTAGGGCCGTCACATTTAACCCGCTGTCCAGTGTTAGTACGTCTTCATGTATGTTTATGCGCCTTAAGAACACTTACGCGTAGAAACCGAAAGCTCCTGTGGGAGTCATGGCGGCCACCATCCTCGGCCACGTCAACGAGAGGACGAATGCCCAGAACAGGCACGTCGCCACGGCCCAACTCATGCCCACTTCACGATGAGAGAGTGGGAACACTTCTGCGGAGTACGTGAACGGAACTGGACCTTCTCCTGGCGAGTAGAATGCCGCAAACAGGAAAACTGGACATCAGAGTCAGCAAGGTACGATATTTTTGTGTTTCAAAGAGGAAGTGACGTACTAAACAGTGCAATCATTCCAAGATGGGCTTTGCTATCTTCTGGGATGTAGAAGCAGAGGCCGCAGGCCAGAAGAGTCCACGCCATGTTCGGGAACGTGAAAAGGAGTAGGGCACGGCGGCCGAACGTATCAATAGTCCACACGGCTGGGAAAGCAAAAACGAAGTTTACGAGCCCAAAGCCCCATGAGGCGAGCAGAGCTGTACGGGGAGACGAGCCAGCCTGGACGAAGACCGAACTGCTGTAAAATGCGATGATGTTGATGCCCTGTGTAGGTGGTAAGATCCTAGGTTAACGATCTGGCAACATTCTCCAGGGTTAGAGGTGTACTTACACACATCTGCTGCGCCAGCATGACCGTGAAAGAAGCGAGGGTGGCTCGGCGAACGCGAGGAATGGTGAAGAGCTCGACGAAACGGACGAGATAGGAAGATTTTCCGATGATATGGGACTCCTCAATGAGCTGGGCGTGGACGTAATACAAATCTCGAGCAGCAAGAACGGGATCGTTCCGGAGGCGGATGTAAGAGTTGTATCTGTTAACCATGTGAGCGGCGATCGGAAATGGCCGAAAAAGGGGTCGAAAAGGGGAAGGCGAAAAGGAGGATATTTCGGCAGCAGAAACTTACGCTTTCCTGTACATGCCCTTCTTCATGTACCACCTGGGCGACTCGGGGCAGTAGTAGATCCCTATAACGAGGGGAATTGCTGGGATGAAAGCTGATCCGAGTTGCAGTCTCCAAGTGATCCTTCCTACGTCTTGCACGGCAAGATTGGCGGAGAAGCCTAGGAAGATGCCGAAAGCGGTCCACAGCTGCCAGCACATGACTAGACCGCCCCTAATGCTGGCGGGAACGTTCTCCGCGGCATATATGGGGATGGTGGAGGCCTTCGAACCCATGCCGATGCCTGACGGACGGATTAGCAAGAGCCGGGAAAGCAGGACCAGAGAGGGCGCAGGATTGGAAAACAGGAAGTCAACAACGACCAACAGAACAGATGCAAGGAGACTAAGAAGGTTTCCGAAACTTACCAAGAAGAATACGAGTGATGAACAGTTCCCACCAATTCTGGGACAAACCGGAGCCAATAACGCTGAGCAGACAGAAGATACCGGAGAAGAAGATGACGCCGCGACGACCGAAGAAATTATTGAGCGGATCCGAGATCCAGCAGCCAAGGAGTGCAGAGGCAAGATACGGAGCACCGTTGATCAATCCCACAAGCCAGAGGTTGTGGGTGAAGTTTGGGTTGGGGATGGTCTTGGCGGCGTCGAGAAATTCGGTATCGGGGATTCCAAACTCCTGCGGGAACGACAGGTTGGCGCCGTTGCTTCCTGTTTGATCCCAGCCCCTTTTTTATGTTAGAATGTTGTCCAGACTATATGAGGTTGAAGGGTAGAACCTACTGGACTGCTGCGCCGATACTGCAAAGGATGACGGTAAAGTAAAGAGCCTTGGGTTGGCGCCCTGTATCGACTGTTAGGTGTCTGACACAAGCGACAGGAATACCAACTATGACCTACATCTGTGAAGAACTTCATCGCGCAAGACTTCGCGCTCGCGGTCAGTCAGGCCCTCGATGGTCTCAAACTCGGATGGACGCTGTGCGATCTGGGCACCCTTCTTCAACAGATCGGTCAGATCGGTCATTTCGCGTTCCCTTGCAAAGTCTTCGACATTTCGCATGAGAGCGTCATGAGGGATTCCCGCAAGAGGGTTCTTGATCCTAGTGCAGTCAGTGGTCAGCACGGTTCGTTCGACTGTCGAGTCCGAGTCTCTTACTTGGCATCCCTGTTCGAGTTCAAATCAATCTCCTCGAGTCTAAAGTCCCTGTCGGAGGACGAGGTATCGCGGATCTGCTCGGTGCGACCGGTGCCGGTCTTTTCGTCGATTGTGTCGGCCATGGTGGAAGTTGTCTGCGATTGCTAGATCAACTGCTTGGGGACTCGTCCCTTATCAAGGAGTGGCTGCTACGCGATGCTACGCGATGCTGCTACAAGCTGTCAGATTGCTAGCCCTAGAACCTTGCTTGGCAGGACATACTGTGGAACGTTCGCGGTGCCGTAGGTATAGACCAAAGTCGGGTGTGCCCCTTGGTCTAGGGGGTTGAAGAGGTGAAGATGCTCTTGATGAATGCGTTCAAGAAGAATCTCTGAACCACCAGTGGAAGATGAAAGTGGAATTCAATAAGAAGGATGCGAGGCCGAGAAGACGGACTGGCAGGGGGATCACGGCATGATATATGGCGTCGTACAGTGAGAGCCGAATGTATGGCATGGTCACAGCTCTCCCTTAGCAAGCGCGTTACGGTCAGGTCGCAAAGGGTGTGCAGACTGGTGCATGGATCGGCAGCTGGGGCAACCATCTCGTGGCGAGCATGCTGAGCAAGTGGATCTGGCTGGAATTGGTCGGGGGGTTCCCAATGGGCATCCAGCAGTAGTGGAGGCGCACAACCTGCTGTCCGTCTTGGAGGTTGATATTGCTGGAAGCGCTAGGCCATATCGGGAGGGTAGCGCCGGCTGGGGGTGATGATCTGGGGGAATGGCGGGGCAGCAACAGATGCACACTGCAGAGAAGCAGAGAACCAAACAACGGCCAGAACGGCCAGAACGGCTTGACTTTTTAGCTTTTGGTCTTTGCTCATCTTGACTTTCTGAAGCTTTCCCTTGGGGTGCGCTGTGCGGTGCCGGGCCGAGATTTGCTGGCGTCGACGGCAGTCGTTTAAGGTTGCCTCCCAACCGTGAAGCTTTCCACCTAAGAGTCGGGTACTCTACAAAGCCTTTCTCGTCTCGAACCGTCGCAGTGCTTAATCCTTGCCATGATGCAGTATTGCAGGGTCCTGGGCATGCTCGTCACCATAAACACCCATCTGCCTTGGCGTCAGCCTTGCTGGAATAGGAAAATCGGCTGCCGCAAGGCACTCTCAGTGGTCAGCAAAGGATAGAGCTACATACAGGTAGTGCAATCTGCAGGCGACCATCAGAGGTACCTATCATATATGCAATTCACGAGCAGAGTCGAGCTCAATCGGCCTCCCCGGGACCCCGAGCATCACCCTCGGATTCTCAACCGTGTCCCGTGCCAGGTACGTACCGACTTTGGCCTCCAATTACGGAGATTACTGGTCGAGACGTGCCTCCTCGCTTTGCCGCCCGAGCACGAGACACCGACTATCCAAGGACCGTTTTCACTTTTCAGCCGAGTAGAAGGTACCTTACGTACCTATATTCCTACAACAACGCCTTTCCGTTGTGTCGGGTGACTGGGTGCAGTTGTGGATGTAACCTTAACCTCTAAACGGCCAAAGCACTTTTACCCCAGAGCCCCGGATTTCTCTCGGCACTCCAACATCCACCTTAGCTTTGCGCACTCGCAAACCCTGAAGCTGAACTGCATCTTCAGATGCTGTCGGAGTGTTTGGGGTGATAGTTGCCAAGCTCCGAGGATACTGCGTGGTCACGTTGGGAGTGCAATAACGCAGTGGAAAAAGTGAAGTCTTTGAGAGACCAAAGATGTGTAGATTGTGATCTAAAGTGTGATGTGTGAGTTGAAACTGTCTAGGAGTGCCAAATGCCGGAGATGGAATGTATGCTCCAGATCACATGATGCCTGACTAAGCACACACGTGACTAGTCTCCAACAGATGCAAAGTGCAGCGGCTAGATCAACACACAGGCCGTCTCGCAGCCCGTCTTCACATCTTTCGCGCGTCCAAGTCGTCATTTGGCGGTGGCGGGGCTGACCATACCGTCCAATAGCCTCTCGAGCAGCGCTACCGACCTGTCACAGTGGGGACATTTGAACTCTGTTCATCACGAGGGGAGGGGGATGGTCCAACCCAGGACCCGTTCTGCAGACGTTGCATACTCCACTGTCTAACTTACCAAGCGGCCGGTGAGATGTCCACGCCCGATCAGATCACAGACAGATCTCGGTGCCCCAACGTCTAGACTCTCCCCTTCAAATCCCCTCAGTCTATTGTTTTAGGTTCTGACGGAGCGCATCTCGTAAAGTACATTCAGATTTGACGTCCAATGACTACAACCTCTGAATCACGTCCATGAGATCCGAGTTCCAAGCCTGTCATAATTACGATGAAGATGCTCCTATACATCATTATAGATGCTATTGATCTCGGAGATCAGCGAGACATTTTGGCAGTTTGACCTGAATGATAGAGCAGCAGCGTCATTTGACCATATTCAATTCTGTTCTCCATCTAACTTAGATAATCTGCGTTTTCATCGAGTAATGTCATCACGCCAATATTTCATGACAGCAAAGGCACATTCATTGGCCATGTTTGCTTGATAAACTTCTGCTGTATACCCTCTACTCCTATGTACCTCTTATCCAAAAGATGACTTCCAATATGAGAGACTAAATGAAAGAGAGAACTGTGGGGTAGTGCCGAAGAGTTATGATTCAACAAGAAAGCACTTGATGTACTGCGAAGAGATGGCATATCCTCACGAATCGCTTCGTGTCTGACTGCCTTCACCTTCCCCGCTGCTGCTCCCACCGCCCTCGTTTCCCTCCTCAACAACATCATCTGCTGACGGTAGACGTAACGGGAGTCCTGGCTCATGCTCTCCTGGCTGCAACGGCCTTCCATCTTTCGAGCTTTTGACACACCCCCAAAGTTGAAAGCAACCACGATACCGATCTTCAAAAGGAACAAGCTGAAGCTTGTCGTCCAGACCTGGCGAGAACAGCGAATGCAAACTGTTCTTCAGAGCAGAATAGGCGAACGGCTCCTCGGTTGCGTCACAGAACCTTCCACCCGTCAACGCCGACATTGGCTTGCCTTTGCGAGTGTCGTACTCGATAGGCCCATTGGCATCGCCCGGGCATTCGTCTTGCCTCCGGTTGTAAACGAGAAAGAGAGGGTGCCTTTCCGGCCTGGAATTTCTTCGCACAGGCGGCGCGTCGAAGCTCAGAACCAGCACAAAGTTCGTGTCAGTCCAACGGCCAGACTTGGCTTGATACTCGACAGTTCCGAGCTGCCAGAATTTCTTGAGGTGGGTTTCAGGGTCGAACCTCGGGCGTCCGGAGGAGCTGCTGCTGTCGCTGAAGTGTCCAGAGTCGTCTGATTTCTCGCGTTTGCCGAACGAGTCGGTTGTGAAAAGCGCCAAAGCCGCTTCGAATTTGTACTCTGATCGAGGGTCGTCCGGTGGAATAGTATCTGGAAGAGATTCATCGCTGCTCAGAACACTGTGGCAAGGGAGAAGACGCGGCCTGTGTATCGTCGGTTCGGTTTCGTCGGTGAATGGCGGCAGGCTAATGGCATGGATCGGGGGGTTGGACATCAAAAGATCGAGGTCGTGTTCGTCTGTGGCTGACTTCCAATCCGCGGTCAGCAACGCCTTCGTGAAGTCATCCTTCCCGACCGGAGTATCCAGTCTTATCATTTCCCACTCCGACCATTGGTAGTAGGCATCCCAGGTGGGTTCGCCATTTTTACCAGTGAAGATGGTTGGCCCTTTTTCATCGAGTTCAGCAGGATCAATTCTGTGTAGTTCTCCCCGAGTTGAACGCCTTGAACTGTTCGATGTGTTTCTCGGGCCATGGTGCTGTGATGACTAGAGTATCCATAGTTGGAGAGGATGTAGAAATGACAGTAGGACCGCAAAGATGTGCAAGATGAAGATGGAAGGGAAACTTTTGCAGTATCCGATGAGGAATGTGTGGTTGCGGAACACTAGGCAGGTGAGGTTATGAGGCAGGATTGGATACCGCATGATACAATTGTATGCAGCGTGACAACCAACGTTGGAAATGTGAGTCATTATGCAAACAGGTAGGCAATTGAGGTGAACGTTCAACGCATACAACGGTTGGGGGACGGATGAGGGCGCAAATGGTGGACGTGGCACTTGCGAATATTGAGGAAATACGACTAAGCACTTGAGCGGGTCTAATTATACTCTAGCACAGGACGGGGAAGCAAACAAACTTTGAAGGATGATAGAGGGTGGAAAGACAATGTGCTACCTTCCCATTCAGCAGATGATTTTTGTCCTAGGAAGCTTCGGGAGCTGCCCATGAGCTTTTCCCTAACATTGAAGAAAGTTCCGTGGCATCACTTCGTCCGAAATGACAAGCAAAAATCTGCCATATACTACTATTGTCGAGGAAAAATCTTCACTAGTTAACGTTACCTCAAACAATATCTCCTGGCAACCTCTCGGAGCAACTTGGGAGTCTCTCCCCTTCTTTACAATCTCGGATTTTCTTTCGTGCGGAGAGTCGAGATCTTGTGGGTCCTTAGCCTGGTGTCCGAAGAGTTCTTGCACCTATTGTGGTAGTTATTGACCCGGTGTCTAGCGAATTCTTTCAGCCCCTTTGCTCCTAGCTGAGCATGAAATGATGCTTGCTGGCAAATAGAATTGGACGGCTTAGCACATCAGTAAGGGCTGCAAACGGGCAGGTGAGCAAAGAGAACGGATAGCGGGATGAGTGCGGTGTCGAGACAACCATTGAATGTTGAGGGAATCGAAAACTTGATCCGCAAGTCCGTCTGGTCCACTCTGGATACTCAGAACTGTCCAATGTTAGGACAAAGCACCCATGACTCTCCAGGCTGGACCTCCGTGAAAGTGTCAATTCGAGATGTCTAAGGGTAAGATCATTCTTGATGTTCCAGTTTGCTCAATGCTCGGGCAGAGACTGTGAGCTCCTTCGAAGCACAGACTTGGCTGGAGCGGTGATAATCAACAGGACGCCCGCCGGCTAGACGATTTCGTTGCTTTTGGCATGTTTCTTACGTAGCGGACCGTTGCAGTTGTGACGGGGCCATTACGCAGAAGATCAATTCGAGACAGAGAACTGGACTACTTCCCGGCGGTCGGCCGCGAGAGTTCGGATTCCACATCATGCACTGTATTCATGGCATGGCAAGTTCGTTCCAAATCCGTCTAGGTCATGATATCATTCATCATTACCCACCCCCTAACTACTTGAACCGTTTCACAGAGGTCAACCCAACCCCGCAAGAACATCGTCTCGTCCGCTGCCTCCTGCTCCTTCATTCGCCGTACTCAGTCTTGCACACAGCGACAGAAACACGACCGTCTCTGTCGCGGCGAGGTAGTTCAACGTATCCAGGAGGATTTTCAAGTGCCTGCTGAAATTGTCTTCATACTTGCTCAGGTGATCAATGAGCTTTGGTAGTTTCGATGGATCGTAGCCAGATGTCGTTGACGTGGTGGATGATTTTGGCCCTGCCTTTGATTTCGCGGCACTCGTTGAAGCAGATTCGGATCCGTTCGCAAGGTCTGGATCGGCTGTCATGAGATGCCTCGACAGGCTGGTGGTATAATTGGCGAACATGGTGCATGTATTGATGATCTTGGAGTTGATCTGGGCAAAATTTAACATATCGTCCCGATGGCTGAGGGATAAAGACAGAAAATTCCGCAACTCACCTTCAATAGCTTTGAATTTGTCAACATACACTCTTTGAGACATGTCGCCAAAAAATCCACATGATCCTGCATCAGTTCATCCACAGTCCGCTTGACCTTGCCTGCATCACTGGGACTGCCTCCGCTGTCTGCGCCTTGACCTGCGCTGAGTCGTCCCATGAGGCTCACCCAGTTAGGCTCGATGACCTCACTGGTGCAGTAGTAGATCAATTGTTGCACGAAGACCAGCATTCGTGCCCTCAGCGTCCAAGCTCTCCGTTTCCATGCCTCGACTCGAGAGTCTCGACTGCGGTGTCTCCAGCTGCGGACCTTGCTGTGATCGGTCCAGGAACTGACCAGAAGTGATTCAAGATGGCGGAGAGATAGGAGATAGCGGAAAAGGAGTTGGTAGCGTGTCAACGTAACACGACTGACAACAAGAGAGAGTGGAAATGGCATTGAGTAGTCGAGGACAAGCGCGTCAAATCCAATGATGTCTTTATCATCCGTGACAAGGCTCGTCGAGGGCGCCGGAGTATAACTTGTGATGCTGCCAGTCGCGGCGTCTTGATCAAGCCCCTGGACGTTGACAATTTTCATCAGCCAATTCGCCAGACCCACTTCGTTGATTGAAACCTTGACGTCTTCTTTGTACGGATCTTCTGCAGCGACGCTTCCTGGTTGCCGCATGACGAGATCAAGAAGGGACTGTAGCTTGCCCGTATTGACTAGACGGGCGGGTTTTCGGAGCTCGGATTCGCTGAGCTCAAGGAAGTAAGAGAAGAAGTCAGAACGGTCGAGGAAGAAGTAGTGTTTGAGAGAGCGTAGACGAGCGGGTAAGGCGTGGGTGGTGAGAAGTAGCGTAAGCAAGGATGAATTTGCATACGAATAGGCGCCGCTGACATTTTCGAGGAAACGGGGGTCGGAGAAGTTGGCAGGAACATCGGAGACGGTTTTGCTGATATCAACACCCCCGCATTCACGAACCACGTTGAGATATTTTCCGGCGAGTAAGACTTTGCCTTTGACCCCTTCCAGTTGTGGAGGGACAAGATTGTCTCGGATTGTGTATCGCTTTTCCCAGTACTCGTCTGTGTAGTCTTGGTCAAGGCGTTCGCGTTTGATCGACTTCTGTTCTTTGATCAAAAATTCGCCGTGGGGATCCTTGATACCTCCGTGATGTAGCCACTCATTCAACATGGACATGTAGGGCCTACTCGACTCGCGCAGCAATGTCTCCAAGAGAGATCGAGCGGCTGGGTCTCCAGACATTGACGCCAGTCGTTTGGTCACAAGCCCTAGTACACTTCCACCTTTACAAGTCCTCTTTCCAGGTATCCCGTTCTGAGCGCCGCCATCTCGCAAGGACTCCAAGATGTTCTCAATGTTATCAGTATCATCAAGTGAATCTTCCGCATCATCATCCAAGATTGAATTGGCCTTCAAGAGCTCCAAACCCAAGGTGTAAAGTTGAAAAAGCATGTGACTTGTCGGCTTTGTGTGCAGATTCAAGACGTGAAGAGTGAATGTTTCGACCGTCAGCATCTGATGCTCCAACTGGGCCATGAGAACAAGGTAGTCCTTCAACAATTTTCGAATAGCAGCACATAGCGCATGGGTGACGGCGCCATACTGCTCTTTGCTCTGTACTTCGATGAATGCTTCCACAGCGGAATAATGGGTCGCCATCTTCAACATGGATGTGGTAAGATCTCGTAGACTCGGGTCGAGGCCAGGTAGAATTCGAAATGATGGACCAAGTAGGCGATCCTTCTCTTCATTCGGATTGTAGCTATCTGCAAAACGTATATACTGCCCTTCAAATCCCATGAACACGAACAGTAGATCCTCTATTATCGCAGATTCTTGTGCTTCAAGCGACAGCTGTTTGAGGGGTTGCGGGGCGAGAGATGGAGGGGCTACAGCTGCAAGTGGCGCAGTGGATATTCGGCAAGCGAGCGGTGCTGTTGTAGGAGCAACGAGAGATGCTTTGGGGTCCCATGGCGGTACTTCCTGCGCATTAGCTGCTATCGCAAGACATTGCGGTTAGGTGAATGCTCACACGGTTTCTCAAAGCTCTCAGCGTCTACGTTTTTCCCAAACCTCGTGTTGTCTCCCTCCCCATTTCGTCTTGCAGTGGTAGCACGCTCGGGAGCACGCTTGACTGGACTCCGCGCTCGCTTGATGGTCTCGCGTGTCGTCGTCCGTGTCCGCTCAGTCCGCTGTTCAGAAGTGGAGGCATGCTTTCTAGAATGTGAGGCGGATGGCGCTTGTTTGTCTGCTGAGGAAGCGGGATTGGAAAAAGAAGACATGGCTTTATCTTCAGAGTCTCCATGCAGGCACTGCAATAGCTGTGGGATTGCGAATTGAGCTTCTGTTGAGGTTGTGCGGGCGTCGCGTGTGGGGCAGAAGCAGAGAACGTGACGGGAACGTCGAGGACGCGTTTAGGCGCAACGTTTGACCGAATCGCCGATTTCACGTGACTTCTGGCTGTGGGCCTGCTTGGTGGTGGCTTGGGCCCCTGATCCATTCTGGCATTATCTCTGCTCTCCCTTCCATTGAAAGCTGGAACCAACACGTAACCGCCCGTAATACCTTCTTGACGGCTGTCGTTCCACAGACGTTCACAAACCCATCCTCTCCAAAAATCAGGTCTGTGTCTCTGTGGAAGCTAAGGTTAGCTACTCTTCCAATGATATTATTTCATTTAACATCATACCTAAACTACTTGATACTACCAAGCTTTACAAGGGTTGCCCCAACTCTATGCTTCAACGTCCATTAGTTTCTTCCAATCAAGTCGTCGACGCTTTAAAATTGATAGTACTGGGTGCTCACAAGTCAGCTAAAGGCATGGCATGGCATGTTATGGACTTGTAGGAGAGAAGGCAGTCTATGGACTGGGTATAATATGCGAATGAGATTCAACCTCTAAGGAAACCGAAGCTGCGACTGGTTCTATTATCAACAACCACCATTACCAGATCTCCTCGAAGGATGCCACTTCTCTTTGGGTATTCTTCATTCGCACAAGTCGGGTCCAACGAATCAGGGGTATTTATGCAATGTTCACAATATCTTAGGCCAGGAGCCCGAACAGCAGATACGTTCTCTTCCAGTACTCGACTGCGTTCTTTCTCAGCCGCTGAACCGCCACGCCGTCGCATTGGACTTCCAGTGTAATCTGTTGGATGATGCTTGCGAGCGGCTCGGAGGGAGTGCTTGAACCAGGTATCGAGAATGCGCGCTGCAGATACAACGCATCGAAAAGTGATTGAATTAGCTTTTCATGGCAAGTGGCGATGGCCTTCTCGGTCACCATGGAGGATGTAGCCGGAGTTTGTGCTTCGACGACGGCATTGACGGAGTCGTCTATTTTCACTGTTTCGGTTTGATTTTCGTCAGGAGCCGGGCCGTCTTGAGATGCATTTGCTGGAGCTTCAGTAGATCGATTATCACCCCCAGCTTCATCCTTTTCGTCCAACCCGACATTGATTGCTTCCTTCGCGGCCTTTAGATCAGATATGAATGTCTCAAGGGCCGATGTTGCGTCTGCTGCAGCAGTGATTTTCAGGGATCGCACTGCGCCGGGTGCCCAAAGATCAGACCCATGTTCGGACATCTCCTGAGACAGTGTTCGGAGTAGTTTGAAAGTGCTGGTTGACGGCTGATTTGGAAGAGGCGGTCTGCCTTCCCAAAGAGCGCGAGCTGGGCAGCGACGAGACTTGAAAAGGTGCGCCAAAGAATCTTTGAAAGACGACATCGCCGATGCAACCAGGGATGCAGCTAGACGTTCGTGCAGAGTGGATACCAGTGGCGCCAAAGTGGCAATCTTGAGCTTCTTCTCCGCGATGCCGAGAGAACGCGACCTTTGATCAATCTCCCGAATGATACGTATCAAAATGACACCCTTGGCTTCGGTCGCTTTTGGTCGCTCAGTGGCCAGCGACGATGTTAAAGTATCAAGATCTGATCGCAAGGCTGCGAAAGAGTTGACCAGAGCATCTGACAGAGCCTCGTACAATTCCTGGGGGTCATCCTGACTTAGTAGAGCTTGCTTGGAATCAAGATCGAAACTATCCTCATCAATAGCCAAGTCGTCGTCCCATCGAACATCTTTCATTGCTTTTATAGATGAATGAGTGCTTCTCATAGACTCCGCCCATTCTTCAAAGGTCAAAATGACTTGTGTTGTAGTCGCATTCCGGCCATGGGTGCGCTTGAGCAACGCTTGCTTGAAATTCGAGGCACCGTCATTGAGCGACATGTCTAACAAAGACGCATCCCAGAGTGATGCGTCCGTTGTGGGTGTCAATGGAGCTACTCTTGAAAGGCTTTTTAATATCATCTCGGATGAGAGTCGGAGGTTCCTGGCGTTCTGTCGAACAAGATCTCGGAGGTGGTCATTGAGAACTTCTCTCAGGGAGTCGAGGACATCAGCGGCATTGAGACCGGGGGCTTTGTTGCCGGCATTCAACCAAGTTTCCAACATCTCTTTCCTCAACGACAGCACGGAGTTGAAATCTCTCGACTGTACCAAGACCAACTTCATGCCCCCGAGGAATGCCTGCAAAGCTTGCTTTGCCCAGGCCTTCAACATCTGCTCAGCATCTGCTCTGTGCAGTTCGTCGTGTCTAGGCCATGGCGTAAAACTACGAATGTCTTCAGCTATCCATCGAGCATGAATATCCAAATGAAGAACAGTAAGCGACAGCACCGCTTTGTCGCGTAGAAGTGGATGGGCTTTGAGCGCCGCGAGCGAAGAAGATAGTCTAGCCGGAAATATTTGCTGAGTGTTACGGAGAGTAGTGACAAAAAGCTGCAAAGCTTGGAGTATGTTCTCTTGGTGGTTTTGCGAGCGAGAGAAATGTCGTTTGACAGCTTCCAGTCGAACGTGGTGGAAATGTCGGAGAACATCTGTTGGAGTGGAGCTGGTAGCGAGAGAAAATGCGCACATGTTCTCTATGAGCGTTTCTGTATCGCTATGGGGGCTGGATAATTGTCGGTCTACATGGCTTAGAAGTCGCCGTCTCTGTGCGGCAAGCCTGTTCCTGACAGTATCAACCAGGGGAGGGGCATCCGGGATCTGAGCCAGAGACTTGTGTAGCAGGCGAGAAAGAACAAGGACTTTAGAAGCAAGGAGTGATGACTCCCCATTTCGAAGGAGACGTGATATGACAGTGGGGCATGCTTGAAGTACGGCTAGTTGTGCCGCGAGAGCGTTTCGTTCCGTGTCTGGATGAGGTTATTAGTTCAGCAAAGCGCCCTCAACTCGAGACCGTATATACCTTTACTCCGCCTGTCACCTTCAAGCTTCGCGAAATTCTCAAAAATGTGTTCAATGGCTCTCGAGTTGCACTTCCGTCCCGCCGCCCCTAAAGCATTCTCGACACGTTGCATTTCATCGTCCATTTCAATGATGCGCTCTGCAGTCCCCAGAAGCTCCCGGTAGCTGGCGCTGTAGTACGGCACACGTTAGCTTTCCCGCTCTAAGAAGCAGTGAAGGAAACAGAGTTCGAGAGACTTACCCAACAAGGGTGCGCAGCTTTTCACGGTTTTCCGAAGCATGGCCGCGCAGCTGTTGCTCAAGTTTGCGGACAGCAGGGACTGGATACTGGAAAGCATCTTCCCACGACTTGAAGTCCCGAGGGTTGGGGGCTTCTGTGGTCATTGTATGCGCGTGGTGTCGACATGAGCTGTGGAAAGGAGACCGGAGGCGGTGCGAACCTAGTGATCTCAAATCGCGGTAGCACGTGACCTGGCCCTGCAATCCCCTATCGATAAAGTCCCGTACAACTCCCGTCTGCTTTGACTGTCCTCCGCAGCCTTTCAACTCGACTCGGACGAAAACAACAAAAGCGACCTGGCGGACCAGAACACCGCAGTGAGATTGCGATGTCGGTATTCCTACCCAACACTTGACAGCCATACTCGGCAAACAGTTCGACTAGTCACCAGAAAGCATCCAAGACCCTTGATCTTTGCTCTCGGCCTCTGTCTACACATCCTAGACCCACGTGTTGAGGCATCAAGAAGATGCCGAGAACCACCTGCACACAGGCACAACCTCCGTCCCTAACAAATCATTGCAATCAATACCCCTGTTTATGAACGGACTATTCCCCGAGAGGATTTGCATTATCTGCTAACTGATCCTTTGAGAGCAGAACAGCTCGCAATGGAGTTCAATCCCGATCATCCCAGCTTCCAGAAAGCTACGCACCTTTCCAGCAGAACAAAATAGCCGTGTCAAAACGCCCCCATGGCGCGCTCCTTCAACCCAATCGTCTTCTTCCCGCTCCTAATCACCCTCCTCGCCTACCTCTCTCAACCGCCCCATCCCCGCGACCTCAAGCCCAAAGTCTTCGTCCTCGGTCTCTCGAAAACCGGCACCACCTCCCTCGGCGACGGTCTCGCCCAGCTGGGCTACAAGCGGTTGGGCTGGAAATCGATCCTGAGCCGCTACCTCAGCTATTCCTACCACCGATACGCGCTGTCGCCAGCCGACGAACAAGAGCGGTTGGCCTACCTCGATATCTTAAAGAGACAGACCGAGTACTACGATGCTTTCGAAGATCTTCCGTGGCCGTTTGTGTACGCGGAAATGGCGAAAATGTATCCCTCCGCCAAATTCATACTTTTGACACGAGACGAGGGAAAGTGGATGAAGAGCATGCGGACGCATCTTGCTCGTGGTATTTGGATTGGCTATGAATGGTTCTACGGCGTCGAAGCCATCAACAGCAAGCTGGATGAGGAAACCGCGCTGCAGGCTTATAGAAAACACAACACTGCTGTTGAGGGGTACTTTGCAGACAAACCAGGTAGGTTGATGGAGATGAACATTGATGAAGGCCAGGCAACCTGGGAATGTCTGTGTTCGTTCATCAGCTGTAAGCATGTTCCGGATGGCAAATTTCCCAGGAGCAATTCTGCTGAGAGTTGGGGCGACGGAACGCTGATGGGAAAGTTGGGCGCGATTCCCATGACTATCATCTCTAGGGTGGAGGAGGCGGTGGTATCTCTACTGGAGAACCAGAAAGGGACCCGACTAGAGTCATTCGTGTTGAAGGGTATGTTCCTTTTCTGGAAGGCTGTACTGGTGCTAGATCAGGCGACTGTGGAGACATGGTGGTATTTTAGGGACATCAAATGATAGCTACATTCCGTGCTGGTGTGAGGTGGATTTCGAAACATTCAAAGACCGCCAAAGGGCCGGGCATACTATCCAAATCTTCCCAAAAAGGGATGTAAGTTTGATTTTGCACGGGCTCACTATCATGAGGAAGCTTAAGTGATCAGATCTGCGGTGTGGAACGTGACCATCTTGAGAGGCACTTAGATCTGTTCCATTACACATTAACGCAACCCTAGAATACACCGAAGCAACAGAGACAGATGTAGCACAAGGACTCGCAGAACACAGATCCCTAGGTATCCCACCCGTGAAGTAAACGCCGGTTTCGATATGCTCGAGACCAAAATATCAATATCCAGGTAATGACTGTACTTCCACGCTCGTTGGGCAGCCGTTGGTCATCTCACATGACATGAGGTGTCTTGCTACAACACTTGTTGCAGTGCCAACCTTGCCCCTCCCCTTCCCCTAGCGTTTTGTGACCTTTGAGGCTTTCACCTTCTTGGTAGTAGCTTTCGGCTTGCTTTCGGCTTCGTAGTAGCAACTTTCTTGGGAGCTGCCTTCTTCTTGGCTGGCTTCTTCGTTGTGGGTTTGGCAGCCTTCTTGGTGGGTGCTTTGGCCTTGGCCTTCGTCTTCTTCGGCGTGGACGATTTCTTTTTTGGGGCCTTTTGGAAAGGCTCCTGGTTCAAGCGCTGTACCGGCTTTGCACTGCGTTTAGGTCTTGAAGAAGCTGCGGTGACGACGGCGGCCTTTTTCCCTTTCGCGTCGCGGGCTTTGCTCGATGCAGGGGCTTTGGTCTTTGGCTACGGGGGAGAATCAAAGGTCAGACAGCGTGTCCCGAGTGTGGAGAGAAACTGTTCGTGAGAACGGTGTCACAATTACCTTCTTCGGGATGCCAATGTTGCTTGCAATTGGAGTCTTCCTTACACCGCCTCCTGCACCTCCATGCAACGCACTAGTCGGCGTCGCGCCACGGGGACCAGGGGTCTGACTGGTTGCGCGTTGGACAGCCATATTTGCAACGTCTGAAATACCGGTCCAGACAGTACCAAAGAGGGATTGTCGCCTTTCGCATTCGCAAGCCAGTGTTTTGTATTGATGGAGCAGGGCGAGAAGAACCCGCTCGTCGCTGCAAGAAGAGCGATAAAGAGAGGAGAAGAGAGAGAAACGTTGATCTGACAAAGGGGAGAAAGTTTGTGAGAGAATGATGAAGCGCGGGCAGGGAAACCTGGCACGTGTTGATCTTCTTATGATGAATACAATGCAGAATGTAAACAGGCGTGATCGTAAACAAGGAGATTAAGTGCAGTAGAGGAATGTGCGAGAAGAAACAAGGGCGAGAAAGACTAGACCGCAAGCTCGGGAGATAGTCAAGATTTGCAATGAATGTATCAGGAATGTCGGGCAAGAGATGTCGAGCTCAAAAGCTCCCAGCCTCTAAACGAAGCCATTTGCCATCTGCAGCTTGCACCAGTTGCGTTGGATGAAGTGCCCAGTGTAACCTTGGAAAAGAGAGCAGCATTCCCTCCACGATACGACTCCCTGTCGCTTCTTGAGTGTACAATGCTGCTGCTTTGCTGTCTTTCTTAAAACTGGGAGAGGCGAAAAAGAGACCTGCGCAAGAGCCTACCGACGAGTAGCCTACATACCTTATATTCATTGTTTCGGGGGTCCATTCTGTTTGCTCAGATGGGACAGATGATTGACTAGCAGCTCTTGATCAATTCGTGTGTTGTTGGAGGACTGATGGGAGGAAATTTTCGTACAGAAGCCTGAAAGGTTGGGTGGGGATTAGCATGGTACAAATTGCCTGAGATGATTCACGAAGCCTGAGATGCTGAGCGGAAGAGGGTTTGGGAGACGGCAGGTGGTGGGAGAGAAGGAGTGGCTGATACCTTTGGTACCTGGCAGTTGCATAATACGCGCCAAGACCTTTATACAGGTTGTGCAGCTCGTCACAGGTTGTGCATCAGGACCTTGAACTGCCACTGCGGCGCTGCCAACCCAATCCAGTTGCTCTCCACGACCCTAACGAGCGCCTCCCGCGTGATCCTCTCTGCACACCTGTAAACACCTTCCTTGGCCTTGCATTTGCTTCTCCAGCCGTATTTTGATTTGCTCGCTTGCCTTTCCTCTGCTTTCACCATGTCATCATCCTCCACTCCACAACCCAACGGCAATAGCCTTCACAGCAACAGCCCAGAACTGCGCCGACCTTCTATGCTACACCATCCATCCGCACCCACTCGCATGATGAACGGTCACTTCGCCTCTGTGGGCGACTCGGAGGCCCAGTATGAGCATGGCATCCAAGTCATCGACGAGGACAAGGACTTCAAGTACGGCCCTCTGCACAAAGTCCCACATCCATCCTCGACATGCATGAACACCAGGACTCGGTTGAATTTGGGCTAACAAGCCGAACATAGTCCCAATCTTACGACATATCTTGCCTATGAGAAGATAATACCTGCCGGCTTCAATTACCACCTGATTTCTGTCTTCGGGTCGCAGTCGACGGGAAAATCCACACTCCTGAACCACCTCTTCGGCACCGAATTTGGAGTCATGTCGGAGCAAGAGCGACGCCAGACCACTAAAGGAATATGGATGTCAAAGAACAAACGCGACGGGACCGGGGAGGAAGGCTCCATGGCGGAGAACATACTCGTCATGGACGTGGAGGGAACAGACGGCCGAGAGCGAGGAGAGGACCAAGACTTCGAACGCAAAGCGGCGCTGTTTGCGCTGGCCACGAGCGAGGTGCTGATTGTCAACATGTGGGAGCATCAAGTCGGCCTGTACCAGGGGGCAAATATGGGTCTGCTGAAGACTGTCTTCGAGGTCAACTTGCAACTCTTCTTGAAGGACTCCAAGTATGCGCTTTGGCTAATCCTCCCTCTTGATGCTGGTGGCTAACGAAGCGTGCAGATCTGTACCCCGTTCGCTACTCTTCTTCGTCATTCGCGATCACATCGGAAACACCCCTCTTGCGAATCTTCGAAACACGGTCTTGGCGGACCTTTCGAGGATATGGAGTACGCTCTCTAAGCCTAAAGGACTCGAGGACTCCAAAATTGAAGATTACTTTGACTTTGCATTTGTCGCTCTACCACACAAAATCTTGCAACCAGAAAAGTTCGTTGAGGAAATAAACAAACTAAGCACGAGGTTTCGAGAAGGCTACAAGGACCCTAAGCGGACTGGTTTGGTTGATGAAGATTCGCAGCCTTTGCTGTTGCCAGACTACCACCGCCGAATCCCCGCCGATGGATTCTCGAGATATGCGGAGGGCATCTGGGAGCAAATTGAAAGCAACAAAGACTTGGATCTTCCTACACAACAAGAACTGCTGGCCCAGTTTCGTTGCGACGAGATCAGCCGAGAAGTGCTCGTACCCTTTGATGAAGTCATCGCACCCCTGGAAAAGACGCAGGAGGATGGAGTCCGCTCGGGCAAGGTGTCGCTGCTACCCAATTTGGGTGCTGCCATGAACAGCGCGCGGATTGCCATCTTGCAAGCTTTTGACACCGAGGCGTCTCGCTACCACAAGGGCGTATATAGTCGGAAGCGCACGGAGTTGGCGTCGAAAGTCGACGGACGTCTCAAGGCACTCTTCCATGGCCAGCTTTCGGCCACTCACAAGTCTGGAGTCGAGGCTTTCTCCGACGCAGTATCTGGCGCGGTCAAGGCTGGACAGAAGAAAAATGCCAGCTATGATTTTGGCAAGATTGTGGAGACCGAGAAAAAGAAGGCACTTGCAAAATTTGAAGAGGATGCAAAAGCTGCGGTGGTTGAAGGTGCCGATTGGAGTGACTACGCGTCAGAATTGGCGCTGTACCGCAAAGATCTCGACAGTGTTTCGTCGAGGCTCCGCAAAGAAGAGATGCGCCGGTTAGCCACACGTTCCGAGCGCTGGGTCCGCTCCCGGCTTGATGAATCCATTGGGCTGGAGTTCAACAAACTAGGATCGGGTCGCGGTGGCTCTGGTGCGCCAGCAGAGGGAGAGAAGCCTGTCTCTGAAAAGGATCTCTGGGACCGGGTCTGGAACGTCTTCACCGAGACGGTGGAATTCGCCGAGGCACGATTCACCGAACGAGCACGCAATTTTGAGGCCAGCCCCGAAGAGGTGGAAGTTGGTCTGTGGCGGTTGAGGAGGAAGAGCTGGGGAGTGCTGCGGGCTAAGGTTCAGGAAGAGGTTATGGAGGGTAACATCCTACTCAAGCTGAGAGAGAACTTTGAAGACAAGTTCCGCTACGACGAGAACGGTGTTCCAAGGATATGGAGACCGACAGATGACATCGAGGGCATCTACACGAAGGCAAGGGAGTCGACTCTCACGCTTATTCCTATCCTGTCTCGCTTCAAGCTCTCCACGACATCGAGCCCACCGCCACTGGATGCCTGGATCGGTTCGGCACCACCGTCCGTCTCTCCTGCCGACGAAGAAGACCTTGCACCCATCGGAGGGGTCGACGAAGAGGAAGGCAAGAGCCTCGAAGAAGAGATGATGGTGTTGTCGGAAGCCAAATCGGCAGATCTCACGGTGCGATTCAAGAAGACGGCTGATGGAGTTTACGTGGAAGCGAAGCGGAGCGCCATTGGAGGCATCACCCAGGTGCCGCTTTATTTCTACGGTCTTCTGCTTGCGCTTGGGTGGAATGAGATCGTTGCTGGTAAGATGATATGTTTCTCTACGATCGCTTTGAAAGCATGCTAACTCCAAACCCAGTCCTCCGTAATCCCGTCTACTTCATCTTCCTCATTCTTCTCGCCACTGGAGCATACGTAACGTACACGCTCAACCTATGGGGTCCCATGATACGTATGGCGAACGCAGCCTCGGCGCAGGCGGTGGAGGTTGGGAAAGAGCGCTTACGTGAGTTTCTCGAGAGCTCTGACACGGGCCGCCAGGCTATGGCGATGTCTGGCCGGCGGGACGACACAGGTGGCATTGAGCTGGACGGACTGAACAGAAGTGGAAAGAAGGAGGAGGAAGTTGATGAGATATGACGGCGTTGATGGGACTGGGGTATAGAAATTGGAAAATGTTGTGTTGGTGTATTCCTAGTGTACACATATTCCTACATACAGCGACATGGGATAAACCTGGGGGTTGATGATGCTAGTCGATAGTCGGTAACCTGTTGATGATTGCCTGGCTGCAGTTCAGCGTAGATATCCACTCCGAGTTCATGTTGGTCGCGTAGATGCATCTGGTGCTGGTGATGGTACTGGACGGTGGTGGTGATGGAACTTGAATATGCAAATGCAGGTGCCAAGTGCACGAGTAAGGGGTGGTGTAGGTATGACGCAGTTTCACGTGCCAGCGGAGATGGTCAGAACTGGGCCTGGCCAGGATCGAGGGAAGAAGATTCAGCATGGCCGGGCAGAGAACAGAAAGGAGAAAGTAGACGAAGGATGGTGTGGAGGAAATATCTCGCCGCGTTGGAGTGAACCATTCCGGCATGTCGAGTCTATTTAGACCGTGTGGCAGCGGGGGAGGCTCTGGCAGCGATCTGGTGCGAGCCTGGTAGATGGACGTGATCGCCCGTTGATATAGCTGCTCTCAGCAGGCCGTCGCGACGTCGATGCTCCCCAGGCCCCAGACGTCGATAGCCTTGAGCGCCTGCAAGGAACGTGACGAACGTTCGCCAGGGCCCTCACTGCCTCGGAGAGTGTTTGCGCCATCGCAGTCCAACTTTTTCTTCCAAGTCACACGAGCAGCAAAGACGTCACTCCAGTTCAGGTCCCTCCACAGCCTTCCACAGCCTCTGTGACCACCACCCCAGCACCCCTCCCCTACCCTCCCTCCCCCCCAAAATCACCCCTCAGCGCCCTCTCCTCCAGACAGCCGAAGCCCGTCCGCCACTCCGACTGGTCCGCAAACAAAACAAGACATGACACGCGATCCTGCTGCTTCTGCGCCGCCGCTGGGCCAGTCGCTGGTGACGCCCGCCTGCAGCACGGCGCGATCAAAACACAAAGGACATGTGCCGGCACTATATTGCTGGCCTTTGTACGCCTGACCACGAGAGGCGTCTGTAGCTGAAGAATGAGTATAAGCTGACCGAGTCTTCCCTTCTGTCTTTCCCTTCGTCTCTGTCTCCATCTTCATCACCACCTACCCACCCTTCTCCAGTCTTGTGTTATTAGACCGTACCGCTACTTCTTGACCACCATGAGGACCTCCTTCGTCGCTCCGGCCTTGCTGGCCTCCTCCGCCGTTGCCCTCTACATCCCCTCTCTCGACCATCTGAACACGCTCCAGCAGCCCCTCAAACCCTTTGTCTCAGGACGGTCTGACCTCGACCTGTGGATAGAAGAGGAGGAGAAGTCTGCCGTCCTGTCCCTCCTCGCAAACGTCGCTCCTGGCGGCCACAAAGTCCCGGACGCCGCTCCCGGCTCTGTCATCGCCAGCCCCTCCAAAGTCCACCCCAACTATTACTACCAGTGGGTCCGCGACGCCGCCATCACAGTTGCAACCATCATCCACCTATACGATGACGACCCAGCGGGCGACGAGGCCGGACAGATGCTCGAGATCCTCGATGCCTACAACAAAATCTCCCACACGATCCAGCACGTAGACAACCCGTCGGGCAGTTTTGAAGACAAACTGTCTGGACTGGGTGAGCCCAAATTCCACGTCGATGGCACGGCCTTCACGGGCAACTGGGGCCGTCCACAGCGGGATGGACCTGCCCTCCGTGCCTTGTCATTGATGCTCTACATGAAGGTGTACAACGAAACCCACCCTATAAGTTGGTCAGAGGGCGACGGCTCTTGGTTCGACGACCTCTACGACCCCGACATGCCCGCCAACAGCACCATCAAGGCCGACCTCGAGTACGTCTCGCACCACTGGCGAGAAAGCGGGTTTGACCTGTGGGAAGAGGTCCAGGGACTGCATTTCTTCACCGCCATGGTCCAGCTCAAGGCTCTCCGTGAGGGAGCGAAACTCGCCACTCTCTTCGAGGACCACGGCGCCGCCAAGTGGTACCAGGCACAGGCAGACGAGATGACCGATTTCATGCCGACCTTCTGGAACCAAGACAAGGGCCATCTCGAAGAGACGCTCAATTCGGGTCGTAGCGGTCTCGACTGCGGTCTTCTCCTCGGCGCCATCCACGGCACCACCGTCAATTCCTCCGATATCTTCGCCCCTTACTCAGACGAAGTCCTCGTCTCCCTGCTCGCCCTCGTCCGCGACCAGCGCGACCGCTTCCCCATCAACTCCGCCCCCTCCCCCTCCGACGACGAAGACGACAACGTCGACCTCGCCGAACTCTCCGGCGTCGGCGTCGGCCGCTACCCGGAGGACGTCTATGACGGCTACGGCACCAAGCCCGCCGGCGGAAACCCCTGGTTTCTCTGCACCTCGTCCGTCGCCGAGATCCTCTTCCGCACTGCCGAGCAACTCTCCTTCCGCCGCTCCCTCCTCGTCACCGACCGCGGCCTGCCCTTCTGGTCCGTCCTCCTGCCCTCGCACAAGCTGCGCGTCGGCAAGACATATGATGTCGGCAGCTCTGTCTTCGACGAGGCCGTCGAGCGCCTCAAGCTTGCTGGTGACTCGTTCCTCACCGTCGTCAAGGATCATACGGATGCCGAGGGCAGCTTGAGCGAGCAGTTTGATCGCGTCAACGGGTTCGAGCGTGGCGCGACTGATTTGACGTGGTCGTATGGTGCGTTCATTCAAGCTGTGCGCGCCAGGAGACGGGTCATGTGAGTTGGTGGTGGTTGATCCGTGTTTGAGTTATCACGTACTACGATTGCGATGCGATGTATCGAATTTCTCCTTGTTTTGGTTTTGTCTTCAAAGCATTGAGCGACTTGCCGTTTTCTTTCCCACTTCATGTTACTTCCCTTCTGAGATTCCCCCGACTCTTCGCACTGTACTTTATTCCGCTGACATGTACGATTGTTATGTTAAACTCTGGACGTTTGAGCAAATGGGCATCTTCAAGTTCTGTACCATTAGAAGGGTATATACTGTTGTTCAGACCGGGTAATCGAATGATCAAGAGAACCCTGACACGCTTTGCACCGACCATCTTTTTTATACAATGTGAAACGCTCGATAACTATTCCAATGATCGCTCAGTGTCTGCCCGCTAGACCATGCAAATGATATATCAATTACGCCATACACACCGATGCTAAGTTTCCGAATATTGAATCGCTTGCGAGACGTGCGCGAACAGCCATACGTCCCGTCCTTCAGATTCGAATTCGACAGCGTCTCGAAGGTTCCTTTTCGTTCCTTGCGCCATCGCTCCTTCCCTATGCCATTACTCCTCCCATGCGCCTTCCATCTCGCACCGCTCCTTCCCCTCCCTCTCCTACGACGTCCTCCCCACGTCCCAGATATCCGTCGTCTCGCCCTTCCAGCCCCTCGGCCGCTTCTCGTGACCCCCGCTCCTGCGCTTGCGCTTCCTTCCAGCCTTCTCGTCCGCCTCGTCCTCATCCTGGTTCAACTGCAACAGCAGCCTCGACGTCTTGGCCAACGCCTCGACCAGCTCGCCCGTCCTCTGCGTGTCCACGAACGCCTGCTGCAGCGTGTTGTCCTGGTACTTCCTCTCCAGCAGCTCGGCCTCCTCCCTCGTGACGACCGCCGTCTGCTGCTTGCGTTTGGCCGCCCAGAGCTTCTTGATCACGTCGAGTCGCTTCAACGTCTCCTGAGGGGTTTGCTGCTTGAGCGTCTTCTTGACGATGAGGCGGGGCAGCTCCAGCGCAGCGAGAAGGCAGTCCTTGTCGAGCGAGTAGCCTGCGACGTAGATTGCCGAGTTGTAGGCTAGAATGATCTCGGGGATGTAGGCATTGCGGATTTGAGCGACAAACTTTGCAAAGGGATCCTTCGGTTCGACGACGAGGAAATCGTGGAACAGTGGCTCCATGCATGCTTGCAGGATGGGGAAGGACTTGGCGATGAAGCCGTTGTATCTATGCACGATATCGCGCATATTGAGGGGAGTTCTGTCTGTGTCAGGCCCGTCTCTCGTGTAACAGAAAGAGTTTGCAACAAATACGTACTCTCGACCTTCACGTTCGGCAACGGACGACTCATGCAGCGCCTTGACGGCGTAGACGAGCTGCGTCAGCTGGTAGTACAACTTGGCCTGGCGCTTCATGATCTTGATAATAGCCTGTCGTTTTGCAATAACAATGCCTCCATTCGAGTCTGCGCGATCGAGGTTTGCAGTCAGGCGGATCCGGATCGGATGTTCATCGTTCGGCTCTGGGTCTTCCATGACATCCATAGCATAGCCAATGATTTCTGTAGTCTTCTTAACGGACAAAGATTTGCAGTTCAGCCTGTTGACCATCTCGATGGCGCCGTTGATTCGTCCGTCCACTGTTGTGTCTTTTTAGTATAATTGAAATCAAGTCAAGCGTGGGGCGGCACTTACGTAGGAAGGCGACCATGGTGAGGGTGCAGGCTTCGAATGTGGAAGTCCATTGTCCTGGAAGATGAACGAACCACTCCACGCTACGAATCATGTTCTCCTCTTCAGCAGTGTGAGGAGCGCGGACGAGTCCTGACCGGATACTTGCGCCAGGCCAGCTTTCCTCGTCGTCCCGTGGCTCCAGAATTTGGAAGACGTTGATAGGAGGGCGCGTTCCTGGCACTAGTCGACTTTCTTCAACCGCTGCTTTAGCGATCTCAGAGCAAACACCATGCGGGTTGATGCCGTTCTGCTCCATGACTACAATCATCCGCCTTTGCTCTTCCGGGTCCACAATATCCATGAGAAGGCTTCCGAGGACCATTTCTGCCCTGTCCGGACGCAGATGAGCTGCATACAGAGGCAAAGCTTCATATCGTCCTGCAAGACGGAGAACATCCATGTATGAGATGATGACATTGTCCATGAGGTCCTGCTGGGAAGGATCGTACTGGGCAACCAGACGGAGCATCAGGTACATGTGAACGACGGTTCTGAGCGCATTGATATCACGGCAAACCACCAAGACTGATTCGTCCGCTTGGATTTCCGTGGGCGGCACGAGCTTGGATTTCTTCCCATGCTCACCGTTCGACTGCTGCGCCACGGCGGCTCCCAACTCCACCATCAGACTTACGAAGTTATCTTCAATGATAGCAGCTTGAATACGCTTCATTGGGAGCTTCGCCTGTGCGCTGGTCGATTGGTGTGTTTTGAGTCGTTGGATGACCTTCTTGTTTGCACTCTCGCTGTTGGGGTACAACTGGAGAGCGTCAAAGTACTCAAAGGCAGATAGATCCACTGCTCGATCCGGATAGTAGTGGCGTAGGTGATTTTCGAACTGGGCCACGAGAATCGCATTGTAGTGGGTATATAGAAGGTCGTCCCAGGTTCGGCAAACCGGCTCCACGGTATCGATGTCTCCAGATAGTAAGCCGTAAACAGCCCTTTCGTACTCGTCTGTGGCAGAGTACCGAGCAGTGGCATAGGCGGTGCGGCGGAAGAGGGATCCAGTGCCCAATCCACGAACAACCGTCAGAGCATTCTGAGCGTTGGCCCTGCCGATACTTGCGCCGAGCCATTCGGCTTGTCGCTCCTTGAACCACTGGCGCACCGTGGCCACAGAGACTCCGCGACGAATCATCTCGAACGTGACGAGCCACACGACATGATCTCCATAGGCATCGTTCTTCTCCAAAACCGCGTTCTGGCGCATTGGCGCGTCTGGATCCATTTGCGTTGTGAGGTTCGCAGTTCCTGAGGCATTACGGATGGGAGGAGACACGGTTTCTGGCAGGACGTGCTCGACACCCGTCATTCGCTTCCTGTCCTTGAGCTTCTCTCGGGTATGCAGCCAGCAATTGGCCCAAGGTTTCCTCTTGTTGTTCATCTCTTCAACGTGATCAGAGAGTGTCTCAACATCCATCTCGCCACCGGCCGCATTCTGCAGCCACCTCAGGACAATCGACTTCTCGCGAGCAGAATCATTCTGCAGGACAAACGATGACCAGATGTCGGCCTCGGGAACGTATGCGGAATGGGCGCCGATCATATCTGTGTAGACCCTCCTAGCTTGCTCCATGCCCATGTCGTTTGCAGACGGATACTGAATGCTCAGTAAGCCGCAGAAGAGGTCCCAGGTGCTCGCCTCCTCGGTCCACTTCTTGATGTTCTCTTCGCCGGTTTCGAAAATGTCATCGTCGTGAGAAGTGTCTGCGCGCATGGGAGTTTCGCTGCCAACTTCGTTCAGGCGGTTCCGGAAAGTCTTTGTGAAATTTTGCGGCTTGATGGAACTGCGCTTCCTCAGCTTGGCGAGCGACTCTTTGGCAGCACGTTGAAGTTCTTTTGCGAAAATGGTCGTGTGCGTGCGGAAGTCGGCCATGTCTTCAATGCCCAAGTTGCGCCTGCGCCAATTGTCGACCTCTGCAGCGTATGCCTCCACCTCATCGCCAACGCGTTCAGCCATTGCCCGGATCGGGTGGAAAGCATCCGGGCCGGACGGCATGTGGAAGAGCGAAGACTGGGGGAAGGGGGCGTGGGAGGACTGATCGCTGCCGTGTGTCGAGACCTGCTATGGGTTGTCAGCTTTGAAGTGTGTTTACCATGACAAGTAGAACTTACATCGTCACCAAAAGCCGTCGAGTTGTGCCGATGTGACTGGTAACTTGTTAGCGATGGTGGCTTGCGAGCGTGGGTCTGGGGACGCGCATTGAGCATGGCGGTCCTCGCAAGGCCATTAGGTCGAGAGCGCCGTGACGGGGCCATGTTGATGAGAGAGACGGTGTTGATGTTGATGGAGTCGCGCAGGCGGAAGAGAAAAGCGGCGGGGTTAGGAGGAGTGGTGATGGAGGTTTTACAGCTGCAAGACTTGATCGCGTGACCGGGCGCGGTCAGACGCGAAAAGAACGAGGCGAACAGACAGTGATGGAGTTGTGTGGTGGTGGAGAGCAGGTGTGGTGTTTGTCGTTCTGGAGTCGAGCTCAGGTGCAAGGATGCGGCTAGCGCGCGGTGGATTTATGCCAAGACTCGTGCGCGCTCCACCACTCTTCGCGGGCGGGCGACGCAAATTTCTCTCCATGTCATAGGCATCTATTAGAGTCTCGGTGCAGACACTCAATGTCTGTACAGGTCCTTGAGGCCTCTTGCGTGCTCACGATCGTCTTATACCGACACGCCCAATACAAACTTGCTCCCTCCTTTCAACGAGAGTTGAGACACTACATTCGGCGTAACATATATTTTGCCCTTCTCTACCTCACAGCCTCAACCCGCCGTCAAATGGTACTCCTACACTCCCTCGCTTCTCTGCTTCATTTTCAATCTATGCGAGGCAGTCAGAAGAGTGTGCAGACAACCTTGATATACCGGACGTACCTCAGGAGTGATGCCTTTGGACAACTGACGGTACTTGCTTCGTCGCCCTTCTCCTTGTAGAATGCGTTGCAACATTCATACAAGGCATCAATCTGAAAAAGCACGTTGGTAAGGAAACCAGGAACAGGTAAATGTACAGCTTGTCTTACCTCTTTCTGGCATTTCGCCTCCTGGTAGTTGTTCTTCTGGATACAAGCTAGCAAGGACCATCAGTATTCAGCCCATGAATATCAGACATCATGTCGGCGTACATTGAATGGCACATGCTCTGGGGTGACACGGCGGATCAGTCTTGAGGTCTTCGGAGAGTCCCTTGTGGCATTAACAATAGTCGCCAGGTATGCAGGAAAGCTTCACCATTCTTGTGGCCCCTAGGTAGTCGGACTGGAACTGGGCTTTGGAAAGTAGTCCTCTTCTGGAAGCAGACAATCCACGAGCAATCAAACGTCGCAGGTCGTAATAGATTGTCTTCTGCAAACAAACGGCCGGCTTTGTCAGAAGAGAGGCAATTGAAAGTGCTAGACGTAAATGGGTGATGGTGAAGGGGTATGTAGCAATCAGATGTATACCAATGATATAAAGAGGTGAAGAGTGACGTCTGATGTTTCTGGAAATGCCTGATGAATGAATTTGCCGTCCACTCGTGCAGCCATCAAAAGTTCGGCTAAAGTTGCCACCTCTCGCTGGCAAACACCCCACTGGCTCATCACACTTCGCCTTCTGTGCTTCTTCACCTGAAAGCTCGCGCTCGACAGCCCGGCGAAAGAAACACCCGCACCTGCACGGCGCAGATTGCCTTATCCCCGGCGACTATAAAAAGGCCACGACCGCCCGCTTCTCGCGCCTTCTCTCCCAACATCACCACCTCAAGCCCAGCTTCCTCACCCCACAACCCACCAAAGTCCTCTCAGGTGCGAATCACTTCCCTCCCTCGTCTCCACCGTTGACCAGTAGGTACTAACTGCAACAAGTCTCCATCTAAAGCTTTCAACCTCGCTCGACCACCACCACCGTCTCCCACAATTCACGAGTCCACCAAAATGTCAGACGCCGGTACCCCAAGCGCGGCCAGCAAGCCAGAGGACGCCCAGCAAGCCGAGCACCTCAACATCAAAGTCACCGATAACAACAACGAGGTCTTCTTCAAGATCAAGCGCACGACCGCCCTCAAGAAACTCATGGACGCCTTCTGCGACCGCCAGGGAAAGTCGCCCGCGAGCGTGCGGTTTCTCTTCGACGGCCAGCGCGTAAATCCCACGGATAACCCCGAGTCGGTGAGTTTTTTTCCACGCAAAAATTCGTAGATATAAATGACCGGGGTCGACTCACTGTTTTCTCTTATCTAGCTTGAGATGGCGGACGGCGATACCCTGGAAGTCCACCAGGAGCAAGTCGGCGGCGGCACAGCATAAACCTCACGAAACCACAACCCTGTCACGCGCAGCAGCAATTCGACCACAACACCGCTATGACATGGGGAATATCACATCATTCTCGGACGTTTTGATGAGGGCTGGCTTTCTTTTCACACGGTTCCGGCAGCGGCATAATGAGTCTCGGTGGCCAATGGGGGTCAGGTACTACTTGCTTACGGACTGGGGGGGCGGGGTTTTATCACATCGGATTGGGGGAGTTCTGGGTTTGGTTCTTCCAAGGGTTTCTAGTAGGCGGCATTAGCGATTTTGCCGGCATCCCATCTATTCCAGTACCCTGAGTAGG
Source organism: Aulographum hederae CBS 113979 (assembly GCA_010015705.1). NCBI lineage: Eukaryota > Fungi > Ascomycota > Dothideomycetes > Aulographales > Aulographaceae > Aulographum > Aulographum hederae. Next base: position 541,746 of record ML977146.1, on the reverse strand, counting down.
TAGTCTCAGTCTCAAATGCAAGGGCCTTCACACAAGATCGTGAGTTTTCAGAGGTGGTAAAACATACTATTCCAGTGCTTTTCTAGGTTCTCCAACCTGCCCTTTGCTTCGGATGCTTTCTTCCATTTCAATTTCATTTCCATCTCTGCCTTCTCACGTAGAGGACAAAAAGTCTACCTTGACGTTTTCCATGAGAATCATGTGTAGATTAGGATTTTGACTGAGGCACTTTTCTCAGAGCCTGATTCCTTTCTTGATTTCCCCTCTACTTCCTCGCAAGCGCCACAACCTTCTCCGCAGCCTCCTCGAAATCATCAAAAGCAAACAGATCCAGGCCACTCTCCGCAATGATCTTCTGTCCCAGCTCCTCATTCGTCCCCCTCAGCCTCACCACCACAGGGACCTTGATGCCGACCTCCTTGAACGCCAGGATAACACCCTCAGCAATCATATCACACAGCGTCAATCCGCCAAAGATGTTGACAAACACCACCTTGACGCGCGGATCACTCAGCACCAGCTCGAAAGACTTCTTCACCGTCTCAGAGGTAGCCTTTCCACCCGTGTCGAGGAAATTCGCTGCTTGGCCGCCGTGCGTGGCAAGCGCGTCTACAGTGTTCATGGCAAGACCGGCGCCGTTCACCAGAGTGCCGATGTTGGCACTCTCGTTGCTGTTGTCGAGCTTGACGTAGACGATACCGTCTTTCTCGGCTTCAACCTCCTTTGGATCCTCAATCGAGGTGTCACGCAAGGCATGGAGATCCTTTTGGCGACCGCAGGAGCGGAGTGCGGCATCGTCGAAGCTGAACTCTGGATTTGTCACTTCCAAAGCGTCAGAGTTTGGCGAAACGGCGAGATAGGTCGATAGGCTGACGGCTTCTTTCTCTTTGAAAATGGTCCAGAGCGTGTCGATCAATTTGGTGACGCCCGCTCGAGCGGCAGGTGGAGCAGCGTCCATTTGCAGATGGGCAGTTACGGCCTGGCAGACTGATGGGGAAGGTCCGTCGACGAAGCTGAAAGGGAACTTCTTGGATCGCTCGTGGATACCTGATGGGGATGTGGTGGGAGAGGCGATCACACAGGGGGAACGAGAGGTGCGGGAGATCGTGACGACGAGGAGGCGAGAGTCTTCTGCGGAGGCAGATGTTGCAATGCCATGCTCTTTCAGGAGAGACGAAGCTTGCGATGATTGGAGGTGGAGAGAGCGACGCTGTGATGGTGACTGGAGAGAAGACGTTTGGTGTAGCCTCCGGGCTGTATGATAACCTCGTTTTTGGCTTGCTGCTGACTTTTGCTTCGGAGACATTAGCGACAATCTCTCCATGACGGACGGGTGTGCTACTTACAATTGCATTCACATCTCTCCCGCCCCTGGCCATAAGATCTTTCATCACTTTGCCGAACTTCGCTGGGTGGTCTACCATGGTGGCTCCGGCATTTTCAAGAGCTTTGTGCTTCTCGAGTGCTGTCGATTCTCCCGGTGCTGCCCAGGCTCCTGCATGGCCCATCACCTTTCCTGGTTTGGCATAGACGCCTCCTACAACAGCAGCAATGGGTCTGCCGGTCAGCAGATGAACATTTCGAATAGGGGAGATTTCAGCTTACTTTGGGTTTGAAGTCCGTTTCTTGTATTCTCTTATCCAATCTGCAGCCTCCTCTTCAGCAGTTCCGCCAACTTCACCAACGAGGATGATGCCTTCTGTGTCATCATCATATTCAAAGACTTTGAGGCCATCCACGAGATTAGTTCCAGCGACAACATCACCACCCATACCAATGCAGAGACTTTGGCCCAGACCCGCTCTCGTCAAGGAGGCTACCGTCTCATAGCTCAAAGTACCAGACTTTGCTACTATGCCCACGTGACCAGGAGAAAAGGTCGGTAGCGGTTGGAATCCTATGCGGCATCGTCCAATGGCCGAGATTATACCAGGAGAGTTTGCTCCAACAAGACGAGATTTGGATTGAGTTTGTAATATTGAGTGAATCTGCTGTATTCAGTCTCCTGATCTTCATATCTGGTAGTCTGACTTACCCTCAAAATGTCATGCAGAGGGATGTGCTCCGCAACCGCAACAATCAGGCCAACTTCAGCTTCGATTGCCTCCTCAATGGCACTCGCTGCATACTGTGCTGCAACATAAATGCCAGTAGCATCTGGCTTCAGCTGCTCCATGGCCTTCCGAACAGAAGGCAGAACGGGGAGGCCCAGATGCTCGCCCTCCTTGCCAGGAGTCACTCCCCCCACAATGTTGGTTCCCCATTCTATGGACTGCTTCGCGTTGGATGTCGCTTGCCGACCCGTAAACCCCTGAAAGATGACGCGCGTATCCTTTCCGATCTTCAGGTTCGGGATGGTCGAAGCGTAGTCTTGTAAAGGAGAGGCGGAAGAAAAAAGAGCAGGTGGGATTTGATAGCCCCCGAAGCTGTTACGCAACTGGAAATGGCTCCTTCGGGGAAGATGCTGGAGGAGTTGCATGTTGAAGATGACGAAGAACAAGATCGACCAGAGGTAGTGGCTGAAGGACCTTTCGGCTTTTGTGGTCTATATACAAATGAAATGTCCAAAAGAATAATTCAAACTCGAGGAATCTGGCGAAGACAGTCGAAGTTATAGTCGCCCGCGGTTATTAGATGGTCCGGGAATAAACCGGGAATAAGGTCATTGCCGTTCGTCGGCGCGCAAACCCGAAGTCGGGAGCCGGTTTCCAAACACTTTGGGAGGAGACTTGAAGTTGAAGGGGCTTAGAAGTTAAGAGGGCAGTCCGCCACCATTCAATATATCATTAGATAGGTTAACATTTGAGCCACGGTTACCTTATGTCTCCGGCCATTTGATGGTGGCAGTAAAGTCAGAATCACCTGACCGTTTCCTGAGTCGCGCCGGGCCACCGATCTTCCCCACACTCTTGATCGGATTGGGATGGCTGGAACTGGGGCAGCTGAAGTCAAAGCTTCTCCCCTCCACGCGTCCGTCCGTACCCAAGTCCGTACATGTGCTTCCGCACTATGCCATCATCCCGACGCCTCCTTTATTAGAACTGCTGTCGCGTGCTCCCCTCATTATTGTATCATTGCCTCGACTTCCGAGTTCTACTCTCTAAAATATTTGCGACAGTTGACTGCGACTGTACGACATGGCCTCCGAATTGCTCACTGGTATGGTTCCTGGACTTTCCTTCACGCATGCTTCCCTATCCCTTCCTGCTTGATCATCCATCCTCCAAGCCTTCAACAGCGCAATTTCTCAAGTACTAGAGATTACTGACATATTTCCCAGATCAAGACCTTGCTGCCGACCTCTCGAATCTCACTGTCGACACTACCAAAGACAAAGCCAAACCCTCTTCTCAAAATGCCAGATCCTCCAGGTCCAAACCCAAGTCGCAACCCGTCGCCGAATCTTGGGAAGACATAGACAGTGGCAGCGACACAGCAGAGAGCTCCACAGAGACAGAAGACACCTCTTCCTCCTCAACGTCCCAAAATCTCGCGCAGATCAACACCGTCTCCCCTCCCGGACCCCCTCCTCCAACTCCATCATCCCCAAACTACAAGCTCCCATATTCTTTGAGCAACTCCTCTGCAACGAAACAATCTACATTTGAACACCCCAGCCGTCGAGAGACCGGAGATGCACCGCAGAAGAGACCCGAAAAGTCCATGGCTACGGCGAACAGGCTCATTGCGGCTGGGTTGGGTATGCGTCCGCCGAAACGATCCACAGAGGAGAGGGAGTATGATAGGGTTGTGAGGGAGAAGGAGAGGAAGAAGAGGGATCAGCAAAAGGCTGAGCAGCAGAGGTTGAAGGATGAAGAGGAGAGGGCGAAGAAGAGCGTGTGGGATGATTGAGAGAAGAATTTGCTTGAGTAGCCGGGGTGTCTCTTCAGGCGTTTTCGTGAGGAACAAGGATGTGGAGTATCAAAAGGAAAAATATTTTCAAAAACGTGGAGTCCCTGTTTCTTACTTCAATTATCATTCCTTATTATGGGATCGTCCCTTTTACTTCGAAACCATGTCACATCATCTGCCCTTACCGTGTTGTATCTTTTACTATACAATCAATCCGAAACTCATCGACCAAATTATGAAATACTTATCATATTGAAGAGACAGTTCAGAACTAGGGAAAACATTCGTAGAAGAGAAACAGCATTCCAATCACAAACCAGCAGCACATACTTCATCACTTTCCTCTCCTTGCTCCTATGGAGGCCAGCCTCAATATAACTCAAAGTCCCTCAACACCATACCACTCCCACTCCCCCTCTCATCTTTTCTTCCGCGGCTTTCTCCTCTCCTCATATCTCTCCCCAGCGCCATAACCACTTCTCCCTTCATCATCCCCCGAACGTAACACTCGCCAATCAGCCTGAACCTAGCTGGCGATCCTGCTGCTCCGCCCCTGTCGCCACCTGGACCCCGAACGGGCCTTAGAACGAAGAGAGTGCTGCCCCCGAAAAGCACTGCGATGATGTCGCCGGGTTGTGTTGAGGCAGGACCGATACCTATGAAATTGAAATTGCTGGCCCGGGTATCGCTGTGTGAAGTGTTGGAAGTGGAGGAGAAGGCCGGGGTCTCGTGAGTAGACTGGTTGGAATGACTGGAAGGCCCTGTAACGAAAGGACGGCGGTTCCGGCAAATCCAGCTTGCGTCTGCGCGGAATGTTGAGCTGGCTGTTGCAGGGAAGGGTCCGACATGCACGCCATTGCCCTTGCTGCTACTTCCACCGTGATCGCTCTTGCTATTTTCGGAGGTGCTGGTGTTGCTTTTCTGACTGCTGGCGGCAAGTATCTCTTGAATCTTGGCCTTGTCTTCAGCAGACATTTTACTTTTCTCTGTGAAGCGCGAGGATGCTAGAACGTTGGTGAGATAGGCGACGAATGCTTTGTCTGCGGCGGAGGCGGATGTGAAGGAAGACATTCCTGCTGCGAGGGTCCAGCGGAGGGCGGAGAGAAGTGATTCTCCTGTTGGTGGATAGGACGGTGGGACTGGGACTGGAGAAGGAATGGTGGAAGTAGGTTGATTGGGGGTAGGAGATGAAGTGTGCGGGACTTTGACGGAAGATGAAGAGGATGTCCGAGCATGGTAGGATGCGCGGGAGGATTGGAGAGAACCGCCTGGCACGACTAAGCTGGCTGATTTGAATGGGACAGAGTCGAGGGCTGGTGAAGGATCCGATTTCGGTGTTGAAGGAGAGGCAGTCGGAGGCGGCGTTGGGACGGAGAGATTCGCTGGCTTGGCCGGGCGTGCGGGGGGAACAGGGAATCGTTCGATTATAGACTGAGCAGGAGAGTTGTCCGGTGTCAGTGTCACTGAAGGAGCAGTGACCGAGCTCGCCGAAGAACCAATTTCGCTTTCGAGGAGTAGGTCTAGAAAGGGAGGTGGCTGTTCTTCCTGATGGCCTTCTGAAAAGGAGTTGGGACCCATCACATCATACACTCTCTTCACAACATCGACTTGGATTCCACGAAGCGTGAGTCGGTCTTTGTCGAGATGAAACTCGATGAACTGAGCGCCAGCCGATGCATGGTAAGAACCAGCGCCCCAATACGCCAGTAATTTGGTATCAGTCGTTAGATCCCAGCGAGGGACCCAGCTCGGCCAGCGTTCTGTCGATTGGGATGAAGCAGAGCTTCTGTACACGACTCCTGGCGCGTGCTGCACATGGGACAGCATCTCCAAGCTCCAGCTTTTGTCCATGGATAGAACGGCAAATTCGCGAAAAACATCTTTGACGGACTTGGTGTAGTCCGGTCGAGCCCAGAGGTACATGTCTCTACTCGTTCCCGTGTTGTAGAAATGCGAAAGCCCGAGCTGGGAGAAGATCTTATCCCGTGGATCTTCAGAGTCAAAGTTGCGGTGGCGGTCGACAAGCCTGAGGCTCATGGCACGACTAGTGTGGCGTCGACAGCGGATATCGCACGCATTGACTACACCAGCATGTCGAAACGGAGTGAACGAAGAGTGAGGGAAGAAGTTGGGGTTATTCTTGAATCGGAACCAGGTGGCAGCAAGCGCAACAACATGCCAGTCGCAGCTGGAGGCACCATACATCATCGTGACATTGCGGTTGGCTGTGGCTTCCGCTATAGACCAGATGCGAGTGAACCAGGACTGACGATACAAAACTGCCAAGGAAGTCCACGCGAAGGCGAGGTACCTGGTCAGAGCACCCTCAGGAGGGAGATGAGGATGGAGAATGCCTCGGACAAGCTCTTCTAGGTCTTCGTAATAGTCCAAGTCAGTGATCTTGACCCTCTTGACGAAGCAGCAATGCTCTGAGATCAGAGTGGCAAGGCCAAATGCAGCCGCTGCGGCCCCTTTTTCCACTTCGTTCCCAAGCCAGACAACAACTTGGGTGGCAGTAGCGAAAAGTTCCCACATCTGGTCGACCTGGTATCCACGCTCTTCGGGGTTCTCCATGTTGATACACAGCTTGTCAATCCATAGCAAGCGTGGTGATCCGGTCGATTTACGGAGCCGCAAAAGAGCATCAGCAAGGTCATGGCCGATGAGAAGTCGATTTGTATCGTTCACTTGGAGTTCAGCGGTAGGTTCTCCATTCTAAAATGTCTTCTGTTAGTATCCATTCGAGCGACCTTGCACAATATGATGCATAGGTACTGCTTGAACTTACTCCAGACGAAGAGAGCGCTTCGTACGAGGGCAAAGCGTCGATGTCGGCTGTGATGATGTTGCAAGTCAAGGTAGAGTTGAAAGTCCCAGGCAACAGTGCAACTAGTCTGACCTGGTTGGCATCCAAGGGGTTGTAGAGGTAGGTCGTTCTTTCTCTTGCCTCCATACCGAGAGCTGGCGATAAATCTGCTGCTGAGTGAGACATCTCGCCATATGGTTTGGTCGATGAAGGATATCCAAGGGGCGGTTAGTCGAGAGGAAATAGGAGATGCTGATATAGAAATCTTCATGATGAATCGAGTTTGACCGTTGCTCTATTGTCCTATTCTGCCAGAGATACCTTGTGCTTCCAGAGACACAAAAATAGTTTATACCCCGCCTCGCCACTGCGTCCTGGCGCTGGGATGCAAGTCCAGTCCACATTGTAGCGATCGAGACTCCTGTATACGGAGAAGGAGGTTGATTTTTGGAGTTTTTGCCAGCTGTACGACCTTCAAAGGACATCTGATATGCGGCCCTATAGGTGCATGGCAGCCAAGATCACTGAAATAGTACCATCCACGCCGCTTTCTTGCATGTCGGTGCGGATGAACCTGCTTCTAGGTAGTCGACCAGCTCCGAAACTTCAGCTATTATGCAACCCGAAAAGGGATGTCCTGCAGCAACTTTGCAGCACACCTGCATCGTTGGAGGCGATGCGCCAATCCGCGTGGACCATTATAGAGTGACGCAGTAGACAGGCTATCATCACCAAAACTCTAAGCGCTCGGAGATGAAAACAAGGGGCTGACGTGAAACTTATTTTGGAACACTTTTGCAGTTGGAAAAAGCAGACTGGCCCGATCTTTCGCTCAACACGTGATCTTTGCCGCGAAACGGGTACGCGGGGTGACTTAACAAGCGCAGATGCATTCGCGACACTCTAAAGATAGAAAAGAAGGGAAATGGTTTTTGTAGACTGCATCGCCATCATTTCGCACAGCAGCTCTACGAGATGCTAAATTCAGCTTTGAAGGTTGTGGGCGCGAAAGTCAGAGATGGGAAAGACATGGTCCGTTGTGCGAGCTTGCCAAGGAAATAACTTTGCAGGAAACCGACGTAATACTTCGGTTTTTTGGGACTTTGGCAATTCGGTTTGTCCGTCAAGCTAGGTATCTTGTAGGTAGAAATATTGAGTGGGTGAAATTCGGTGCCCGTTAGCAGAACTCCAACGTTCGTAGCGAGACGGATCACACACCTTCAAGATGCAGTCAGTACAAGCTCGCCCAGCTACATCGCATTACCAAGAAAACATACCTCCTATCTCAGTCACAACTCCCTCTGCCTGGGTCACGAACTTCCGCCGTCCTCGACCTTCGACCCTCGTTCCTCGACCTCATCATACGAGATCAGCAGAAAAGGCCACGCCGCTTGAACATCCGAACGTCTCTCTTCAAAGAACATGAGAAAACCCCTTTCCGCCTTTTCTTCAGGCAGGAAACAGAACGATGCCACAAGGCCAGATACTTCGGACGAAATACATCGGTGGCGACACGGAATATCTTCCGGGACTCGGCGCCAGGATAAATCCACATCAACAGGCAGAAAGAAAAGGCGGAGAGTATGCCCGAGGCGACGACACGACAGTGGCCTGTAGCATCGATACAAATGAAGAAGACGGACAAGACGGACAATGCGATACCGAAATCAGACAATTCGGGTACCAGAACGACGAGGAAAGGAGCAAGTTGGACTTCGACTTGGAAGGCCAGTTCCTAGAGACGGAGTTGAATGAGGAGGAAAAGCAAGCACTCACTTTCATGTGGAATTGCTTGCTAGTCTGTTTGGTCATTTTGGCTGGAGTGATGGCTGTGGAGATTGTATGGACAGTGCTGACGATGATTTGTACGAAGTTTTTTGGGAATTAAGAGACCTCACCGGAAGAAAATTGTTAACCGTGATACAAGCTAAGGCGCTCCCATGGGAGGGGACCACGATGGGACAAGGACTATAAGATGTAATAGACTTAGTTGCATGAAGTCAAGCGGCACCAGCATTCGTGAGAAGCGTGGAAAGCTAGGACCGATGAGTTCGAGCAAAATGGTATTCGTAAAGGAATGCTTGGTTTGAAGTGATGGAAGTCAAGGTGGATGTTTTCCTCTTGAGGAATTGTCAAGTATAATGTCACTAGAGATCAAGTAGGTTGGAATCAGGCCACCTCCAATTGGTCATTGTGTGCTGTGTGATTAGACTTGACTTTCTCTCTGGTCTACTTCTCGTCGTCCGTCTTTTCAAAACATCCTGACAGTCATGCAGATGCCGCGGCCTGTAAGCCGGAGCGAGAATTGGCTTGCTTCCATTGGGCTGTTCTCGAGAACTGGTCAAGGATATACTGCAGGACTGTTCAACCCTCTGGGTCTCAATTGACCAGGAAACGATATCCCGTGAGACAACAGACACCATGGACAGAACGTCGAGTGGATGGTTGAACCGGCTTTTGCTCCGGGTAGGCCACGGTCGAGGTCCGAGAGAGAGACGCTTTGTGGGCGATGGGTCTGGCAGCTTGCAAATGTAAAATACCGACGCAGTGAGAGTAATTGAAGCAAAATTCGAAGATGTTTTTGACCTGGAGATGACGGTGACGGGCGCAACAGTTGTTGAAGTCGAGCGCGGGCGTGATTTTGAGGAAAAAAGCTATGGGAGAGCATCGAGAAGGAAAACGGAGAGGACACTTCCATTCATTCCCATACTTCTACTCGGTGGGTAAGTAGTCTAGTAGCCTGTCAGTAGGTACATGCCCCGGCTCTGGCGAGAGGGCTGCACAATGCATATTGGGGTTTCCCGTGCTCTGCGGGTGGTACTTCTGCAATGCACGTGATGGCGCGCTGAGGGAACTTCCCAGATAGGCTTAGCGTAGTTACGTGGTGCGTGATCGGAATCAATGGTGGTCTGTGCGCTCGTGGATAAATACTCGTCCCACTTCCAACTTCCTCCCTCTTCTCTTTTCTTTCTTTTTCAGCTTTTCTTTGCGTGAGTCTTCCACCCCCCAAACATTCAAAGGTCCTTTGCTAACATGCATCCTTCTTCAAAGCTTTTGGCTTAGATCAAGTGTAGTATCTGTTCTTTTCAGTTTAATCTCTGAAACGCAACCACTGGTTGCATTCTATGATTATTCTCATTTTTGAACTCAGTTCCATGGCCTCTGGGCTTGCTCATGTCATGGAGCACTGTGTCACCTGCATAACACTGCAGTGGGTCGACGCGGGCAATCTTTTTTTCATTGATCTTCTCGCCTTGCGCGAGAGGTTGAGGGGAATACTTGATTGCAACTGAAGCCAGTGCCATGCCGTGCCTGTGGGGAAGAGACGGTGGAGCTCGCCACTTGCCCTTGTGCAGAGAAACGTCGAGATTTACATCTGCCCCATCCATCCTGACATCTCAGTCGTCGTTACTGGGGATGAAGCTAACTCCAGATGCATCTTCATTCATTCCGGTGGGGAGTTCACCCTCATGGCTTCGTTCAGCGGGCTCAAATCAAGTAGCCACTGTGACTTCAGCTTCTGGTGCAGAGCCTTGAGTGTCCATTCAAAGCACCGTCGACCTACGCACTTCAATGGACGGACACGACAAGCTTCGCTGGTGCGTCGTTTCACCTCACAGATCACCTCCCAGGAATTTATCCGTCGGCTTGCCAGCTCTGCCAGAGCCCACCTCCACCACGAGCTACGTCTGCCTTCACTCTACCGAACAGTTGAAGAGAGAAGAGAGCTTCAGACATCATGGAAAGACACCGAAGACTTCTGCAGAAGGTCACCCACCTCTGCGTGCGAGCTCAAAGTCGAGTCTTCCCAGCTCAGCAAACACTGAGAAGCTACGTACGCTCCCTCAGGCAATGGAGAGATGGGCTCGCGGTTTGTTTGTGCCTGGAGACACTGAGACAATCAAGATGGATCAAGGACTCGCAGGTAGTTGCCATGTCAGATCAAGGTCAGCGGCGAGCTACTTTCCTTTCGTGTTGAGCACAATGGTGAATGACTGAAGTAGCAGAACACAGTTGCTGGAAAGCTACCTAGGTACGTACCAAAGGATGCTAATATACTTATAAGGCAGCATTAATTTTGCAAAGCAGTCCAGAAACGCCGGCGTCAGCGCTTCTCTCTGCTCTGCATCCAGCCTCGACCCACACCATTCTCAATCACCACCTCGAAATGCTTCTCTTCCTTCCGACCGCCCAACGTACCAGCGAGCAGCGTACAGCGAGTGATCAGCAGCCAGTACCAATCGCCTCCGGCACCAAGCTCAATCACAGTCGCCGCAACACCCCGAACGAGTCGGGGGCCTGGGAAGTACGAGGCGGACAGTGTCATCACATACAAGCTGGGGAGTCTTTCGGGAAATGTAGACTGCGCAACTGCTAAGCTGAAAGGTTTGGGCGAAGAGAACCGACGTCCATGGCAACATGCTTGGGGGGAGGAGCTGATGTGCTATAAATTAGACTGGCAATACTCGACATAGGGAAATATGTGAGGAGAGTTTCGTGGACGAATACTAAATACACGGAGAAATACTGAAAAGTAAGCATGGAGGCAACTGTACAGAAGACGCCAGGCTTCAAGCGGTTGTGGATAGGTACCTAGGTCCCCATGTCCCCATGTCTGAGAAATGTGGATATAGAATGAATTCAGAGAGTCGACAGCTTAGTCCTTGCCCAGCTTGCGATATTGGCGTGCCTTGTTCGAGGCTCTCTTTCTCATCCGTATGGAGCAGCAACGTCAACTGCCGCGAGGGATCTCTTTTCACTTCGTCAATCTTCTAGATTAGATCATGACCGAAGTGCCAAAAGCGGAGACAGAATGTCAGAACTGGTTGTCGAGAAAGCAGAAGCCGACTACCGAACGGACGGCCTTGGAGCTAGTCTTACGGCTAGCTGTTGTCACTGTTTTTTTCGAATAGCTGATTCGTGGAATGGTTGAAAGGAGCGAAAGTAGAAATATGCCGTTTCGTTCATATAGAAAGTGCACATGTTTCACTACATCAAGGAAAAATTGGAAACGTGGAAGCGCAGATAGGATACGCAAATTTCCATGACATATGCGTGCGGTAGTTGAGGGTCCTCTCGGTAGAAGGGAAAATACTTTGAGAGAAAATTGACATGCAATGTCGAAGCCTCGATAGAAGATCTTAGCACAGAAAGAAATCAAGCCGCTTGGATATCTCTCGAAATCAAAATGATTGAAACTGCTCCGAATTATTCTTTGACTAGTTATCTACCTACATGTGCTTCCGATCCGAACTTCTCTTGACATTTCTGCCAGTGCCTGGAGGTTTGAAGCTGCGCTCGAAAGCGTGCTCATTCTCTAAAGTTGGACGTTGGAAGAAGCCAGGGCCGCTCGTGCATAAGTTCACGTCCAGCGAAGATACCAGATCCACACTTCTCAATATTCTTGCCTCATTATTATGACCAGGCGGAGCAAAACCCTTTCCAGTTCGGCTCGCTCTACACATTTGCGTAAGTCGGTAGTTGTGTACTCTTGGTTTTCTGCCCAGAATAAGATACGATTTTATACCGCCTCATACGGGCATGTGTAACCTGAGCCTGGGCAAAAGCAAGACCATGCAGGACGCAGCGGCACAAATGCTCATATGGCGCAACATTGCAAGTGGAGTAGGTAGATCCTCGTCTGCGTACGAAGAGTCCAAGAAGATCATTCCGGCGAGCGACATGTAACCGCCAAGGGGCTTGACAGCTGGCCGAAAAAGGAAGAGAAATGAGGTTTGTGGACAGCGGAACTGAACATCGGAGGGTGGGGAGGGGAGGGAAGACAAGAGAAAGAAAGTGATTGACCAGCAAGCACTTGGCGAAAACCAAGAAACGAACTTGTGGAGAAGAAAAAAGGGTTCTCCCAAGACCTTTTCTCTACTTTTTCCGAAAGCCCTGGTCTTAGGAGAAGCTGAGACGTAATTAACTCCCAGCCTCGCCAAGTTCTCTTGTGCTCATCGTCATCATTTTTTTTATCTTATCGTTTGACAACGACTGAGCAAAATCAGCAAGAACTCGAGAAGTGAAGAGATCCGAGAGCATGTCAGGATGTGAGGAGGCTGGGGGCAGACGTTGCCGTTTTCGGGCCGAATGCCGTTCTCGGTGCTCAGTTGTCGAAAAAGGAAATACGAGCGCATCGCTGTAACGTCATTGCACAGAATAAATTCTAATTGGTCGTTATGGGGAGGTACTGCGCTTACTGTGCTTTTGCCTGTTAAGGTCCTCGTCTCGTGAAAGTATTTGCAATTGCGGGATTGTGGTTGGCTGGTCCTGCCGAAATAGCCAGGGAGAGTTCAGTGTTTGGTGGAAGTATCGGTGTCTTGCATTATTTTGACTACCTACTGTGTACTTCGGATTCGTGGATTCTATGGATATCCAAGTCGAATTCGGACTTTTGGTTCCGTGTTTCTGCAAACTAAAAATCTTCGACTCATCCTACCTTTGAATATACACTTGTGACCAACAAGACGTGCGTCAAGACGACACGCAAGGACGAAGAACTGAAACTCAAGGTCAACGATTGGAATTGTGGAAGCCGAGGACAGAAAGGTCGTCACACCGCCGCTGGTCGTCCTCCGTACCTGTCTTAGCAATGCCGTACTCGGTTGGACAAACCAGCGTCATGCAGACGATTGAGATGCAGCGACGCGGCTGCTGTTGCACTGCCGAGGGTTCTTCATACAATCCAATGGACTGCCCATTTTCTTGTCCGAGGCCCGAATGGACTGGACCGTTCCACCAACAAGTGTGAGAGATTGTGTACGTTCCCAAGCTCTTGCAACGCGCTTTCGACTGCTCTGGCAGATTTGTGTGAGGGCGCACCGTAGACCTAGCTTACAATGTCACTGCTGGTTGGATTCGAAACGCGTGTATGAAGAGTTGCGGTAGCGGATATCAACGTGTATGAACTAGATGATGAGCAAACCTGCCTGTGAGATCGCCTTGTACCACATAAGCATTTTCTTACGTTTCTTGGGAAGCTTCATTTGCAATACCCGGCCAAAAAGTGTCTCGACCAACATAGCTACCAGCTCCTGCCGCTGTCTTCATGATACGGCCCGTCTCTAACATGGTTAGACGAGTGGGTGGACAGATCTGGTACAGTGATTATTGGGCATTCCGCAAATCTGGTTGCAATGATAAAGCCCCTTGCCACGTTGACTCGAGTCGAGGAGTCCATGTAGCATGGACAGTGCGGAGCGGTGGAGAAACATATCGATATTTCTCGAGATCGAACTGGGATGATGTGAAAGGCGGTCGACTTTGCGGAACTCCCATTGCTTCGAGCTTTGCATCCGCAAAATCCAACCTCGGATGACGGGAATGCGGCACCGCAGAGTTAAAGCAATGGATGCTGCTGAGAGTCAAGTGTAGAGGCATTAAACGTGTGGTGCCGGGAAGCACATTTTCTTCGTAGCGGTGAGGAAAGTGGTCGCGTGACCACGTGAGCAACACTTTTGAAGGCGATGCCTTTCCGCAAGCAACTTCCCTGCTTAATAGGCGAGTACAACTCTGTTAGTCAAAAGAATGAAAGGGCAACTCGCAACTGATCACCATCCACATTATTCACGCTACTCGACATCGCTTGCGTTGCAGGTTAACTAAGTTGCCTTTTTTGAATCGGAAAATACCTCGAGGCCTTGGCTGCAGTGCAGACAGGGCTTGACAGACCCTGGAGAGACGGAAGTAAAGGAAGCACAGCTATCCACCTGTGACCTGAAAGCAACCTTCGTGGCTCCAGCGACACTCTCGATCGAGTTCGCTGTGGGTGTGCGGGCAATGCGGCTGCTAGAGACCTGTCAGATGAACAGACCAAGGAAGTCTATGACATATGATGAGCGTTGAACGTTGGATTGGGACGAGGATGGTCAGACGGGGCATGTTTGAGAAAGATGAGGCGCGCCCCGGAATTCGGCAAGCTGCAACATTGCGTTTGCGTAGCCCGGGAAACGGTTCCTGGATTTGGGGTCATATTAGAGCTGTGGGCAGCTCGGCAGCCTGACGTAGAGTGAACGGAGCCGCGAAACGAGTCTGCTTAAACGTTCTGTGGCGGCTGAAGTTGATAATGGAAACGTGAACATGCTACATGAGGTTGCACGGCAGCACCTTCCGCAAGCTCGACATGAGGCTCTACTCGACGTAATCACGATCTGGTTGGAGCAGACGCACGTGGATGCCGATGCCGACTCGGAGCGGACCGGGCAGGAAAGTTGCATAACACGTGGGAATGAGTAATCGCTCTAGCAAATTACCAGGCGCGAAGGCGAAAGTCGAGAGGAACGAAGGAAGATGTAGCGGCGGAAGAGACAAAAGCGCGAATTCTCCGAGTCGACTTGAATAGAGATAGGAATTATAGAGGTGAGGCTTCATTTACCTTCATGCAACAGCGGCAGCTAGAAGATCTGCCGTCGATGAAATCTCGAAGTGCAAGTCCAAGCCGGGACACGATGACTGCAGCGCTGCTCATGCTGTTCCGCAGGAGTCCGTTCTGGGACGTGTTCAGGTACCTGCCACCGCGTACGGCACAGCAGCAGACTCCGCTGCCATCCGGAACGAGACAGGTGACGAAGTGATCTCCATCAAATACTGTGAGCTTACCTTGATCTCTGGAGCGGTGGAAAACACGGATGACTAGTGACAAGACTGTGAGACCTGGAATTGGAATCGGATCTGAATTTGGAATGGTTCGAGTCTGACACTCCCGCGAGGCTCTTCCCGGCGGCAGTATCGAAGTCCAAATTCATGCTTGGTGTTGTTTTTCAGGCAGCGCGTCCACAGTGTGCACCTGGCGGCTGGCCACCTGCTCTTCTGCAGCACCCGCCGGCCCGGGATCTGCCTCTGGCCCACTACTGACGGGCTCGCAGCCAGCTCAGAGCGGAAATTTTGTTTTGATACACTGGAGCAATAGCATTCCAGAGCATTCGCAGCAGGCTTGGCGGTTGGGGATAGATGAGATGAGGTTCAATTCCTGGCGGAGATCAAAACACAGGCTCAGCTACCGACTGGATTGCCAGTTGTTTTGGTCGAGCGGCGTTTCGGGTCCGGCGATATTACGGTGGGATCGATGGTGCCCGTAAACTGCCAGTGGGCAAGGCAAGGTCCGATGGCTTACACGCGGGCCTTCCCACGATCCCACCGCGGTTGAAGCGTTGAAACATTGTTGCGGGATTAAAAACTTTTGCTGTCGGATAAAACACGCAGGGCAGAATCAGTTGCAACGGCAGAATTTTCGCGTCGTTGTCGTCCGACGTCCCCAATGTCGGCTACGCGGGATGCGCGGGATGAAGTCCACCGTGGATATTTCGGTACCGTGGGCACTTACCGCGACCTCGAGCGCTCCAATGCGACTCTGACATGGACAGGCCTGGAGAGATGGAGGTGAAAAGAGAAAAGCGAGGCCAAAACTGCTAGACCCAGTTGGCGCATCTGCAGTATCGAAATCGACGCCGGACGCTGGATGCTGACCGTGAGCATCATCGCAGCCCTGGGCAGTGGACGGGGAGTTGGACCTCATGGAGGTGAACCCGGATGCTGCAGCAAGCTGCACCCCAGCAAGCGCAACCGACACCAGGCCAGAACAGGACTGGCGCGCGCGTGCCTCAGTGCCAAGCGATACGGTATAGAATCTTATTAACTGGGATATGGGCGATCAGCCTTACGGGGGAGCTATCGCGACGAGCTGCGAGATTGCGCGAAAGCCAGCGTGTGTTTCGATTCTGGCCCAATTGCAGTGGTGCGACCGACCATCAAGCCTCTCCAAGCCTCTGCAGCTCCTTGGCCGACAACGGGCGCAGTGGTGCGTGATAGAGGTACTGGCCGAGTGAATTCACTTTCAGTGCTGCTGCGGGACCCCGCCCTGCGAGCTCGAAGCTGTGTGCAGACGGACGGGGGAGATGCTGGGAGGGCGAGACGAGGGCCAGTTGGAGAAACAGAGAGCCAGGGAGCCAGTAGTCAGGAGCCAGAAGCCTGGAAGGCCATGGAAGCTCACGACGTGGAGGCACTGGAGGGCAAGCTGTCAGTTAGGGTGGTGCTCCGTAGGGTAGGCCGATAGGCAATCACGGCAGTGGGCAATGGAAGCTCCAACAACGATCAGGTTGGAGCAGTGGCATCGTGGGCCAAAGTTGGCTTCGAGTGCCCACTGCCGGCTCTAGAGTCCGTCAATCGGCGTCAAACCCAACGCTGAAATGCTGCCCTCGTAACGGCGGCGGCATGGTCTTTGTCCAACAGACAGACTGTGCCTAATCGAGGTGGTAGTCTGTTTTGCGCTGGCAGGCAGGCTGTAGCTCCCGTCAACGGGTGCGAGCTGCAGAGGTGCTGGTGGTGCTTCTGGCGGCGGTTAAGGAGCCCCCCAGAGCTTCGACCGATCAGTGCAGAGTGCAGACCCACCCCAATCTGCCCTCCCCACTCCTCTCCCAGAGCTCCGGCGCGTGCAATCCTGAACGAAAGCACCAAACAAACCATTGCGCACTCCCCGCAGCAGACAGGCCAATTCCTCGCGCTCTGCAAGCTTCCTCAAGGCCAGCTCCAGCTCCCCCGCAGACTCGCTGCACTGCTGCAGCGCTCATCCCACGCGTGTTCCGGGTGAGGCCGCCTCGATATCAATTCATCATCACTCCTCATCACTCATCCAGGATCGGCTGAACCACGGGCTGACACAGCAGTTAGACTTTGCTTCTGAACCCCCCCAACTTATCGCGCCCTAGCTGCAGCGTTGGCCGGCATTTGCCAATCAGGGATCCCCAGCAGCTGCACGGCGGTCAATCGCTCACGTAGGTGGCCCCAAACTCCGCGCATCCTGCCCATCGCCCAGCGGCCGCGATAGCTCTGACAAGCTCTGTGCAGCGTAATTGCAGCCATTGACCAGTACGGATCGAGCGGAAGCGGAGTCTTTTTGCGCGGACCACCGTGACCTTGACCGTCACCACCCGGGCCCCGTGCAGCGCCCAAAACACACCCGGCTGTTGCTGGCTGTTGCTGGCTGTTGCTGGACCCGTTGAGATAGCCTGGCTCAGAGCCCACTCAGAGCCCACTCACCACTGGCCTCGCACACAATATATACCCCACCGTCGCCCGCCCGTCACCCTTCTTCCTTTTACCCTCCCGTCTGACCCTTCACCGTCGAGGCGTGTCAAAGTCCCTTCACTAATTCCCCAGGACCCCCGACACGACATCACCACCACACAATGGCCGACATCCCCAAGGACGAAGGCGCCGGCGAAGTTGGCCAGGATGGTCGTCGTCGCTCCCGCCGCGCGAGCAGATGGGAGTCCATCATGGAGCAGGACTACGGTGAGCTCGACGAGTACGCCGCGCTCCAAAAGTACATCACCACCTACCGTGACCCCAAGGCCGCCGCCGAGGAGGATCCCGAGGCCGCCGCCGCCGACGTTCACAAAGGCAAGCCTTGGTGGGCCTTCTGGCGATCGGGCTCGTCGCCCAAGGCCGCTGCTGGCGACCCCGGCGCCGTGCCTGCCGAATGGCTCACTGCCCACATCACCGAAGGCATTGGACACGCTGACGTCGAGCCTCGGCGCAAGCGCTTTGGCTACAACGAGATCACCACCGAGAAGGAGAGCATGTTCAAGAAGTTTCTCGGTTACTTCATGGGTCCCATTCTCTGGGGTAAGCATCTTCCCTGTCGCCCACATGGGTACCTTGGGGTGACGTACTAACAGCAAATAGTTATGGAAATTGCTGCCCTCCTCGCCTTTGGTCTCCGTGACTGGGTCGATGCCGGTGTCATTTGTGGTATTTTGATTCTCAACGCCGCCGTCGGTTGGTACCAGGAAAAGTCCGCCCAGGACGTCGTCGACAGCCTCAAGGGCGACATTGCCATGAAGGCGACTGTCGTCCGTGACGGCCAAGAAGAGGACATCCTTGCTCGCGAATTGGTTCCTGGCGACATTGTAAGTTTTCCGCTTTCCTCTTATCGCGCTCGGACGCGGCGAGTTGGCGTTTCCCAATTTCCGCCAACCGCGTTTCGTTTTAAAACAACAAACGCTGACATAATCAGATCATCATCGAAGAAGGCCAATCCGTCCCTGGCGACGCCCGCCTCATCTGTGGCTACGACAGTCCCGACGACTTCCAGAAGTTCAAGGATCTTCGCGAGAAGGACGAGTTTGCCGATGCCAGCGACCCCGACAACGAGAAGAAGGACGACTCTGAGGAGGATGGCGAGGGAGAGGTCCAGCACGAGGGTCACTCCATCATTGCCACTGATCAGTCTGCCATTACCGGAGAGTCTCTCGCTGTCGACAAGTACATGGGCGATGTTGTCTACTACACCACCGGCTGCAAGCGCGGCAAGGCCTACGCCGTTGTCATCACCTCCGCTAAACACTCCTTCGTCGGTCGCACTGCCTCGCTCGTCTCTGGCGCTCAGGACCAGGGCCATTTCAAGGCTATCATGAACAACATTGGTATCACTCTTCTCGTGCTTGTCATGTTCTGGATTCTGCTCGCCTGGATTGGTGGTTTCTTCCGTCACTTGAAGATCGCTACCCCCGAGGACAGCTCCATCAACTTGCTCCATTACGCTCTTATCCTCCTCATCGTCGGTGTTCCCGTCGGTCTCCCGGTCGTTACCACCACTACCCTCGCTGTCGGTGCCGCCTATCTTGCTCAGCAGAAGGCCATTGTCCAGAAGCTCACCGCCATTGAGTCGCTCGCTGTAAGTTTTGCAGGCTACCGCCTCCACTGCATCTGCTAACTCGTTCAGGGTGTCGATGTTCTCTGCTCTGACAAGACCGGTACTCTCACTGCCAACCAGCTGTCCATCCGTGAGCCCTTCGTCTCTGAGGGTGAGGATGCCAACTGGATGATGGCTGTCGCTGCCCTTGCCTCTTCCCACAACATCAAGTCGCTCGATCCCATTGACAAGGTCACCATCCTGACCCTCAAGCGTTACCCGAAGGCTCGTGACATCCTCAGGCAAAAGTGGAAGACCCAGAAGTTCACTCCTTTCGACCCTGTCTCCAAGCGCATCACGGCTATTGTCACTCTCGATGGCGACACCTACACTTGCGCCAAGGGTGCCCCCAAGGCCGTCCTCGCTCTCACCGACTGCTCCCAGGAGACCGCCGACCTCTTCCGTGACAAGTCTGCCGAGTTCGCTCGCCGTGGTTTCCGCTCTCTCGGTGTTGCTTACAAGAAGAACGACGGCCCATGGATTCTCCTCGGTCTCTTGTCTATGTTCGATCCTCCTCGTGAAGATACCGCCCAGACCATCGTTGAGGCCCAGCACCTCGGTGTTCCCGTCAAGATGTTGACTGGTGATGCCATCGCTATTGCCAAAGAAACTTGCAAGATGTTGGCTCTCGGCACCAAGGTCTACAACTCCCAGAAGCTCATCCACGGTGGTCTCTCCGGCACTACCCAGCACGATCTTGTCGAGCGTGCCGATGGTTTCGCTGAGGTTTTCCCCGAGCATAAGTACCAGGTCGTCGAGATGCTCCAGCAACGTGGCCATTTGACTGCCATGACTGGTGATGGTGTCAACGATGCTCCTTCCCTCAAGAAGTCTGATTGCGGTATTGCCGTCGAGGGTGCCTCTGAAGCCGCCCAGGCCGCTGCCGATATCGTCTTCCTTGCCCCCGGTCTCTCCACCATCGTCTTGGCCATCAAGACTTCCCGCCAGATTTTCCAGCGCATGAAGGCCTACATCCAGTACCGTATCGCTCTCTGCTTGCATCTCGAGATCTACCTTGTCACCTCCATGATCATCATCAACGAGACGATCCGTGTCGAGCTGATTGTCTTCATCGCCCTCTTCGCTGATTTGGCTACCGTCGCTGTCGCTTACGATAACGCCCACTCCGAACAACGTCCCGTCGAGTGGCAGTTGCCCAAGATCTGGATCATCTCCGTCGTTCTCGGCTGCCTGCTTGCCCTCGCGACCTGGATCATCCGCGGTACTCTCTTCCTTCCCAACGGTGGTATCGTTCAGAACTTCGGCTCAGTCCAGGAAATTCTCTTCCTCGAGGTTGCCCTGACTGAGAACTGGCTCATCTTCGTTACTCGTGGTGGCAAGACCCTCCCGTCCTGGCAACTGATTGGTGCCATTCTTGGTGTCGATGCTCTCGCAACTGTCTTCGCTTGCTTCGGTTGGCTGTCCGGTGGTCTCTACGAGACCAACCCTCCCACCACCTTCGTTCAGCGCCAAGATGGTTGGGTCGACATTGTTACCGTTGTCGTCGTCTGGGCTTACTCGATCGGCGTTACGATCGTCATCGCCATCGTCTACTACCTTCTCAACAGGATCACGGCTCTCGACAACATGGGCCGCAAGGACAGGACGAACAAGAACCCCAAGATTGAGAACATTCTCGCTTCGCTCGCCCAATACAGCCTCGAGCACGACACCGGTGCCGACGGCAAGGGCAACTACCGCCTTGTCCCCAGGGCGGTGGAAGAGGAGGAGGATGAATAAGCGTCTGCTCTTTGCATTTCTTAATAATAAACATGGACTGTTGTTGCGGTGTGGATGGAGTTGAGTCGCGCACTGCGCTTCTGCTGCTGTTGGATCGGATGGATTCCGCTTGCATGTTAAGATACCTTCCTGATGTTCTCACGGAAACCTCAAAAACGGTATGGGGTGCTAGATGGGTGAGGGGATGATGCGATGGGAGAGAAGTGGAGTGGTCAACTGAGTATACCCAGCAGCTGGTTGCTCTCACACAAACTCAAAACATTGCATCCCCTCTCTCTATTGCTTTGCTTTCTTCACATCGAACCCAAAGGACAAGTTCTAAAAGCTTGTACATAAACCCCTTAATGTCTTACTGTCATGAACAATTCCTTAATTCTATTAAACCCGGCCGACTGATCGCAATTTCACTGTGACGTGCATGTGAATATGACGCTTCCAGCACGCTTCCAGGATGCTTCCAGCACGCACATTGACAGGTTGCAAGTTCCCCAATGCGACCGTCGACCGGTATGAACAACAACGCTCAGCCTAAAAATATAGCAAAGGCCCCAACCCGAAACTACCTCAAGTAGGTAAAGCTCAAGATCTTTTGGTAAGTGGTGGTGTGATCTTCCATCGATAACCTAACGACCATCCCTCCAAAGGAAGCAACAGAAAGATTTCTTGCGCAAGGTATCTCCATAACACGCACCCTGCCCTTGCAGCTTTGCGTCGGATGTCCCTGTAGGTACGTACCTTTTAGTACCAGATAACGGCGCCCGTAGCTTTGGTCAAGCCAGGTAGCTTTTACCTAGCCTACCGATAGCATGACACCTTAGCTTTTACCTACTTATTTTTCTTTCCACATCTTCTGAAACGAATGGGAGAGGCACCAAGATGGTGCCGGGGCGCTGGCGGGTCTAGGCTCAAGCCCTGCGATGACGGGCAGACTGACCTGAAGGCTGACACTCGGAGGGAGCGAGCTGCAGTCTGGAGAGAGTCAAGTCAACCTTAAGCGAACCGCCCGCTGAATCCTGACTCTCTGCTGGAGTACCAAAGTGACTTACTGTGTACCTCATCTGCATGTCAGAGATACACAACTCCACTGGGGGCAGATAAGACGGCCGGGGAGTGGGGAAGAAGTTGAAGATCTTGGAGGGCCCGAAGACGCTATTATTCAATCGCAGATGAGAAGTCGTGAAGATCTTCTAATCAGCTCCGGCTCTAGGTTTTGGAGCCTTGGGGATGCCCTTGTCAACCTCGACGGACGGGAACTGAGGTCGCTTGTCTCAGTACTACACTACTACCTGGCACTCTGCACCACGGGCATTATAACCTCGATGGCGTCAGCAGCTTTATCAGACATAGGATTGGCTCGTCGACTTCTCCCCATGGGAATATATTGTCAGAGGCGCCTGTACGCGATCGGGATGGAGAGATCAGTAGACTTGCCCAAGTAGACCAGGCAAGCAAATCGTGTAGATTGTAGGAAAACCCTTGAAGTTTGTCCCAGACTCCCAGGTTCAAGGTTCGCAAACCCACGCTCTCGGGGATGCGGCTCCGCACACGAGCAACACGAGAGAAGAAGGTGACATTCCCAACTGTGAAGCTCGAAGCCCAGCAATGAGGCTCCAATTCATCCTCGGGAGACCTCTGTGGGGGTTTGGGACTCGTGGTACTTCGTGCCTGGTCCTGGGCTGTCCTTCCTCGCCTCGAGTGATCCGCGCGAATGTACTCCCACACTACTGCAGAACGTCCCCTTGATACATACTTCATGCTCGAGGGTACGTACCCAGGAGTCAGACGAACATCCACCCCAGCGACATCGATCGAGAGGAGACAAGCTCTCTCGGTGGGGAAACAAGAGCGAGGTAAGCTTTGCACAAGATTCTCTTGTCGATTCCGTCCTGGGGAGGAGCATGACGGTGAAAATCTCAATCTCAATATTTCTTCCGTAATTTGCAAAGGGGGATTCACAATGTGAATCACTACTCTGCGCAAGACACAAGTAGAGGGTGACTCAGCCCCTTCATAACCAGTGGAAATCTTTTCATCTCAATCAACGATAGCGAAAAGGCCAGGGCGATCGTGAACGTATCCGCGTTAAGCGTTTGAACAACCCCTACAAGAGCGAGAGCGAGACAGACAAGCTTCAGAAGACAAAATCTTGTTTGCTTCCCCATGGCAACGCATAAGACGATGCAGAATTCTTCTGATCCCTACATACGATCTGGAAGATACTACCCTAGCCCTACCCTTCTACCTTGTATCTTTTTACCCCTCCCTCACATCGTTCTCCCGACGTCTCATTTTTCTTCCTTCCCCTACTCCAAAGTCCCTGCAAATGTGTGTGTAGCTGGAGAGCTATGCACCATGTCCTTTTCCCCTTGTCCAATTAGCACTCCCCACGCTCGCTAAATGGGGGCAGAAAACCCAGCAAAACATGTTGAAGCTAAGAAACAATGGAGAGGCGAACGAGGGCGAGGCAGCCCAGCACACTGGAACGTCGACCAGGTAAGTTACAAGACTCCGACCGTAGCCGCGGGAGCAGAGCTGCACGAGTTCGCAAGCTCGTGTGCTCCCGACTATCCTTGGAAGTCATGCTCACCTGACTTGACACCGCCAGATGGCATGTTCGAGTGCGGCGGGGATGGCGGAGACGGAGGAGAACCTGACCTCCGCGAGGCGGGGAAGCTGTCTCCACTTGGTGATGGACCTTTTGACGGGGATGGAGTCATACTGCTCGGAATCTCCACTGTCGATGGCGTGGCGCGGTCGTGCTTTTCAATCCCTCTGCCCTTGGATTTGGAAAGGAACGCAGGAACTCCAGAACCATGTATTTCGGTATGACTCCCAGGGAAACCCGAGGGTCGTTTGAGTGAAAGGAACTCGGCGGAGCGAGTGCTCAGTAGGAACAGAGAAGAGGGCGCTGCGAGCGTAGCAGCAAGTATAGTCGTCATGCCCGAGGGACTCAAAGACGAAGCGGATGCCGAAGTCGAGTTCGAAGGCACAGCCGCACCACTCTCCGAAGTCGATGAAGCATTCGCTCCAGAGCCCGTTCCGGAACCAGACGCTGGAGCTCCACCGGATGGCATAGTCCCGTTGCCCATTGTGCCATTTCCTCCACCTGGTGGACCACCTCCCATCCCGCCTCCCATACCATTCTCGTTGGCCACGCCCCCCTCTGCGGTCAACTGACCGGCAGCGCCGACGCTGTTGTTTGCGCTCAAGTCAACTCCAATGCTGATCCACAGAACAAGCCATCCTCAACTCCACTGCCCAGATAGACAAAGTTGGGGAACGGATCGTAGTCATTGTCGGCTTCTTCTTGCGCGATTCCATCCTCGTCGTTGGAGGTCAGGTCTTGCGTGTTCGTGTTGTAGGGGTAAGTAGCCTCGACTTGGGCAATGAGATCGGACGGGAAGAAGATTTGGCCAACATGGGAGATGGTACCGCCGGTGTACGTGCCGTTTTCGAGGGCAGAGCCGCCTTGATGTGCCATCATGTGGATGTGCGGTGTTCGGCCTTGGTAGTGTCCGACGAATATGGTATCGAACGCCGCGAGGCCGTTAGAGTCGGTAGGCTGCATGCCACGGAGGAAGGTGTTGTTCTAGAAATTTACGTTAGCGTCACGTGTGGATACACAAAAGGGCTAGGAGAAGACCGCTGAAAGTCCACCTACCAGATTGAATAGATCATCTTCACCAGCGCCATTGCCATTGGCAACTACCCCCGAGTACACTCCAGTAGCATTTGCCTGCCACGTATCGA
Organism: Aulographum hederae CBS 113979; assembly: GCA_010015705.1. Classification (NCBI taxonomy): domain Eukaryota; kingdom Fungi; phylum Ascomycota; class Dothideomycetes; order Aulographales; family Aulographaceae; genus Aulographum; species Aulographum hederae. Next base: position 516,907 of record ML977146.1, on the reverse strand, counting down.
TGTATAGGTCTGGAACAGCAGAGCATGTTGAAATATCGATGAACTGATATTCGAGGTGGACGGAAACGCCCTCCTGGTCTTCCGTCACGTCATCGCGGATGTATTCGCCGGTGATCCAGTACGGTCCCTTCTCCTGTTAGAGATCTCTCCTTCTTTTGCTCGAGAGAAGCTGCATACCTGTGTAACTTCCGGGGTCAAGATACAAGACGAATTGCTATAGGTTGAGAACAGAGTCGAAGCGTCGGTCGAAGTGTCATAGCTCAAGGATGTCAGATTGTGATTTTCAGCCTCGAAAGTCTGGAGAGCATGCAGATCACGCCGACACTTGAAAGGCTCTGTGGAGAGTTAGTGATGACGTGCTGGACGCTCGAACGCTTGGCTGATTTCGTACTCTTGACCTCAAGTCCTCTCTTCTGCCGCAAAGCTTCCGCTTTCTCCGCGCGGCGCTCATAATGTCTCGCTTGCAAGGCACGATAGTTGGGATCAGCAGCACATTTCGTGAGACCGCGCTGAATGTGTGCTGCGTGTGCACTGCGCTTGGCCAGCTCGAGAGCAATCTCCTCGTGCGAGTGGTGCTCTCCTGGATGAGCGATTGCTTTGGGAGAGAGGAGAGCAAAAATGCAAACTCGAGAAGGGCTACAAATGAGTTCAGCATTGCGGACGTTGAAATGTCTTCAAGGCGTGACTGAGGGAAAAAGAGAAGTAGACTAGGGCGAATGACTTGTTCTGGCTTGATCTGATGGGGAGTTGAAACTTTGAAGGAACTGAAAGAAATGAACACAGTCTTATACTACCTGAAGTCCCTACCATCAACCTCCTCTACATGCTCAAGAATCGTAATGGTACTACATCAAAGAATCCCCACGATCCACCACATTGGCCAACCACGTACGTCTCGTCAAAGCCTGCCTCCAGCATCAAGCTGCTTACGTCCTCCTCTTCCCCTTCCTTCAGCGGTCCCATGCAGGAACACTCCACAGCAGACCTGTACATCGAATTTCCACAGACGCCTCGTAGGATTCTGACCGAAGTTCAAGCAACAAGACCAATCGAGCAGAAAGCTTACCGACAGCCAAGACTCCGTGAGTGCGTTCCTGCGCCTACAAGTACGTATAGCAAGACTTGGCATATTTTGCAAAATGCTCCAAGCTGCCTGTCTGCCAATTCCATGGACCTATCAATGAGGAGGTAGTCGTCAGCGTCCACCTCATGGCTCGGAATATCCGAAGGGCGGTGGGAGTTTTGGCGACACGAAACGGGACCGCTTCTTTTTCTAGTGGGACTCTGGACTGGATCGAAATCTCAAAGAATTGGCCATGCTATTCCTTGCGTATACGCATTTTTGCCGCCTCGCCGCGTGGCCTGGCTGATGGAGTCTGGACTTTCGTGAGAGTGGTGGCTTGGGAGATGCTGTGAGTTCGACTTCGGAGAAAAAGCCGAGCGCTTGTGGCGAGTCAGAAATCACGTGATTTCTGTTTTTAAAATTCAACCACAACTGAATCACCATAGAAAGCGAAGATTGCTAGTAGATCTAGACAGAGTAGCTAGCTTATGCAAGGACAGCTGTAGCAATACACGGGACATGAGAGCGAACATATAAGCAAAAGATTGGGTATATGGCGAGGTGGGGGTGCCGCAGACTCGAGAAATGGTAGTAACCAGCGACTAAATAGCAAGAGATGAAGTTGAGATCGGCATGTAGTAGAGCAAGACCGTCAAGCCGAACAGAAGAAAAACACGGATGGAGACCGTAAGTAAAATAAGAAACCGGACGTGCAAGCGAGATCCCTCTCATGTATCTCCCACATAGACCGTTCAGGCTTCTGTCGAAACCACTGTCATCGTAATATCTCCGAAAGCTTCGTCCTGATCCGCACTGATGAGATTTTTGCTGGCAAGGCTTAGAACATGAAGGAGGCCCTGCGCAGCAACAACCTGGGAATTGTGCTGCGGCGGAAGCAGAGTCTCAAAGGTGATGCTGTCAACTTCGCCCTCGCCATCTTCGGTCTGCGCTTGGTTTTGCTCTCCGATCTTGTGCTCGATGAATGCGAGGAAGTTGAAGCTTTCCGAATCGAGTGCGTCGCGGGGTAATTGACTCTCAGCCGCAGTTTGAGTGTCAACGGCAGCAGTCGGACCGTAGAGCTCGAATTCCTCTTCTGTGACCTGACCGAAGTGGTCGTCTCCATGTGCCATGCCCTCGCCTTCATCTTCACTGTGCAGATCGTGGAGCGCACTTGGCCTGCCTCGGCCAACAAGCGGAGAAGCACTCACAAGTCGGCTACCACGACGGCTGCGAGATCCGGGCAGCACGCCGAGAGAACCCGGTACACCAGCGAAACTACTCGGACCGCCTGCAGAGGTTGGGAAACCTGCAACACTGAGAGCGGGTCCGTGAGCGACAGAGGAGCCGCGCACAGAAGCAGAATAAACGTTCCAAGGCATGGCAGAGAAATCCTCGAGACCTTCTGGTGCCTCACGGGGAAGTTCAACATCTTCATCTTGGTAGTTCATGAGGCCGTCGTCATCCATGCCACGACCAACGTTGTCTTCGAACGAAGAGCGGGCACGTTTCCTCGGAGGTTGGTCGTCAGTCTCTTCGTCCGATTCATGGCCTCGTTTTCGGCCAGCAACAGACGAAGAAAGACTCAAGCCAAGAGTGTCAAGCAGGTTTTCCCCAATGAACATATCCAGTGGACTTTTGAGATTTTGAAGACCTTTTCCTGCACCGTTCAGTCCAGCGCCGAGAACCCAATACTCTGCATTCTTCTTTGCCTGCCAGGGCGCTTTGTGGTTCAGCTTGTGACGCGAGGCTTCGGCCATGTTGGCAAGATAAGATGCATTCCACTGGACAAGATCACTGTTGCGCAGTTCCATAGTTTGGTCAAGTGGGATCACTCTGGGGCCACGGGCATTTTGACGCGGCGGCGCGTGGTCGAGGGTTGATGACGAATTGTCGGGAAATTGAGCTGAGGGAGACGAGCGGTGGGCGCCGCCATGACCAACAGAGGGAAACGCACTGCCTTCAGGGAGGTCATATTCATCCATCGCTGGGAGATCAAGGTCCATTTCCTCACCAACCTGTCTTCTGTCAGTTTCATCTTATAGGCAAACAGCGCAAGGGCAACTCACTCCTGCGGTTGCCGTTTGCCCACCCTCATGCTCTTGACTAACACGAGCGGGCGCATTGGGATCGCTGCCGGTCCGGTGTCGCAGAAGTCCTGTACCAGCCAAAGTCTCTGCGGGAGCATCTAGCTGAATCATGTTACCATCGGCGTCGAAGTCAAAATCAACTTCAGGAAGGAATCCGTCATCTTCTTCGTGAGCGAACAGATCTCCCTTTGGACGACTGGCACTGGTCCCGAATACATCGTCACCGAGCAGGTTGAAACCGCCAAAGGCGCCGACATCACCAGTATCTGAAGTTGGAATGATAAGCCCGCCGACCGAACCATCCTGGGAGCCGTAAGGTGTCATTGGTGAAAGTGTGCCCGACATCTGAGAGCTCCGACCGAGGGACAGAGCCGCTTCTTCGTCTAGGATATCGAGGTTCAATTTACCTAGCCGCTGGAGATCATCCGGAAGGAAAGCTGGATCGTCCTGGAGAAGCAGCTGTTCAGGTCTAGCGAAGTGATATCAGTCGCGGAACAAAATGTCTGTCTATTAGTACTCACTGTGTACGGCCAGCCTCGGTATCGAGCTCAGCATATCTTACGACCTCGAGCAGAGCACGCATGCTCTTCTGGGCATTCTGCGCGTCTGTGAGGACAAAGCCGCATTGCTGCTCAAAGACGCGCGACACGCCGAACCTATCATACACACTTAGCTTGCAAACTTTGGTGGGGATTATAGAGAAACACTCACAGCAAATTGCTCTGCAGTCGAAGTGCCATCGGCGCTTCGGGTGTGATGATGGTCTCGCACGCTTTAGGTACGTTGACTTCGAGAATGGCTTTGCGATTGACCTTCGCCTTCTTCAGTCCCGATTTCGAACCTAAAGTCGCGACCAGCCTTGTGTGGTCAGTGTCTGTATAGATGCCTCATCCCACTAGGAAAACACGTACCATATCGTTGCTACGCCATATTTGCGCGACGTGAGGACTGCGTCTGTGAGCGCAGATCCGGGTGTACCGCAATCCATCCACTACGTACCTTCGTGACTGTAGAACATGCTGGCATTCGGAGAGCGGGACGCTAAAGCTTGATAGAATACAGGTAGTTTACACGTAGAATGATACTGGTTAGACGTGTGTAAGCTGGGACGAAAGAGGATGAGAAGGCTTGAGGTTGGAAGTTGAGGATTGAAGACCCGGGGAAAGGACTAGCGCCAAGAGCTCAACTAGAGACGCGACCTCGACGAAAAGTCGCCACAAAAGCTGCAGGAAGATGCACAGATGGGACAGAGCCTAGGAAAGGGATTCTTTCGCTATGATCGCGTACGGAAAGGCCATAGCTGTGTGATTAGGTAGCCCTCTATACACTCCTAACACTATCGCATTTCCCTCGCTATGCAGACCATGAATCGACCATATCGCTGACTAATCTTCGCCGCCATCGAACATCCCATCAGCACCGCTTTTACGTGCTGGTGTAAGCGTGAAGCTGCATTTAGGAGCTCGAAGCTTCAGCCTTGGGCTTCTCCGGCTCCTCCAGCGACGGGAGAGGCAATGAACGGTAGAGCAGAATTAGAGCCGAATGACTTTGACCTGTATCTCGGTGTCAGCATTGATCTACCATTGTTCAGGGAGGTGGCTCAGAAGGTCAGGTAGGTCTCCAAGTGCAGAGGTCAAAAGACAGCGACCGGTATGTGCAAGCTACTTACCGCCACCAGAAAGTGTGTCGATGCGATCCGACTCGACTTCAGACACCTTGTCGTCGTTGAACCACCACCACTTGCCATCCTCCTCGCCTATCTTGCTAGTGACCGGATCTTTGCGGCCAGACTTCTTCACGAAGGAAGTGTAGTGACCACTGTCGGCACTCGCTCCTTGGTGAGTAATCACTCCACGGAGTTCATACAGGCCGGTCTGGTTCGCTCCCGCGTCCTCGCCCAGCTTAGGGTCAACGAGAGCGAGCAACTCCTTCTTCGCGGCGAGGATAGAAGCAGCGCGCTCAGCTTCAATCTCGGCATCTGTCTTGTAATGCACATCGGCCATCTCTGTGTCCTCACCAGCCTTCTTGGCTTCTTTACTTTCACTCTTGTCCTGATTCTTCTTATCGCCTTTCTTCGAATCATCGCCAACGTCGTTCTCTTCGCCATTCTTCATCCTCTTTTGTCGTTTGCGCGCACGCTCCACATCCTCTTCTTCCTTTCGAATTTCACGGATCTTGTCCCGGATGGGCACAAGCTTCTTGCGGAGCTCCTCGGTGCAGAATTCCAGAGCATCCAGTTCCTGTGGAAACGTGACTTTTCGCATGATCTTCGCCTTCTTATTCGTAGATCGCCGCCAGTCAAAGCGCATGAAATGGACAGGCAGGTACTTCGGCAGCCGAGCTACCCGGGAAGTCTTCGTATAGACAGCATCACGTCCCAGTACTGGAGAGTTCTTTTCGATCTTCTCTTCCAGACCAGCAGCCAGTCCATCCCGGAGGTGGTTGGTCTCGGCATTGATGTGGCAGTTCAACTTGAAGAAGTCTTCAGAGGCGTTGATTGCTTGTTCGCCACCTTCCTTCGCTGCGGGCTCGTCGCACTCCATGACAGACTCAAATTTCCCAGCCATGTACTTATCAATGAATGACATGTCTGCAGCTTGCGATGAGCTATCAGTCGGCGGAGTTGCCTTGATCTTGACCTTCTGACGAATTTGCGACACAATTTGTGACCATGCTTCCTCCGCATCCTGTTGAGCATAATGCTGGCCGTCCTTGGCTTTTTGGGCAAACTGAGGGAATGCGGTACGGAGGGCGTTGAGAAACATTAGCGGCGGGAAGCCGTCCTGGGTTTCAGACATCTGTTTGAAAAGATCGCGAAGGGATGCTGTGAGATCGATCGAAGCCCCGAGCCCACCGAGGCCGAACTGACTGAGGTCGCCCATGCTGCTGGAGCCTGTGGATGTGGCACTGCGACTTAATTAGAATTGGGCTGAAATCTGTTGGAGTTTAAAGCGGACCTTGGAGTGTAGCGTGAGAGTTCAACTTGTAGTTCCGGAATGGCCTTCAAGACCTGCAGCGTAGAGTTCATGTAGCACGTATTTCCCATATTCTGAAGGCCTGCAGGTACTGCGCCTTCTGACTGGGCGGCTTCGGCTTCTGTCATGTCTTCCAAAAAGCGAACCTTTTCGGCTGGCGGCTCTAGCATAGCTTTGCCTTCTGCGGAGGGAGTTCCCATCATCATGAAGATATGGCCGGGCTTGACTCCAAGCTTCGACAGGTCCGTGTCATCTTTGAGTTGTCCCCCTTTTACGAGAATCTTCTGGCGGTCGGGTTCCACGCCAGTCAGAGAATATAGCTGGTATTTGAAGGTCTCTCCGGTGGATGTGGGGTCGAGTTCGACATTATGTTTCTTGCCTTGATGCTTTACTACCACTGTAGTGGGGTTAGTGCTGGTGAAAAAGTTGAGCCTTTGAAGCATACCTGGAATAGGATCCATTTCAAGGCGTCTGTTGGAGTCACTGGAGAAATCTCAGAAGGGGAACTGTGTTGCTGTAGGTGGTTTAACGCTGGAGAATGTGAGTAAGTTCGAGGTATGGAGGATGGCGGCGGCGGAACCTGGAAGTGTTTACAAACTTCACCGCCCACCGAAGTGGCAAGCGGCGGGCGGCGTGGTGGATGGCAATAACGCTTGGCAGTAAGAAGGCTTAGGTCAGCTCGCACACTTCCAACCTCATCACACGAGGTTAGGTACCTACCAACTATACTTTGAGGATCAGCTTCGGATTGCCCCTTGACTCTGGCAAATGCAGGCTCCTGTTGTTCTATAAAACTGCTGCAACTCAAACCTCCAAATGGCGAGTATAACGTGCTTTCACTGATGCGACATGCTAACTGAAGCAGTCTCAATCATTACGGCCTTACTTACAATGCGTACGCTCGTCATTGACGGCCGCCTTGTCGTTGTCGAACTTTGCGTCTCAAGCTTCAGAAAGGCATAATGTTCCAGAAATTGAGGCCGCAAGTTCTCCTGAGCTACTCTTGAACCCCCTGACTGTTTCCCGCAATGAGAACGAGAAGGTCTTCATAGAGCCGAGCATCAACAGCGTTCGAATCAGCATCAAGATCAAGCAGGCAGATGAAATCGAACATATCCTTGTCCACAAGTTCACGAGGTTTTTGACGCAAAGAGCAGAGGCTTTCTTCATCTTGAGGCGGAAGCCTGTAAAGGTAGCTTCCCCTTCAACCGATTTATTCGCTGCTCCTGTTTTTCCATTCAGAGACTTATGTAGCAATAGGGCTATGATATCTCTTTTCTGATCACCAACTTCCATACCGAGGAAATGTTGAAGCACAAGCTGGTTGATTTCATTATCCAGTTCATGGAGGAAGTTGACAAGGAAATCTCGGAGATGAAGCTCTTTGTAAGTGGTCCAGCAAGTCAATTTAGCCACCAGATACTAAGAAGCATGCAGCTCAATGCTAGAGCCCGTTTCGTAGCCGAGTCATTCCTGACACCTGTAAGTTACTTCCTACTGCAAGGAAACCTAATACTCATCCCATTGCCCAGTTCGATTGAGCGACTTTTGGGTCCGAAATTTTGTGCTGGAGAGGCGCATGTCTGGCCCGACTGTCTATGTTGAACGAAGAGACTCTTTGAGGGCTTCACATGTATCTGAGGACAGATCATCGGCTGAAGGCGTCATGTCATGAGCATGGATTTATCCGCTCCAGTCCCTAAAGTGTAACTAGAGCCCAAGAGCACAAACTGGTGCCTACAACCTGACAAAATGGGGTCATACGAAGCTTCGGGTAACCTTCTTTTCTCGATGTATCTACCACAACTGGAATCGCTTTTGCACATGAGGTTTGATGCGGCCATTGACCGCCGCCAAACGCCAATCCGATTCCATTCCGCAAACAACATTTACAGTTATGAAGTTGTCTTCTCAATACTTTTTTAAACGCTGTATGTTTCTCGTGACTCAACAACGTGAACTTGTTCTGTTCTGTCAGCCTTTTCAATCTATGTTTTGTTCAAATTTTACATGAATCAACATCATGCTTGTGTGGAGTTCTATTTTTGACTTGTATGGGGGGACAATGACTCTGAAAATGACTTTTGCAGAAGTCAAGGCCCCCACAATGATTGCTATAGGTTCTCGCAAGGTCTGCGTATGACACTGGGTGTTTTCTGGTCTACGTTGCTCTGCTCTAACCTAAAAGCGCTGTGATAGATCTCGCTCCTTTTCCGGCACTGGTATTTTGATAGTAGATAGCAACTTCTGTAAAACACAATGCCACATGAATTTTGCGGACTCTCTCATCTCAGAGCGTCCCGCAATCTCAACCCTGATCTTAGGCATTTTCGATGTATTGCACTCATTCTCGACGATGTTAGGTTGATCTTCTTGCGGACAAGTACATAGAGGCATTCAAAGCGTTAAGGTCTGTCTAGGTAGGTACCAGGAGAGTCAAGTATCATTCTGGGGGCAATTGATTTTACCATATACATGGGGAAAGCTCCTTGGATTTTCTTCTCCAGAATTGATGTTCAAATAGCAGTCCGCTGCACGTGGTTGTCCCTCGCCCCCACGACTCCAGCACGCTCCTGTTCCTGATGACGGTGGAAATTGCATGGCTTCCGCCTCCCATCGGGCAAACCAAAACCATCCATCCAACGTTCCAGCACGCAGCCCATGTTCCATTGGCGCGCGGCATATACGAAATGCTAAGCTCTGAACGGCAGGCCAAGCTTCTCTAAGCTCCTTGTGGCAGCCTCAAGGCCTGGATCCGGGCTCTGTCTCAACCTCATGGTTGGCAAGTTTGCTGCATGGGGAAGTGCTTGAAACTCTCGAGTAGGTAAACTGAGTTTATCGTGTTTACGCCCTGAGGTCTCATCATGCGGGCTTTTCTTCTTCCTCATGCAGACGAGATGACCTCCTGTGGCTTCCTTTGACATTGATTCTTCTTCTTCGAGATTCCTGTCTCTCTTCCATCTTCCTCACTCCAGTCATTCGTTCAAAAAATTCTTTCCAACTACAGTCGCTCTTTGCATCTTTACGTACACCGCTTTACCAAACCAAACAATCGCTTCTTCAATTTCCAGCCAGGCCAACAAACAACAAGATGAAAATGAAGCCCACTACCGCAATCTTCGCTCTGTCCACCATTGTGGCAGCAGTCTCTGCGCAAAATACCACAAGCACCAACTACGCCTGCCTTACTTCGACCCAGCTTAACCAGCAAGTCCCTCCCTGCGCTGTAAGTCTTTAGTCTATGAGTGATACTCCCTAACGCTTGAAGAAGCGCATGCACACTCCTACATCAAGCCCACTCACGGTGAACTCGCTACTCACTCCACTCAGGGCCCTTGCCAATTGGCCGCTCTCTCCACCGATGGCTGCCCCTTCGAAGACCTCACATGCCATTGCGTCCAGAAGACCGGAGTCATCCAAAGCTTGATGGCCACTTGCCTTGCAACCCAATCCACTTGTGGGCGAGAAGAGATTGCTAGTACGTTCGACAATCACAAACCTCGATGTCCATATCTAACACAGGCAAATAGCGTTCATCTCCATGATCCAGCCAATGTGTGCTTCGCTCAACGCCACCGCATCGGGCCCGAAACCCGTTTGCCCCGTATATTCTCCCTCGCCAGCTCCTGTACCCGTCGTGCCCGAGGGACTCTTCGCACCCGGCGGCGACCACCCTGCTGCAGGCGGATATTCATGGGCAGCATCTGGAACCGGCTTGGTGCCGTATGCCCCGAAGCCGACTGGCAGCTGGCAGGGCAGCAATTCCACTCCCCCGGTCACCGAGTTTGATGGCGCTGGCGTGAAGTTGGGCGGCAAGGGCGTTGGCAATATCGTTGCTTTGGCGGCAGCAGCTGTCGTCGGCATATTTGCGTTCTAGGTAATTTGCGTGAGATACAAAGGGTCGAGGGGGGTTTTGCTATGTTCTAGTTGAAGGAGGTGTAAAATGGACTTGCATAAATATGCATTTAAGGGAGTTTGGAGAACAGAGAGGAGAGGAAAGACAGGACAAACTTTGGTTGTAATTAGTTATACTTAAGCAGAATCACAACGAGCTGTGTGTTGAGACCAGACACAGGGCAGGATTCTCCAGACTAAGGGCAAGGTAATATCTAACGTCCAAACTTCGTCATGAGAAGTCAGAACCGAGGACCAGATAGTCCGGATGAATTCACCTGGGGGAAAGTAGATCCCATAGGGCTGACTCTAGTACTAAAAATAGACCTGTCACGGCGGCAACGTCGAATCAGGCAATTTTTTTGCGGACAACCTCAACCTTCTCCGCGTCTTCGTCGCTCGCAATTTGTCTATCATAAATTGTCTTGCCAGCAAAACCAGTCTAGAGAACTTGTGTATAATCATTCCTCTCATCATTGCATTCTGGTACTGTACCTAGTGTAAGCTCCCCATTCCATCTGCAAGGGCCGTCTGCGAGCCCCTGAAAATCAAAGCACCAGCCTCATCGACACAGCTACTCCGTCGAGCACGCCGCCGTGGAGTTGCGCTGGAGCGATTGCTATATATCTGCCGACCACGAGACATATGCCTTCTTCTCCTCTTTGACTTCAGCCAAACTACTCGGACGAACCATTCCAACCTAATCTCATCCTCCTCCTTCGCTCCCCGACCGCTTGAACTGCACGCAGTACTCCACTCCCACGACATACTACCTAGGTAGCCTCCGAGACGAAAGATCGAGCAGCACCTCCATAGCCAAAATGTCCAATTCTACAGACACGGATGGGCCCCTCTTTTCCAGCACTCTCATATCCCCGACTGTTCTTTCAGCGCTCCCAGAAGGCTACAGCTGCCGCCCTCTGCAGCGATCAGACTACAATATCGGCTTCCTCGACGTGCTGCGAGTCCTCACGACGGTGGGGGATGTGAGTGAAGAGGCGTTTGGAGAGCGGTTCGATTGGTTCAAGAATAGTGCGGGTGGCGGATACTATGTTTTGGTGGTACTGGATGCACAGGAGAAAATAGTTGGAACAGGGACTTTGGTGGTGGAAAGGAAATTGTGAGTACTGCACATAAAGCGCTCGAAAGTCTTGATTAGAAAATTCGTCACAGGGCTACGCTACAATCCGGAGAAGGGCTACTGGGACCTCGCCAAGTACAATTGCTGACAGTACGGGTGTAGTATTCACAATCTCGGCCTCGTGGGACATATTGAAGATATCGCAGTTGCGAAGGATCAGCAAGGAAAGAAGCTTGGATTGAGGATTATACAAGCGCTAGATTACGTTGCGGAAAAGACAGGATGCTATAAGGTTTGTCCCGTCCTTTGCCGATTCTCTCTGTTTCCCTCTCCGCCCTTTCCCCAACCTCGTTCTGCTCGACAACCTCTTTCCAATTTGGGCGTATTATCTGTCCCTCGTCGCCAGCTTTATACTTTCGCCAGAGTTAGACCTTTCACTGACACTGCCTCTTTTCTTTCAGTCCATCCTCGATTGTTCCGAAGCAAACGAAGGATTCTACGTAAAATGTGGCTTCAAGCGTGCTGGGCTAGAGATGGCCCATTACTATGAGACTTCGAAATAAGTGGCCCTGGACGAGGTGGGAGAACACTATCAATGTCTCCGCGGGACAAAACCTCACGGTATACTCGGCGGAGAAAGGTTGGAGCTCAATCGGCGCTTCCGGATACCACGCTGCTATCTGATCACTCATCACAACTCGAGGTGCTTAGAGATTCGCATTCAGGGACCTGGCCGCCGACATAATAGGGGTATGAGTGCGTTTAGACCTTGTAAGAATAGACACGTTAGGTAGAAAAACGCCATTTCGATCTCACAGGCTTCGCCAACATGCTAGCATCCTCCTCAACTCGAAGCTTTTCGGTCCTTCACGGTTCATGACAAGTTGCGCAAGATGGAGAAAGGGGCCGCTAAAAGGGGTCAATGAGGCAGGCCTGTCTTTCTTGTATCTCAAGCTGCCAATCATTCCTATGAACCACGGGCTGATTGGACCGATATTGATCATTGACGGCAGCGAGGATCGAGCATCGAATTTTCAAGGCTCGGAAGTGGCAGTATGGATCCGTGCGAGAGCCTCACAATGACGGCAGGATGATCTGGAAAAGTATCTCCAACGCAGCACGTGCTGCAGGCTGTGGATTATGCCATGAGGAGAGTTATGAAGATGGGCATGCTACACGTCAACTGTATGGGGTAAATGCATCGTGAAAAATCTTCGGTCAGGCTCGATGGTGTTGATAGGATATTCTGAGCTTCCCCTCCTGTGCAATGGCGTACCAACGCCAAATCGCGAGTCGCGCGCGCCAAGCCCCCGCGGCAAAGATTCAACCGAGTAAGGATGGCCATAATGACAGGAAAGAGTTTGCAAACCTTCTTCCAACATCACCATGGCCAGCCATCCTCCCCGCGTCAGCATCCCCTCTCTGCTCCCCACCTGCGCCGCCAGAGTGGAATTGAAGAGAGTCAAGACCGCTCCGCGTCCGCCTACTTGACCTGGACTTCCCGCAACGGCCAAATTTCAACCCACACCAAACGTCCCACTACTCTACTGCTATCGCCGAGATAACGCGGCACGTGTGCCCTCCCGTATATCCTACCACTCCGTGTGAGGGAGAGAGAGAAAGGTAGGTCTGAGCCGCTGTCCTCGCCTCTGTTTCCCATGATGATTTTGTGTAAAAATTAAATGTTAGACTTCTGAGTTTCCACGTTGAGGAGCATTCCACTCTCTGAGCCAGCTTTTCCCCAACTGTCTTCATGTGCTTCTTCCCGACGTCTACTGACATTCCGTGGCCAGTCATAAACTCGACCTCGTCTCATAATGTGCGGCATCATCGCTGTGCTTCACGGCAACACGTCTTCGACCGAAGCCGGTGTCGAAATCCACGATGCCCTCTACCTTCTCCAGCACCGCGGCCAAGACGCCGCCGGCATCGCAACCTGCGCCTCGGGAGGGCGTATATACCAATGTAAAGGAAATGGCATGGCCTCGAAGGTCTTCCATGACGGTGCCAGGGTCACAGATCTTCCAGGCTATATGGGTCTCGGCCATCTCAGATATCCCACCGCCGGCAGCAGTGCGAACTCCGAGGCCCAGCCCTTTTACGTCAACAGCCCTTACGGCATCTGCTTCACACATAATGGCAACCTCATAAATGCGCCCGAACTCAAGCGCTTCTTGGACAAGGAGGCTCATCGACACATCAATACCGACAGCGACAGCGAGTTGATGCTCAACATCTTTGCGAACGAGCTGAATGAGACGGGCAAGGCGCGTGTGAATCCGGACGACTGTTTTGCCGCCCTGGAAAGGACGTACAATCGCTGTGTCGGTGGATGGGCTTGTACGGCCATGATTGCAGGATTTGGCTTGATCGGCTTCCGTGATCCGTATGGTATCCGACCCATGGTCCTTGGATGGCGAGATGGAGGAAACGGAAAGACAGACTATATGATGGCTTCCGAGTCAGTGGCATTGCAGCAATGTGGGTATGATTCGTTCCAGGATATCATGCCTGGTCAGGCCGTCATCATATCCAAACGCGGGCACAAGTACATCAAGCAAGTCGCGCAACCCCTGAACTATGCGCCGGATATCTTTGAATACGTCTACTTCGCACGGCCCGACAGCACCATCGACGGAATCGACGTCGACGAGGCTCGCCGCAACATGGGATACATGCTGGGCGAGAATATCAAGAGAAGACTAGGCCCTGAGCTGCTCGCTGAGATTGATTGTGTCATGCCTATTCCTGAGACCTCTGTCACTTCCGCGCAGTGCGTAGCTGAGTGCCTGGGTAAGCCATATATCCTCGGATTCATCAAAAATCGGTACATCTTCCGGACCTTCATTATGCCAAGTCAGAAACAGCGGCAAAAGGGCGTGCGCGCGAAGCTGAATCCGATGAAGAAGAAGTTTGAAGGCCAAAATGTCCTGCTGGTGGATGATAGCATAGTGCGCGGCACAACGAGTCGTGAAATCGTGAATATGGCGAGAGAAAAGGGGGCGAAGAAAGTCATATTCACGAGCTGTGCACCACCTATCACGTGAGTATCTTCAAGGGTAAAAAAAAGACCTTATACTAATCAGATGACTAGAAACGCCCACATCTATGGCATAGACCTTGCCTCGACTTCGGAACTTATCGCTCATGACCGGACGTCACAATCCATTGCGGATGTCATAGGCGCAGATGCTGTCATCTACCAGGACCTGGACGACTTGATCAAGGCCTGCGCTTCTTCCATTTCAAAAGTGCCGCCAAAATCGAGCAGCGAAGCTGTGAATGCTGTTCTGAACGGAGGACCTAAGGAGTTTGAGGTCGGCGTTTTCAACGGAAAGTACGTCACACCCGTAAACGATGGCTATTTCAAACATTTGGAAAGAATCAGAGGAATCACCAAGAAGGCGAAAGTCATCGAAAAGGCGAAAGAAGCCGTTGTGGCAGGCTGTGCCGGGGAGAAGGAGAAAGCCGTCGTCACGGGTGGCGCGGTAGTTGATGAAAATGGAAATGTGATCCCAGTGAAGCCTTGCAGCTCCACTCCAAATGGGGCTATCTTCATCAATGGAGAGAAAGGGCATGATCATGCGTTGACCAACGGGCACGAAGAGGAGGACAGTGAAGACGACGAGGAGGAAGAGGAAGAAGGAGGAGGAAGCGGGCAAGAGAAGCACATCAGGGTGAAAGAAAGCCAGGATATCAGCTTGCATAACTTGAACGATCATTAAGGAGGAAGCATTGGAGGCTTGCATTTCTTGATTTTCTGGCGTTGGAGGCACGCTTTGGGAGGACGAGGGAGGCGGTTCTCGAAAGAGGCAGAGGGAAACCAGCCGCCTCCCCTTCGCTAAGAAGGACAGTTTAGCCAATGTACCATGGAGCAACTTTTGACCACAGATGGCATTGCTCGGAGTGCGACGATGCAATGGGGATACGGAAACTGCGATAATTTGTTTCTGAAACTTCCAGGTTGGCTTAGAGGTCCTCGTTATGGACCTCAACAACTAACAGCTGCTTACCTAATGTGTGATTTTGACTCGTCCACGGACTCCTTTTCAGTCAGCACAGAACTCCATCGCGCTGGACTACCACGACATTTATCACACAGTAACTCGACAGCCTGGCTCTCGTCTCTCAAAAAAGGATTGATTTTCCAGATGCAAGTGACAGACTTGCATAAATACTATTTCCATCGAAGTCTCTCCTGTCGCCACCGTCAACCAAGCTCTTTTCCCACGAATGCAATGCCTGGTTCTTCGACGAAATGTATTCACAAGTATTGCGAGCCTCAGGATACCTAAGTCCTGATTTCTTGCTGTAGCTAATACTGACTCGTACAGTTTAACGTAAAGAGTCTTCCCAATGCTTTTCCTAGGATATCGTAGTCCCACCATCGTAAAGGCACGAGACGGGTTTCATATAAACAAGTAAGTCGCCTCCACACCTGTACCATCAGCCCCCTCTCTTTCTAGTCCCACCACGGGCCTCGAACCCGATGTTATAGAGCACGCGGCCGGGCAATCTACTCTACACGCGGGGTAATATACTCGACGGACCGGATTCGTAGGATGAAGCTCGAAAGTGCTGCATTAAGGACCATTTTCCAGTCACGCCGAAGGGCCTGCTTGGTGACTGGGCCGGCATGGCGGTTTGGCGGGTGATGCATCACCATCCTTGGATATAGCGCGAGGTCTGCGTTTGTTTGATGGTGGTGGTGGATCAGGAGGCGTATGGGTGACGGGAAGAAGTTTACTTCACTTCACCTCACTCACCTCACCTCATTGCACTCCTTCCAACACTTAGACCCTCTCACCTTTGTGACTAGTGACTGTTTGCCTAGGAGAACACGCTGTCTAGCGCTCCACTCAGCTATTGACTACTGCAATCCTTTCGTACTCAACACTCTTTCTTTTCCTCAGGTTTGGAGCTGGCCACTCCGCTGAGAACTCAAAGTAAGTCTGAAATATTTACCGGTTAAAGTTGCATGAACTGTATACTGACATTTCCGGCTTTAGGAATCAATCTCCTACTGACGGACAAGCTTCTGCAAACAAGTCGTTCGTTCACTCCTGTGGCGTCTCTTCCAATTGCTCAGAGGCGGAAGAGGTGAAGACAATATCGAAACCCCAACAGACAACACTGTCTATCTTTCCGTTGGGCCTCTGCTGGATACAACACACAATGCTTCATTTCTCCATCTCCGCCTTCCGCCGCCGCATACGGTCGAAATTCTCCTCCCGCTTCAAATCGGAGCAATACGAGACCCTCGCCCTCCCACCCCAAGACCTCAGCAGCAGCGGCTTCGCAACCAAGCCTCACAGCCAGCGAGATCTGCAGCGGCGGAAAGAGCGCGGAGAGTTCCGACACATCACCCACCGCGTCGTCACAGCTCCACCTCCCCCGAAAGCAGCAAGAAGAAGATCCACCCTGGCAGGAGACAAACGCCTCTCCGTCCTCAGCACCACCACAACCGGCGGCAACAAGCGACACTCCGTCATGAGCACCGGCTCCAAACGTAGCTCAGCCACCTTCTACACCTCGAGGACTTCGGCTTCGCCCCTCAACACCTCTCCAACTTCGCCCTTCAGCGACTCGCCGGTTTCGCCCGCCGATACTTTCGCTTCGTCGCCGCTCAGTACAACGTCGACGTACGCGTCGACGGTCACACCGTCTGGGTCGCCGGTTGAGGGAGTCAATGCTAGGAGGACGACCAGCAGGACGCTGTCGGATGAGAGTCGGAAGCGCCATCGGTTGAGCGTCGGGTCGGATGTCTATTTGACAAACCAAAGACGATTGAGCACTTTGCCTTTCCCTATGTAGTAGACGTGGGATTGATAGAGAACGGGGAAAAAGGCGAAAGATAATGACCGTGAATTCGGTTCCAGGAACAAGAAGTATACGCCTTACCGGGGAAGAGTGCGTGGGCGGTCAGGAAGAGATTGAGAAGGCTAGATAGCTTTCAAGACATTCCAGACAGCAGACTTTGGGGCAATCCTTGGGAAAACTGTTGCAGCATGCTCCTCATTTCGGATGGGATATGGCTGGCCAGACACTTTTCTACTAATCCTTGCTGCAAAAACAACAGAGGTTTCTTTTGTCCATATTCAGGGAGGGAAAGGGAAAGGAGTCGAAGGCGAAAAACTCGATCTGCTTCTAGTCCATAATTGGGGTAATTTCTATACTCGTTCTAGTGCTCTTTTCTCGGCCAGTGATCGTTGCTCGGCCACTTCGAATCTTGTGGACCTCAACGGTTTAGTCGTGTTGCCGAGTATCAGGCTGAGCCCCAAGATGTGCTTGACAAAAGAACTTGATTTATTCGTCAGTTGTATGAGTGCGCCTAAACTTCCCCCAGAGACAGATAATGGGGTTACGCGCTAGGGTGCCCTTTAGTACCAAGCCACGCCCTGGATCCCTAACCGTCTTGCGCATGTCTCTTCGATATCCAGGTATAATGCGACTCCCAAGGAACTCTCCGCCTTCCCTCTGCGCCAAGTTATACCATCATAATCATAGCTCTTATACAGATAGGACGCCAATAGAAAGACAAATACCGAAAAGCCCTCCGTTTCATCAATCCCTTGTTCTCCTCTTCCACCACTTCAGCTTAAACCAGCCCTCTCGGCCTTCTTGCTCGACTTCCCCTTCAATGGGGCCCCTACCGTTGATATTCTCTTCTCCGGGAGCGGTGGCTTGATCTCCTGACTGTCCCTCATCTTCAACTTCGTCATCGGATTCAGGGTCGTCGTTTTCTTGCGCCTTCGCACCGCCAAGTTTGGGGTTCCACCATCTCTGCCGCACTCCAACACCTAAGGGAAGAGTCTTGCTCCTTGCAGGTGGCTTCTTCTGCCCAGTTTTTCCGGCGCTTCCACTGCTAGCCAGAGAGCGACGGGGTCCGATGCTCCCATAGCTCGAACGACGATACCCTTCATTTGCGTCGTCGGTGCTGCCCTCGCGGTCATTGAGCGCATTCCATATCTCGGTATTGCTACCACCCCAAACCCCATTACTTTGTCCTGATGACTGGCGTAGTTTCGATATCTGTAGAGGCTCGACGGTATTGCCTGTTCCAGAAATCGTTCTTCGATTCCTCTTCATATTACCACGTGGAGCTGGCTCCAGGAGAGGCCCATTCTCATCCTTCCCCGTCGCAGAGTGTTCCCGTCGTCGATTTCGGCGCGGGACACTCAATTTGCCAACCGCCGCCTCTTCATCTTCAAGCGGCGCAACCACTGCACCGGAGGAATGAGGAAAGAGTGGATCGGTCTCGTTTACATCTGCATCCTCTCTGTCATCATAGGACCCGCAGCTAGTACAACTGATGCTGTCCTCATCCATTTTTGGATTTACAATCCCCAGACCTGGTGTAAGAACCGTCCTTGGTGGTCCTACAGCAGACATAGTCCTCGCTCTTGATCGCGCGTGTTCTGGCGAGCCCGGAGTATGTGAATGGTGGTGTTCGTCGCTCAGCCGCCAGCTCAACGCCAATACGCCCATGAGCAATACAACCGTCCCAACTGCGATGAGACACGCATGAAGAACCGGCAGGCGGGAAGTTTGCCGGAAATAGATAAGGCCATCCAGTATGGCAAAAATGTTGTAAATGCAGAACACAAAAGGATAAAGAACGCTTGTGCTTGCCAGCTTGAGACCTCTATGGAGAAGATACAGCTGTGCCAAAGCCAGCACGATCAGCCCCAAAAGGATCATCCATGCTTGCCATTTGTCAAATTGATTATGCCTGTCCACGATGGTGCGTACCAGAAGCTCGACGGCGGATTTGGCAACAAGAAGGGTATGCGCTGATAGTATACCGCTCGTGGAGCCAAAAGCCATGCCCCTGAGGAGTCTACTCCTGGGAGTCTGTCGAGGATAAAGTCTCTTGAAGAACCATGCGGAAAGCAAGATCAGCGCAACAAGGAATAGACTTCCAAACAGCCATAGCAGAAAGTCGCGCCTTTGAAGAAGGACAAGGAGCTGGGTAAGGTTGTGGGAGGGCTCTGTCAATGCGCCGAAGAAGCCTATCAAAACGGCGCCGCCAGCGACGAGGAGAGTGCCAATGGCCGAGTAGCGGGTGAAAGGTTCGGCGAGGAGGAGGGACGCGCACAGGGTGTTGAAGACGAGGCCTGACTGTATTACAGCAGAGCATTAGCATGGGCGGCCGAGTGAGGGTAGTTCCGAAATGGGGTGTGCTTCGGACAATGTTGGGAAGACGTACGGCTTGGAGTGTAGAGAGTACGGGGAGAGGGAGAGTAGTGATTTGGATCGTGCTCCCGACGATATTGGCTATGAGGAACATGAGCATTCCCACCTAGGACGGAGTCAGTATGGACAATCTGATCTTTGGCGTCTCTTCAACAGACCTGCCATCGCCGCCTCCGGTATGGTGGTCTTGCTTGGTGGCCTTCCCCTTTCTCATCCTCGAGCATATGCGATTTCCGTTGTAGAGTCAGGCCTAGACTTTGTATGCTGGTAGATATGAGGCCGACTATGACGCCGAGCTGTGATTCATCATGTCTCAGTATATTCGCACGTCTGTGGGTGGGAGAAGTGGACAGCTTACGGCGACACTCGCCCCTCCAGACAACTCGACCATGGTGCTGCGCAAGCGTCTATGACGGAGCGGTGGGGAGTGGATATATTGTTACCGCGGTGAATGCAGCATCTTCCTCTTGTATGTGACGGGCTGATGGAGGGTTCGGCGATGTTGTAGCCGTGCTCGTGGTGGTCTGTCGATCCGAGATGCGCGTGACGTCGACGGTTCAGAGCCGGGGACGAGGACGGGGACGGGGACGGGGATACAGAAGGGAGCAGCAGGACAGGCGGCGTGATAGAGGGGAGGATGGGATACTCGAGGGGTTACTGGATGGTGTGGTTGTCGGAATAGAGGTGTCTGGAAAGCGTCTTTTGCTTCTCTCGTTGGACGCATGGAATAAATGCGTGGTGCATGCGGAACTGTGGTCGTTGCAACAAGCGGCCAATCGAAGCGAGTCGCTCCCCGAGCTTTATCGCCCAGCTTCAACTCCCGCCCGCCTGCTCAGAGCTTGACCACCACCCACCTTCGCTCGCTATCCCCTCCAATTGCGCCTCTCTACAACACCGCAGCCATGGCCATGTCCGACGACCAAGTGAGTCTGCTCGCTACTCTTCTCGCGGTGCAGCTACCGCCCATGAGAGACCCCGCTAACCAAGCTCCCTCAACAGGTAGCCGGCGAGCTGAAGAAGATGACGGCCTTCATCAAGCAGGAGGCTATCGAGAAGGCCAAGGAAATCCGAATCAAGGCCGACGAGGAGTTCGCCATTGAAAAATCAAAGCTTGTGCGGCAAGAGACGGCATCCATCGACTCATCCTACGAGAAGAAGTTCAAGCAAGCCAGCATGTCGCAGCAGATCACCCGCTCCACCGTCTCCAACAAGTCACGACTGCGCATTCTGAGTGCGCGACAAGAGCTGACCGATGACCTGTTCCTCAAGGCCGGGGACAAGCTGCCCGCCGTGACCAAAGACAAGGGGAAATACACGGATATCTGCAAGAAGCTCATGCTCGAGGGCATGTATGCGCTGAATGAGCCCAAGATTATGGTCCGCGCACGCAAAGCCGACTACGACATCATGAAGAGTGCAATCGGAAAGGCCGAAGAAGAGTACAAAAAGGAGATGGAGAAGGACGTCAAGATCGAGATCGACGAGTCGAACCCGCTGCCCGAAGGATCGTGAGTTGGCACTGCCTCATTTCCATGGTATACTCTAATGAAATTCAGGTCCGGCGGTGTCACGATTGTCAACGGAACTGGAAAAATCGACATCAACAACACTTTCGAGGAGAGGCTACATCTGTTGGAGACAGACGCGCTGCCCGCCATCCGGTTGACACTGTTTGGCGAGAACACCAACCGCAAGTTCCACGACTGAGCGCTTGTATATGTTGTCTTTGAAACTCTTTTTCATGCAATTGCACAAGCGGGTGTATAGTGTCCCTCCAGAGAGCTTAGATCAACACCAGAGAGCAGAGACAATCGGATTTGGTAGTAATGCTTTGAAGAGTAGAAAGGTGGACTGGATGATGTACAGGTCTAATGAGGTGGCCTGCCGTAGAGTGTAACATAGTCGATCTTCTGGGCTGCTTATACAAATACACTGTTGGACCATAACATCTGAAGGTTGTGCTCTGGCGCTCCTCGCACTGCTCTGAGCTCACTGAGTAGCCCTGGACGCTGAGACTCCCTTCGAGAGCAGCTGTGGGAGTCTATGGGGTGATAGTTGCCAAGCTCCGAGGATACTGCGTGGTCACGTTGAGAGTGCAATAATGCAGTGGAAAAAGTGAGGTCTTTGAGAGAGCAAAGATGTGAAGATTGTGATGTGTGTGTTGTATTCTGTGATGTAACTGTCTAGGAGTGCCAAATGCCGGAGATGGAATATATGCTCCAGATCACATGATGTCTGATTAAGCACTCACGTGACTAGTCTCCGACAGCAGCCGTCCAAAGAGTGACCAAGCACCCGCGCGTCTAGAATACGCGGCAAGCGCGCCGTCCAAGCTTCTGTCCCTGTCCCTTCCTCGAACCACATTTCCAAACCAACACTCCAAATCAGCTTCCATTTGTGCTGCGCTTCTGCCTTTAAACATTGTCATTGCGGTCGCGGATTGACAAGCATTTCAAGATACCCAATTGGCCTGCACTTGTTCTCTCAATCAACTCTCCGACCAGCGCAATGCTCATCTCTCTCACTGTCGGCAAAGTCGACGCCGGCGTCGCGGTCCTCCTCACCTCCGACAAACGTCTCATAGAGTTCCCCTCGATTCTTTTGCCCCCGACCATTTCCTCTGGCAGCATTGTCGACATCACCGTTCGCCGAAACCACGCCTCCGAAGCTGCATCCGAGTCCGCGTTTTCCTCATTACAACAAGAGATCCTGTCAGGCTTCGGCACCCAGACCCCCCAAGCGCCCGTGTTGAAATGCAGAAATGTCACTCAAACCAGCGTCGTGCTCGAATGGGAGGGACTAGAGCTGGGGAGCAGCGAGTTGCGCGGATTGAGTTTATGGAGGAATGGCGCAAAAGCAGGCAACATCCCGAATCCAACAGAGACGCGCGCCACAAAGATATCCGGACTGGCAGTCGCTACGGAATACACGTTCCACCTCGTTCTGAAGACATCTGCGGGCACGTACACTTCCCAGAAACTCCTCGTCAAAACCCACAAAATGACGGATTTGTCGGGCATATCCGTGACGCCTGGATTGATGCCCTCAGCCACGAAAGAGAAGTTGAAGGAGACTATCGATAGGATTGGCGCGAGATGGGTTCCTGAAACTAGGATCGACACGACACATTTCGTCTGCGTGGAAGGCAGAGGAAGGGAGTGGGAACGGGCAGTGGAGATGAATGTACCGGTTGTGGTTCCCGAGTGGGTGGAAGGGTGTGAAAGAGAAGGGAGATTGGTCGGTGTCAGAGGGTTCTATCTCGGCGCTGAACGGCCTCGAAGTTCAGTGCCACCAGAGGTTCAGAGGAATCCTGAGAGAACCGTCCCCCAGCCGCAACAGGCCCCAGTGTCCGCATCACAACAGAACGTCAACGGTCAACTTCCACCGCAAGAAGACGATGTGCCGCCTCCGCCGCCTCCCAAGGGGGATGATGCCCCAGAACCTGTGCTACCGGAATATCAGGCATCCGTCGAGCCCGCAGCCCCAGTGACCTTGGAACCATTAGTTGCCGAAAAGGATACAGATTCTGATGATGACGAAGACGAGGAGGAAACAGCAGAAGCTTCCGTGAATGCCAGTGCAAGCAAACCTCCTGTCCCACAAGTCGAATCCGAGGACGATGATGAGGACGATGAAGATGAGGAGCCAGAGGCAAAGAGACCGGCAGCACACAAACAAGATTCCAGTGCTGGATTTGACGATGTCCAATTGTAGGAGATCATTTTTCTCCAAGGAAAGGGAGTCGAAATATCTTGCGGTAATTGTGATATTGGAGCAAGGAGTTCTCGAAGGAGTGTTGAGCGGCGTTTGACAGAAAGAGGAGCAAAAGGTCTGGACAGTAGTTCTCACTACCACAAACAGTGTCACTCGGCATGTGGTATACCAACAGCAGCATTTTGAGCGAAAATTTGAGATATCTTTGTTATCATTGAAAGGAGCCCTTTCACTAAACCCATAACCAATGATGCCGGATCAACTCCATATGCATGATCCTGCCCGCTTTCATTCAATGATATTCCATGTCCCACCAACCAACTTTGAATCCATCATTCACCATCTACGCAGCACCCTCCTTCCTCTGTCCAGTATAGAAAGCCAACCCACCATCCTCAGTCGTGAAGGTGATGGTAGCGCCCTTGGGGAAGTAGAAAACGTCGCCGGCGACGGCATGTACCTTCTGGCCCGTCTCGTCGGCGATGTCGAAGGAGCCGGACACGATGATCTTCATTTCGTGGTAGGTGTACTTGTAGACGAGGGGCGTGCCGGGCTCGAGACGGTAGAATCCTGCGGAGATGGGGGCTTCGGGGGCGAGTTTTTCCCTGGCAGGTGGGGGTATTGAGTTAGTTTGATGATGCTGTTTGTGAGTTGAGGGGAGTTAGAGAACGTACGAGGTGGCAATGTCGCCGAGGTAGGCGTTCTCGTTGGCGATGAGAGGGGGTTGGAAGGTTGTGGACGCTTTCGCAAAGTGCGTCATCTTCAGAGGTTCTTCGCCCATTGTGAAGGTTGTTGGTTGGTTTTGTGGAAGAGGTCTGGAGAAGAGTGGAAGAGATTGGTGGTATTAGAATGGAGTTGTGTAGTTTCAATTGCTGGTTTGTCAATCAAGATTGAGGTTTATGGAATGGAGAGGAGCTGAGAGGAGAGGATGAGAGAGGGAGATATAAAGGTCACAATCTCTCTGTTACGCCCTCTTTGGCTTGTTGAGAAGCGCGTGTCAGCAAACAGCTACTTACCACTTACATGCTAAGAGAAGCACGTCGATGGACGTTTTAGGAAATACTTTCATCGTTAGTCAAGCACGTCTTCTAGGTACCTATGTAAGGCGCAAATCCTCTCCAATCTCAACACAGAAACGCGAGGGACCCGAGATTTCTCCATGAAGAGAAGTGGACCCTTCAATTGGGACGATTGCCCTTACTCGACCGGCGATAGGACTACGCGGTGGGAATAGCAGTCCCTCTCAGGACCTATTAGAGCCGCTGTTCTTCGGGCTATCATACCCATCACGCCTCACTGCGATAACGAAAGACGGAGCAACAACAGCAAACTCAGTCTCCCGCAGCGAATCTGGCCGCGAGAGCCACATGGCGGGGTAAAGAGGCGAAGTGGGGCTGGAATATCGACGCATGCAGGTGAAGGCAGGATGGTGAGAAGAGACCTTGGAGGGGAAAGATGGAAGGACTCTTTCCCCCAAAATAGCAAATGCCGTCTCCATGCCCCCCCCCAAAGAGGTAAAGATACCAAGCCTCTCTCTCCGCTCACCCAACCCAACCGCATCCGCTCAAACTTTCGGGGAAATTGCACCGTTTCGGGCCCGTAGATTTCAGTACCGCTGACCGAGCCGCTCGCCATGTAGAAAAGTGTCCGTTTGAGGTGTAGCGATAGGACAGGAGGACAAGGATCCCCATGGGGTAGGTAGAGACGATTTCCCCCTTCGTTTACTCTTTCCAGCCGTGTTATCCCCCCTTCAACGAGGCGTGACGACAGATAAACCAGTGATGAGTCTCATAAATCACAATAATTCGAAGGTTGGACGGCTCGAGTCATGGATGAAATAACGAGACTGCCGTTAACTGCAAACATTCGCCGGCCGTTGCGCAGCCCGTGTCGTTGACTTGCATGGAGGAGCTCTCCCTCATTCGACTCTCACGCCATCGAGGTGCTCGGACGGGTGACATCTCTGCCGTTAACTGCAAATATACGCAGGCACATCATGCAGTCGAGGTGGAAAGGGGTAAGAGAGTGGATTTGGGGAATCTGGGGTACGCAGCCGTAAAATTCGGCCACATGATGGAGACACTGGGGGAGCTTAAGAGTCCGTCTCGCCGTGAATGTGCTTTATGTATACTTCACAGACTATTTGATACTGCTACCTCCAATTGCTCTACCCTTTGCCTTTCTCGCCCTTGGACCTTATCAAGAAGTGATCCAGTCTCTCAGATTCGCATCGTTCAATAACTCCTCCTCTTACGAATAATGCCCAACTAGCCTCCTTCCCTCCCACAAACCCGCAAACTCCCAAAACAAGCCGATACGAACGAACGTGATGTATCTTTGCATACCCGACGCATACCGTGAACATCGAATACGAAACTTCAGAAAAGAGGGCTCGCTCGACAAGAAGACTTCGAGACGATCAAAGTACCGCGCCAACAGAAAGAGATCTGGTGTCCAAAAAAGCGTAGAATACCGAGATTCCACAATACAAAACCATACCAGATAACCATCAATGACATGGTCCAGGCCAAGTCGCTACGAAGCCTCGTGGGCCGCATGCGACTGGAACCTTGCACAAACGCCCGGACACCATGCTAAATTCCACCCATCATAATGATTGAAAAAAGAGCATAGCCATGTAACCGGTCAAGGACAACGAAAAAAAAGGTCATTAAAATGTTGCCCATGGCAGGTCCAACGAAAGCGTCAGCGGCCTGGGCCAGGGTCTGAAAAGGGGCAATAGGAACGTCTTGAGCTCAGCCGAGGAGGACTGCAACACCATGGTCAGTAAACGATACTCCAGCCAGATGACATCGCCAGGGCAGTTTCAAACAAAGAGAACATCATGGTGAGGATCGTGAGATGGAAACGGAAAAGAACTCACCCTCCCAACCCCAATCTGCCATCACACCCAGCCAATGCAGTCGGCCGCGGACAGTAAATTCAGGATCAATGGCGCCAGTCACAGCATCCGCACTACTCTTGCGAAGCCTTCCCGACAGTGCCGGTCTCTTCCCGTTGGAAGAAGTCATACCGAAACCGTCAAGGCTGGCACCACGGCGGCCATCATCCCCGAAACCACCAGGAAAGGCATTGAAGCCAAAAGGATCCCCACAGACGCCGCCCATTCCCAAGTCCATGGTATTATCTCCATTGTTTGGAGACATGAAATCTCTTTTCCGAGAGGACTCTCCGCCAAAACTGGTGTTGTTTTCGCCCAAGTGCCCGTCTCGTCGGGACCAGACCTCCCTGCACACCTCGGCGCAGCGATCCACAACACCAATACCCATCCTCTTCCCCATCTCCTGCCAACGCTGCTCCACCCACTCTCTGTCTTCACCCATAGCCTCGCTCCCTGCAGCGATGAGCGGGAAGATATGAACGATGACAGTGCGGCTCTCGACGGGAACGGTGGCAAGGAGACATAGAATACGCGAGGCCAGGGAAGCATACGGTTGCGATGCAGCTCTTTCTTGACGACTACCACCGTTGCGCTCAGCCGATGACATCCGACGGGAGCTGTGCGGTCGCCCTTCCGCCATTCCCATGCCAACCGGAATTTCGGGAACAGCTTGGTGAAGGTAGAGCAGGGTCGCCCAGCGGTATGCTTCGGCCGTCTGGAGGGCATGCACGATGCTTGTGCTTTCATCCATGGGAATTTTGACATCCTCCAGAGCTGGTGGACCCCATGCTTCGAGCGCTTGCTTCAGGCCCAGCGCGTGTGAGATGATAGTGGGGCTGTTCGCTGCACATCTGCGCACACGACGGATGAGGTTGGCTGCACGACCGATCAGGGGGAAAAGGGTGGTGGCTAGGCCCATCAGGGGGTCGATTTCAGCAAGCGGAGAAAGCTTCCTCGGGCTGTTAGGGGACATGGAGGGGGAATGTGCGGCATTGTGGTTCATGAAGGGAGAAAATACAACGGTATCGAAATCATTGTCTCCACCCATGACATCGTCGTTCTCGTCATCCGAAGCAGCGGTGGTAAGACGAGCAATTACGTCCATATAAACCCATGTATTGCAGAGGAACTGCATTCTTTCCATTTCTACTCCGGTGGAGAAGGTAAAGGGATTTTGACTCAATTTCCTCAGAGCTTGATTGACCATGATTTTTGCGCCTTTGATGTGATTTATTCCGGTAGATGTGTGCAAGTCCCAACTCTCTGAGAAAGCCAAAGTTAACGTTGTAGCAATGGCTGTATCAAAGCGCATGTTCTCAATGTTCGTCGCCAGGGCCTCGATGCTGTTGCGCATGTGCTCGATGCCCTGAACGCGGAGCTCGGGGTGGTTTTTCGACGTATGGAAGATGGTCATCGAAGCAAGAGCATGGTAAAGAGCAGGTGAATCTTTCGCAAGGGGCCAAATGAGGGTGCGCCATGGGTTCTCCATTGGTCCATTCTTCACAGACAAGATGCCGCAGGTCTGCTGATCGAAGCGGAGGCTGATTGCCTCAGGGCTGTCACCAGGGAACTGGATCTGGCGGAACATGGTGCAAAGGTCAGGCTGTGGCATGAACCTGTCGTCCGAGGAATCAGACGAAGACGATGAGGGAGTCGCGAACCGGATCATCCAATCTGCTTGGGTGTAGTCGATATCTGGCTGTCGGGGAATCTCCTCGACATCGTCGTCAATGTCCATTCCTCTGGGTGTCATTTCGAAGGAGATGGGCTGGTACAGGGAGTCGGGATACTGGGACCTGAAGCTATGGTACTCCTGAGGAGGGGTACTCAGATCTGTGCCGGGGAGCAGCAGATCGACAAGTCTGGGCGATTGTCCGGACGAGATGCTCGAGGCTGCAGTAGTAGTATCTTGGAGAGTGCCGTCCTCAGACATAAGGGTGGCAGTGCTTGGTAAGGAGCCTGGCTCAATCTTCATATCGTCTGGCATTGAAGTAGGAGGGATATTCAGCAGGCCCGGATCAATTGGGAACATGCTCCCAGCTTCTGAAAGCGGGTGATTCATGAGAGGAGTATGTGGTAAGGACCCGGGATGAGGAGAGGCGGCGGCCATGGCGGACATAGGCATGGGGAGAACATCTTGAGGCGAACTCGATTCGGCAGGGCGAGAGACAGAAGTTGGCGGGGACGCTGAGATGGATGTCAGAATCCGTAGTACAGAACATGTTCACCCGGCAGCACTACGCACCTTTCTTCGCTCTTGGAGCCGGTGGCTTCTCCTGTTTTGTGACGAAGCTCGCTTCCTCAAAGGGCCTCCACTTGAAGTCCTTCTTGTAGCCTCCGCATGTGACATTTCGCTTCGTACACTGCTTGCAAGTAGGCTTGGTCTCGTCGCACTTCAGCCTTTTCGCCTTGCAGGTGACACAGCCTGCTCAATTCGTCAGTGTCCTGTACAACTTCAACAGCGCATCCCCCAGCACTGCCCCGGAGTGGACAAACCGCACCATTGCGACTCTTGGATTGCTTCCTCTTGGTGATGCCGCCGGCCTGGACGGCAGCAGGCTCTTTTGCAGTGGGCGGCTTGGGAGGAGAGGCTCGCCGTTTCTGCGCCGCCTGTCCATTCTTCTTCTCTTTCTGGCGCGCACCGGCAGATGCGCCGGTGGTGGTCGGAGGCAGGACCGCAGGAGGCTCGCAGGGCGAATTGAGGAATACTGACGGGGATGGGATGGTGATAGTCTCTGCCATAAGGGTTTGCGACGGTGTCGACGACGGAGGCGGGTGCGCAATCGCAGTCACTGCAGCAGCCACATGCCGTCAATTGTATTGCTGTCAAGAGGAGGAGGAGAGGAAGAGAAGGAAGAGGAGCAGACCAGGTAGTGAGAGTGAGGACTGGGAGGTGTGGAGGGTTGCTGGTCGCGCTGTCATAGGCCTCATGCGGCTTGTCCGCTCGTGCTCGTCTCCTCGTCGTCTCCGCCCGCGATAAGGTAACGCGACCTCGACTGTATCCCCGCCTAGCGCTGTACTGACCGTGTGGCCATTGGACCTTGGCTTGCCGTGCCTCTTGAGTCTTCGACCAACCCACGTTGGGCGGGCCCATCTGCGCGCAGGGCAAGAGAAGGCTGACGACAGCGACAACGAATGTTACCGTTACTCCCACCTCCCGCCGCCGCCAAGTCCACCTCCACACAGCTAGAACGGCTATTAACCCTGGCGGGTTGCAGCAAACAGGCCCGTTTCCAGCGATAAGACTGGAAGATGCGTCTTATTCAGCTTCAATGATACTACGCTATCGCCGAGATCGGGATCCTTCGAGACGAAGACTGAACATCCCAAGCCGCTAAGCTGCGGGCATGCCCGTCTGCTGCTTCGTGGGAGCGTGTCGGTGTTCGAGCCAGATGCCAGACGCCAGATGCCTGCCACCCTCGTTGTTGCTTCGGCATGCCGACAGATCAGCCTGATTGAGTCCGGATTATTACGGAGGCGGCGGGATGGCAGTACCCAACTCGGCCGAATTCTCTGGGGATGCGAGACGGCGACCATGAGAGAATCAAGAATTGATCGTTTAAATGAAGCTGCCATTATGGCTGTATCAGAGAACGGCAAAAGAGTAACATTCGAACCATCTGTCAGGGATGGTTTGGGTATGAATACCACTTAGTCCCACAGTTTTCTTGAGTCAATCCCACGGAATGACGTTCGAGGCCCTCAATACTGCACAAGATCAAGATCCATGCTTTAATATGATCTGGAATGGAACTGTCATTCATCCCATCCTCTCCAAGTTTCAACCCTCAGGGAGCGTGGAGGACTCAAGTACCTCTTTTCATATCAACCAGGTGGAGATATAGCCCCTTGGTGCCTCCACTCTCTTGCCGTCACCAGATTTCATTCCTGGCCTCTCGTTTGTTCATGGATTACCTAGATCCCCTCACGATTTCTCATTTCATCTTTCATTTGGTCCATTCCCTTGTGAGACTCATAATATCAGACGCGCCTCTGCTGTGGGACCAACATCCTCCAGAGATCAAGACCCAGCCCCTCTTGAAAGTAAAATTTCACCTCCCATATCAATTGTTCTTCATCCTCCTATCCGTTGGAAGCCCCACACCACGCCCATGGCTGCACCTGCCGCCAAGCCACCTATTACAACCATTTCAATTGCGCCTGTCAGGCACTTTCCTATGTTTTGACGTCCCCTCCATCCACTGCTGACTCCTGTCTTCACCCACCCGAATATGAACAGCGCAAGAGCCATTATACAAATACTCCACCTCAGCCCCTGACTGACACTGCTGGCAAAGAAGTATGGCAGTAATGGCACAAATCCACCGAGGAAGTAGCCGCTGGAGATCGTAATGGCACACGTCCAAGCGCGGGAAGGGGGAGAGTCTTCGCCATCTCCTCCTGGAGGTAAGGCATGCGCAAATTGCATTATAAAGTCGAGTTGTGATTGAGATGATAGTTTCTGTATGTGTGCGGTAAGGTCGGTAGTAAGCGACTCTGGGATGGCGTAAGGGGAGAGGACGTCTGCTATTGTCGAGGTGAGGGAGGCAGGGTCATTGAGCAGGTCGGAGTGCGTAGACCGACGGAGAGAGGTATAAGATTCCCTGGCCTGGTGGTCAGTCTTGCGTTTTTACCAGATGAGCATACTCCGTGTGTATTCTTTCCAATGCCATTTCTTGACTCTTTACATTCTTTCCCATTCAGCCGCAAAAAAGGGACAAGAGGCAAGAACAGCACCGCAAAGAAAGTCAAATACTCACTCTTCACATCTCGCACCAAGCCAGCCACCAAGGCCCATACTTATCCCCCCTGCGATCAGCTCCGCCAACCCCCCCAACACAACCACCTTTGTATCTCCAAGTGCACTCAAACCTGCCGTCAAAGCGAACGGTACCGTCAAGCCGTCCGACAGTCCAATAATGGCATCGGACAGCAGGCGAGAGTCGAATTTATGAGTGCTGGTTGTTGACCCAGAGTCGGAGCGAGCGGTGATGCTACTGGAAGTAGAGATGTGAGATTCAGCCTCGTCTTCCCGGTCTCCATCTCGATTGTGTTGAGAATGTGGGTTTTCGAGGTCTGGGTCATCGTTTGGAACTGCAGAGTAGGACCGTCTCCGCGAAGGGCGCCCGAAGAGGAGGGTCTTGATACTGGCGAGGGACATGGTGCCTGTTTTGAGAGACTTCAACTGTGCTGCGCGACATTAGCAAAAAGGCAAGGTTTGCTAGGTTGGCAGATATGTGCTGGGAACTGGAGTAACGGGTGGGTGGTATTACCTTCTCTGATAAAGAGATTATCTCTTACTGTGAAAGATGAGAGCAACTTGGAAAAAAATTCCTTTCCTCTACACTACTCCGGTGATATTCTGCCCTCGAGATCTCACTTTGTTTGCTCACAGGTATACAAGCAGTCACGAGAATTCCATACCCTTCCCAGTAGCGAAGCAGCACGAACTGTCAGTGAAATCAGACAGAGAGAACAAACAAGAACGAAAGAAAAAAAAGACGCAAACCGCAAACTTAAGCACAAGACGTACAGAACATCACGTTGGACCGCCTTCGTCCGGCGCACCAATCAGGGCAATCTCATTACCAACGTGTGCAAGCGTCTCATCCACCAGAAAGAAGCGTCTCCCGCTGCAGGACCGGGGTTGGTGCACGCGAATAAGGTCGGCCTCTCCGCCGAGTTCCTCCTGCACTTCCCTGAGAACGTGAGGTCACCGATGTACGATTTTCCCGTCGTCAGGAACGATGAACCGAAGAACGTGCTGCGCTGCTGGGGAGAGTTGCGTGAGAGCTAAGGCTTAAAGGGGAAGGTGGCTGAAGAAGTAAGCTTTGCTAAGGCCTGCCTTGGCGAGGGCTTGTTTTTTTTTCAAAAGGGCGATGGACGTGGGGAAGTGGCAAGCTTCAAGTCCTCTTCATGGCCGTGCGAGTAGTTCACTTGTCGTGATGCTCTTCGCCGACCGCAAGCTTTCGCGTGACAAGACAAGTACAGCACGGGAGCTGGACGATTTCAATTCCAGTTGATGGTCGAGCCATAAGCTAAGTATCAGCCAGCAAGCAGGAAGCCCATTGCTAGACCTCCTATATCTTTTCCTCCGTGAACCCCTTCGCTCGAACTACCTATTTTATGCGCCGTCGCTATGCAAATTGCTGAAAGGGGAGCAACTGAGAAGGAACACAACCCTAGACCGCCCCGTTCCTTGCTCCAAAGAGCATCACATGATCACGTCGAGGGTAGGTGTGTTATGTCGTGACGCACCATCAGAATAGCTCCAGCAGCGGCAATCAGAAGCGGGTCTCGTCCCAAGGTTTTCATGCCACACGCTGCCTCTTGCCCGTCGGTTCTCCATCTGTATCACGCATCAAACGCTCACTCCTTCGAATTGTCCCCTTATCATCTGTACCGTTATTGTCTTTCTTACTGCCACTCTCGCCATGAGCCTTCTCTTCCTTAGCAGCGTGCCTGAGCTTCTCTCCCAACTTCGACCTCGAGACGGAGAAGTAGACCAAATGTTTTGCGTGCTCCTTGTCCATTTGCTCCTCCAACTCCTCAACCTTTGTGTCTGCTGCATCTTTCTCTCCTTTTCCTTTATCATTTTCATCCTCCTCCGCCTCACTGAAGTTCCACATCGCTTTCAGTTCTCCACGGATCAAGGCTGTGAGCCAGAGACTGCCTAGTACTCCTGGAACAAGGTACAGAAGTGCTGGCTGCGCATGTCCCCATGCTTGCATGACTCCGAGCGTCGTGAGCATACCGACTGTATACCCGGCCAGGGAAGCGTAGAAGTAAGGTTTGGGGAAATCGGCCGAGTCGTGCGATACTCGCTTGGAATAAGGCAGCCGAGCAAGCCAGATGAGGTCTGACCACTTGGTTCTGAGCGGAACGAACGGGACTTTATCATCTTTGCCGGAGGTCAACTGTGAAAATGGCAAAGTAGCCTCTGTACTTTTGACGCTCTTCTGTGCACGGTGTTTGGACATTCGGCGGTAATGCATGTACAAATCGAATCTCAACGCCAATCCGATCATAATGCCAGGCAGAATCACGTCTCCGAGACCGAGCATGGCGTGCGACGGCTTCATATCTGGTGCGGCTCCTGGCTCTTGCGGTCGTGGAAAAACTAGTTTGATGGGGATGTCCAATGACTTTGCTACGGTGACCATCATGGGGGTGTAGAAGACGAAGTAGATGTCGTAGAAGAAGAGGGCACTCAAGATAAGACTTCCGGTGGTGAAAGTAGTCGGAGAAAGCAATTGCATTGCACCGTAAGAGAAGCCAAAGCCCATCAAATTGGTAAGGAACCACGGCTTGTCCACAAGGTTGAAGTACAGGACGCTGAGAATGCCGAAAGAGAGACCCAGTATGTCAAAGACGTTTATAGACGTTTTGGAGGCTACAAGGCGATGGACATACGCTTGCAAGGCCCATTTGCGACGAGGAAGGTCATGGACGGCCCAGAGAAGGTTTGAGATCGAGAACGGAAGGGGGATTAGCGAGAGAATCCCTGGAAGAGGCGAAGAGTTTGATCTCGAGGAAGTCCTCGTGCCATCTGTAGAGGGTGTTGCTGCGAGAGACTTATGAGGGGGACTTTTCAGCTCCCATAGATAGCCTTCGAAAATGTAGCGTTGCGGTAGGAAGAGGGAGTGCACTAATTCCATCCCGTTGGAGAGGAGCTTTGTCACGCTGAAGCAACCGAATACGGCAAAATACCAGTTCAAAACCTTGTTCAGAAAGGCAGGGTCTTGAAGCCATTGGATGAGGAAGTAGAGGGCGGCGAGAGTTGAGCCTGCGAGGATCGGGAACATAATAGCATCCGACGGGGATAGACCTTCCATCTTCTGGACCTCTTCATCTTCTTCTTCGGCGTCCTCCTCTTTGATAACGGGTTTGGCAGCGGACGAAGGGCGAGAGAGCGAGGCGTGCGCGCCGGTGAATATGGGAAAGAGGGCGGAGAGTAGGAGGTGCGTATATGTTGGAATGAGCGGCTGAATTTGGGAGAATTCGAATGCCAGACGGCCGAGAATCTGGGCAAAGAAGCTTGGCTCAGCCATGCTAAGTGGTTGATGAGATGCTTCTAGTGGTGAAGTTGTCGTTCAGGCACCGAGTAGTCGAAGGAGGACGTAGGCAGTAGTCAACCAGGCTTTGGCTGGGCGAGAGATGTGGCCTGTTGGTGAGACTGAATTGGTCGGGTAATGGTAAGTTCGACTATGAGAAAGAGGAGCGGGGACACAGCATTATGGACAATGCGAAGAAGAGTGCTTCCCGGGGTGTTTTCCAGTGAAGTGTATTGTTCTGATTCGAGTGTTTACCTACTTGCGCGAAGACGTCAAGTAGAAATGTTGACGGTGTGGCTGTGGAGTGTGGTGGCTGTGGGCTAGTGCACGGGCCGCAGGCAAGTCCTGCTGAGTAAACATCATCACTCCAATCCACTCCGCCTGCAGTTTGGAACAGGAACAGGAGTTGAATGTCCAGGGACTCAGGGAGCTATCCAAAATATTGTCTTCTATCCTGGCGTGCAAGAGCACAGCTTTGTCTTCTCGGAATCGAACTGTGTGCCGCTCGTAATGCCCTGCTTAAAAGCCAAACCTGTCCTGAACAGCCCGATTTGGAGGACTGAAACTCATCGCACGTTTGTATTGGATTTGGTATTTCACAGTTGCGATGGAATACTTTCAGATGGAAAAAGAGTTTGGGCTGTGATGGACTTTACATTTTTACCCGCATGAGAATATTAGTTGGACGATAAATGCCAGCCAGCTCTAAGAATTAATCTACTCCATTCTGAAATGATGGAAAGTATTACGAGAAGATGAAAATAACTCTGTGACTCCTCCGCGTAGACTTCTTTCTTTTTACCAATTACTCCTTTGAACACATGTAGCCCTTTAAAACTCCTTGTCTCCCGATAGAAGTCAGCTACACATTGCAATTGTTGGATGCTTCCTCTTGACGAGGGTCTCGAACGTATCGGCTCCTCGCCACCTCTGGATTGAGCAATGTTGGGAGTCCTCTTCTTGCAAAAATAATAGCGTTCTGCATCGCCCTAAGTCTTCTCCTCTCGGCGGCCATGTGGACACGCAAAGAGCGGAAAGGATTGGTGATTAGTGAGGCAGAAGAAGCTGGGCCTTGGGCCAGTGCGTTGGGCAACATCGGACCAGCGAGAGCGCGAGAATTCATTGGAATCGCGGAAACCTGAGCAGTCGTCGTATTATCAATCTGGGGGACCATCGGAGGGGTGGTAGCGAGAGCAGCCATTGGAGCTGTAATAGCCTGAGCAGCAGGAGCACGAGTAGCAAAAACTTGAGCAGCAGACCTCTGAGCAGCCGGTTGGAAATTCGGCTGGTACAGTCGAGCGATGTTCGCCGCCCGCTGACGTTCATGATCCTGGACGCTTCCGTTTCCGTTTCCTTGTCCCTGCCCGCGCCCGCGTCCAGTTCCCCGACTAGGGTCTCCATTGTGGCCATTGGTGCCGTTATCGGGAGCGAGATCGTCGGAGAGATTGAAGAGACCGAGCATGGTGGTGATCTCGCTGTGTTGAGCTGCGAAGGCTACCGGAGGAACCGGATGTTGGACGCCAGGGGCATAGTTGCTCCAGTTCGCAACTGGATGGCCAGCCGTAGTTGGTGGTCCCCAGACAAGCCTCTCAGGGGCGTTGTTTGGAGCGAAATATCCGTCTGGGCTGAAAGCTGGTTGCGGAACATTCATCGAATTGGGGAAGAGAGGGGTTTGGGGGTCCGGGGCGAAATTGACGTTGTCGTGGTGGGCGTAGCCAGTTGATGTCAAGGTATTATATATTGGCATGGCGGTGGCGTATCGGTTGTAGTCTGGGTTGAATATGAGTATACTGCTTTGATATTGAACAAGAGAAGCGTGAGCCTACTAGGACCAGAGGCCTGCTCATGGGAAGGAGGCCGTGGGACAGGTGGCATCGAGTCTGAATGAGACGCATGTTGATATGCTGTAGCTGGGGAAAGGTAGGGTGTATCTCGAGGAGATGACGACATCGAGAAGTAGTCCGCCGTTGCTTGGTCAGATTGGGGTGAGTTATGAAAGTTGAGAGGAGCGTGTTGGTGGAGTACGGGCGGAGCAGATTGTCCACCCAGGAGTTGAGTTTCCTCTGCTTGCTGTGGAAGGACCATGGGGCCATGAGCAAACGAGAAGCCGCCAATCGGATTTTGGTAATGATGGAGAGCTGTGCAGTGCAGCCGGTGTTTAGCAACATTCCATCAAGCTTTGCGTGGGTTCAACTTACTTTCGCCAGACGGGCTTTGCTGAGGGCCATGGAGCTGCTGAGGGTTGTGGAAGTGCTGATGGCCCTGAAATTGCGGCTGAGGGTAGCCTGCTACGCTATTTTGATCGTAGGCTGCGTCAAGGTGGTCAAGTTCTGTATCGTCAAATGGGGCAAGACGCCTTTACCTCCGTTCTGCTGATACTGTGGCGCCTCTGGGTAGTGAGGAGGGTATGGACCGGCCATGTTGGCTGGACAGGCGTTGGACGCTATATATTTAGCCTTTTGACGTGTTCTATGAGTGTAAGCATGAGGGACTTACTCTCAAAAGATTGGTATTGAAGCGGAGTGCCAGCCATGCTAGCCTGAATCGGCGCTGCGGAGTGTGTGCTCAGTGGAGGCAAAGAAAGGGTGTATGAGCCATTGCTGCTGAGAAAAACTTACCCTTTCCCTGCGAGATTGCTTGCGGCGCGTGAAGGTGGAAGGTCTCCGTATTGTTGACGCGTGCCAGGTTTGGGGGATGTTAGGGTTGAGCTCTTGGCGTGGTGAGAAAACAGCTGCACCGCAACCTCCGCCCTCACGTGCAACGTCTGGCTCGCGCGGAAATGTCAGGTTTCGACCCAAGCCACGGCTTCTACATTCCAAGGCCATATTCAGGCTTGTCAGCTTGAGACACCCATCACCAAATCCACGATCCTGGAGACTCAATATCGCCGCCCTCAAGGCGTTGATACCTCAGTATGTGCTTTTTAAATGATCAGTTCTTTCGAAGGTGAGTACTGTTGGAGTGTCATCAACAAGTACGCCGATCTGCTGTCTGTGGGAGTGTTGCTCCGCTGTCCGAAGGAATACCGTCCTTTTCGTCCAAAAGCTGTCATCCTGCACCCAGCAACGTGCCGTGCCGGGGAGCGCCATCTTGTCATTGCAAACACCACCAAGTACCAATGCTGTGTCGAAAGTAGTCAGCGATGCTAGTCATAAGTTGATGTCTGTAATCTTAAATCCAGATGCTCTAAAATTGTGATGACGTACAAAGTGTATTCCATGGCCAAATTCCCTAGAGGAGGGTAATGCGTCGGATGGCTGTCCAGAGAATTGCAGCCAAACACATCTACCTTGCTGGTTTTGAGTTGGCTCTCTACAATTGGGTCGCCCTAAGAACCTGTTGGAGGATTGCGTCTATATGCGATGAGCTACCATTGAGAGTGTCCGTCGGCCTGTTTAGTTGCTTTCATTCTCAAGGAGTCCAAAGGCTTGCAGATTGGTTTCATCTGAGCAGTCTTTAATGCGATCGTCTGCTGACTAGCAGTCTGTGGCTCTCAGTCACTGCCCCAGTTTAGGGCAACCCCGGTACAGGGGATGTGAGCATTCCTCGAGAACATGCTAACAGAGGACGGATCACAACCCGAAGATTGCTACCGAGCGGTTTGTGCCATCTCTTAAATAAGACGAGAGAATCTTTCATTCCTTCTCGCAAGTCCTCGAGGATATTTGAAGTTCGTCGATAGACAGAACGAAGGATGAAAGAACTCGTAGAAGATGGGGAATACTGATACAGGACAAAAAGTAAAGTGTCGGTGGCTGATCGGCAGAACCTGAGAAATGCAAACGAGAAACGAGAAGGTAAATGCACTGGAATCGACGACACTTTCGTCTAGACAAACATGCTGGTCCAGGGCCAGAGCTTCGACTCCAGTGCGGCTCGGAGGCGAACCCAACATCTTGCCACCAATCTTTGCAACTTCCTTGCCGGCTGGCCTCCTTTTTCTGTGCAATGGTAGCTCTTTGCATGATATGATGTTGAAGGTATCTCATGAGCTTGCAAAAACAATGAAACGAGCGCGGAAAAGACTGGGGATCTGGGGAGACATCCAAGCAAAGAGCTTCACTTTCAAACTCTGAGAAAGACACGAAAGACGGCACAAGAGACATCAGAAGCGAGCCTCGAGAGGGTTGTGATTGTTGGATAGGAACTCAAGTAAAGCCAAAATTTGATTGCTGAATGAAAATCGTTGTCATTCCATGAAGAGGAGATGATGAGGTCGTGGTCTGATATCGAAGGCTGCAGGTGACGTTCTCCATCTCTTGACAGCACGTGACCCAGCCAAGGCTCTCAGTCCGCTCCGCTGTCTTCTCACTCCCTCCGTGTCCTCCGTATAATCTCAACAGCAGCACCGCAACCACAAGCAAGCTTCCAACAGCACAACAACTGTCCCAGACGCACTGGCTCAGTTGAAAATTACTCTCTAAGCATCTCGAACCTTTTTATGCAATCAGAGCCCTCTCAATCTTCCCACAAAGCCTCCATCAAGAAAACCACCCCCGAAACCCAGCAACCAACCTCCCAGCATGGACAGCCGTCTCAGCATCACCCAGCTTCATCTGGCCCTCAGCCACGAGGCCCAGTGGACCTGGAAGACTCAACCGATCCTGGCGAAAGCGATGAAGACGCCTCAGCATCAACGCGTCAACACGTTTCGGATGATACGGCTCAATCCTCGCGATTGAGCAACAAAACCCCGTCACCGGTGCTTGATCGTATCTCCGAATATGAAAGAGCAGTGTTTACAAGGTCCGAACGATCCGGTACATCTAGTTCTCTGAGACCTGAGAACCAGCCGGGAGATGGCAGTATTGCAAGTCCCATTGCCACTGTTCCGAATGAGATACTCGTGCATGTATTCTCGCGTCTTCCAGCCGCAGATGTTGCCAGTGTTGCTCTCGTATCTCGCCGATACCATGACATAGTCACGTCTTCGTACCCTTGGCTCCTTGCTTTTGCCCGATACTTTCCAGGCCCAGAGGCCCTGAAGACCCCGGCTGAGTATCTTGCCAAAGAACCGCAGCAGCGCGAGAACTTCCGCTCCGAGAAACGCGACTTCACGCGTTTAACATCTTTGCCTTCCTGGCGGGGCGAGTATGTTGCTCGCTCTAACAATCTCCGTGCGCTTGCTCGCGGCAAACCTTTGCCCCCGGACCCAAATGCCCCAGCGTCTCGCCCAGCGTCTCGTCACAATGCTGCCTACAATGTATACGGATCGCGCATTAGGGCGGCAGTCACTCATCTGGATGCGACTTTCCCACGTGTTGGAAGCGGGAACCGGTTCCGTTTGATCCATGGGGCTGATGACAATGGTTGCGCCTCAACGAGCGATCCAACCTCGAGTAGAATCTACCACAACCCCCCTGCAGAGCTGCTATCGCAAGCCGCGACCCACCCCTTTGAACAAGGCGCTGTCAATATTGGTGACATTGTAGCGATTCCAAACGTCATGGACGTTAGCGTTCTCTACGGCACACTCTACGGTCAAGGCTACCCTGGTGGTGATGTCTATTTTCACGCTGTTGATCAGCAACGTGGACGATTTCTGGACATACCTGTGGGTGATCCAGCGCCAGAACTAGGTATCCCGTTCATTGCAAGCCCCCAAGCTTGTTGCAGCGTATGGATTTCCAAGACCCACGCTATTCCATCTCTCACAGAAGGCTTGATCGGCATGATGTCTGGATCAGCTGCTGGAATAGTTACTGCCTACTCGTTCGGCAGGGATCAGCTCAACAGGCGTTCTCGCTTTGCTCGTGGAGGAGTTGTTACCGCAAGATGGGTATTGAGCCCTAGTGTGCCAATCGTTGGTATTGCTGTGGATGAGTCTTATTCTCCACAACGATTTGCCCAGAACCGAATCTGGGCGGTCGCTTTGAATGCACTCGGCGAAGTCTTCTACTTGACGAAGTTTCCGACTGCGCCTCGCATACCGAGCAACCGTGCTGGTGTCCATCCTGACGCCGTGGAAGACACCGTCGCCTGGATGACTGGGCGGACGGTCTTCTGGAATTTGGTTGAGACCAGCAGACGGTCCGCCATCGTCAACCAGTACCAGAGCAAAGATGATGAAGCCGATGGAAGCTATTCCCCGCGATCGTCGTGGAACGGCATGTGTCTCGGGGCGCCCGCTATCAAATCCGAAACAAGGGAGATCGAATCATTTCTCGCAAAGAAACCAAAAGACTTCTGGAAGACATGTACTGGCTGGGACATGCACCGAAAGTTCGAAGTTGACTTCGCTGGTGGCGATGATCGGAACATGGCCGGCGAGGCTGTCGTTGTCTTCGAGAGTGGCATCAAAGAAGGTTTGGCGAAAGGAAAAGAGAGTGGGAAGATACCTACCATTGTTAGGTATACCCGCACCAAGTACGAAGAGAGAACAAGAAGTCCGAGGATCGACTCGCCTTTGGCAGAGAATCTTTCAGAGACCACCACCGAAATGGGCAGAGCTGCTCCATCATCTCTCTTCGGTGGCCCTGTTTCGCCTGTAGGGGGAGCTTTAGCTCCACCACGGTCTCGAACCAATTCCTCTCCTGAACGCCCTCAGGTTGTCGAGGAATGGCGCGTCTCCCGCTTCGTGATAAAGGGCGTGCTCAATATGGGAATTACAACAACGGCCATTGACAGATCAACGTATGCTACTCTGACTATTGCCGAAGATCCAGCTATCGGCTCTCGCGACGATTCGATTCTGTCCAGGACATCATCGCCGACGTCAAGCGCAACTGCTTCGCCAGATGCCTCTCCTATGATGACGCCAACACGTACGAGAGCTTCCACAGCTGCTTCCGGAGTTCCTGGTCAACGTGCCCGCTTTGTTGCCGCAGGTACAAGCACTGGGAGTGTCTTCCTTTGGGACGTCCGTGCTCCCACATCTCAATCTGCGGATGTCATCAACACTGTCCCTGCCATTCGCGTAATTCACACGGACTCGCCCAAAATCACTTGCCTTGGTCTCACAGCCCTTTACGTTGTTCACGGCGGTGAGGACGGCTTGGTTCAGGCCTGGGACCCGCTTGCAAGCACTGCCGCTCCAGTTCGAACCATCAATTCGCGCAACTCTCGCCTCTTCGCGCCTGCTCGAAGGCACTTGGCTCGCCTGTTTGGAAACGCCACCGATGCTTCTACCGTTTTTGCTGCGGGTGCTGTGGTACTTGACCCAGATGCTTCCATTCTTCGAGGTGCCGTGGCCTTGTCTTCACATATGCTGTATTGGTCCTACGATTCTGCCACTATGGATATCAAAAGGGGAAAGGCTCGCAAATCCGGACGCAGGAGTGTACGAGGCAGCAATGGCGGCAGCGGCGCGGCAGGTATGGTAACGGGTGGCCTTGGGAAAGGGATGAGGAACTACATTGCCGATGAGGTGGTTCAACTGGGAATCTCCGACGAAGAAGATGCCCGCCGCCGAAAGAGGCTGGAAGGCCGCTTTGGAACGGGGTTTGGTAGTGAAGAGGAAGTCCTCAGGCTGGCCGAGTTGATGAGCTTGGAGGAGGCGAAAAGGGACGAAGAGAGGAGGATGAGCAGCAGTGCCGTCACGAGTGATGCCAGCACTCCGGAGGAGCACTATGCCAATGTCGAGCGTGGTGGACTGTCGGACAGTGTGGCTACGCTGAGACAAGACGGCGAGGAGGACGATATGGCGAAAGCGATTCGACTGAGTCTGGAAGAACAAGAAAGGGCTTCGCCACAGCCCTCAGGGGTTGTCAGCGGGGATGAGGAAATGGAGGAGCAAGACGAGGAGTTGAGGCTTGCTTTGCAGCTGAGCATGGCGGAGGAAGAGAGCAGAAGGGACGCAGCTATGGGGAAAGGCAAAGGGAGAGCTTAATTTCGTCGTTGCCTGGCTAAATTTTAGGGTGAGATTGGGGCTGGTTTCGGTTGTTCTTCTTTTCCTGGGTGGTTGCGGGGTTTTAATAAAGGCTTATGCGCCCGTCTTTTTCTTTTCACTTCCCAGAAAGTTCAACAACTTTAGACATTCAGTTCGAGTAATACATTTGTTTTTGCTTCATACATTATCGGTTTCAGAAGGAGATATGGGCAACGAATTTTCTCCGTCTCATCATCGTCGGTCAACATCCCGTCCTGCCCCAAGCGAACCCCTGAGGCCTTGGTGCGTTCAATCTCAGTTTTTCAAAAGAGAAGAAGTAAGTGCATATTTCCTGCCAAAAATCAAAATGAAACTAGCACTCCACCACGCTACGATTTCTTCAACGCCGCCAACGCAGCTTTAACTGCCGGAACCTCCTCATCCTTGCCCAGAATCGACGGCTCTGGCCCCTCAGGAGTGATGCTAAATGGATTGATCTGCCGATGGCTCCTCGTATAATGGTACTTGATGTGTTCAAACTGGGTCGTCTCTCCGAAGGCGGGAACATCCCAGTACAGCTTCCTGAGCCACGTGTGCAGTGCTGGGTAGCCAGAGCGGATATCCCTCAAGTTGGTCTTGAAATGCTGCACGTAGACGGCATCAAAGCGGACGATGGTCGTGTAAAGCCTCACGTCTGCTTCTGTGACGTTCTCGCCAAAGTAGAATGACCCTGGGGAGGAGGCGAGGTGGGCTTCTGCCTTGTCGAGGGCGGCGAAGAGGGTGTGGCAGGCTTTGGAGTAGGCGTCCTGGGTGGTGGCGAAGCCCGACTTGTAGACTCCGTTGTTGATGTCATTGTAGGTCCACTCGTTCGTTTCCTCGATTTCTTTCTCGAGCTCTTTCGGGAGCAGGTCGATCTTGGCGTACTTCTCGGGGAGCAGATGGTCGAAGGTGTGGTAGAACATGCGGATGATTTCAGAGCTTTCGTTGTTGACGATTTTCTTCTGCTTCTTGTCGTATAGTGTTGGGACTGTGAAACGGCCTTCGTAATTTGGGTTCTGCTCAAAGTAGATGTCTCGCAGATGAGTGAATTCCGGGTGGATTGGGTCAGGGGTCACGTTCTCGCCCGGAACATCCTCGTCTTTGGATGGGAAGCGCCATCCTTTCAGAGTCAGCGGCTTGAAACTATGTCAGTGGGAAGTTCCATACCCTTTTCCAGCATGGACCAATGGACAGAGGAGAAGGAAACAATATCCTCCAGCCCCTTCAGCTTTCGAACAATCAAGGTTCGGTGTGCTGGATCATAGGTCGTCAGTACCTTCTCAATAGGGCCAACTTCAAGTCACCTACCCCATGGGCACGCATAGGATACGTATAGGTGGTATCTGTCCTTCTCGGTGGGGAATTCGGCGCCTTCTTCGTTGGAGATGAAGTTCCTGAAGGCAGACGGGAGTCGCTTGAACTCGCCCGACTTGTCCTTGGGGTCGACCCAGTTGAGGATGTTTTTGCCCTGTACGAAGGTCAGTTAATTCAGCTGATGGACCCATAGACCACTTTGTATAACCCACCGACATAGTTGTGCTGAAGCTTTTAGGGTTTGCTGGTGACTTGACAAGATGGTTGCGCAGGAGATGGAGTCTTGACAGCAACGAGGTCATGAACAAAGCAGAAAGAGTTGACTGGAGATGAAGACAGAAGCGTTGATGTCAAGATCTTGGTGGTTTATATAATGGTTTTGATGGAGATACTGATATGTTCCAAGGATTGAGGTTGTTTCTCTCCCCTCATTCTTCGCCAATATTAATGGCGGGGCAATTCCGTCATTTGCAAGCATGACAAAAGCGCGTCTTCTTGCATCCATTACCAGCTCCTGTTCTTCTTTTCCAACCATGACATAATGATTGTAAACAGGTTTGTTGGTGTTTCCGGACACTTGACTATGCCATCTTTTCAAGCACCTTCCACAGGAGCATCTCAGCGATGCATGCTACCTTTCTAAATCTGGACGGAGCGCTCAAGAGATGAGGATGAAGGATGTGGCGCAGCCTCCCTATTTCTGTTTTGTTGATATTTTCAATTTTTGATTGGGCGAAAAAGAGACAATGTGTCCAATCACAGACCCATTTTGTGGACCCTTTTCTCAAAAAATTCCA
Organism: Aulographum hederae CBS 113979; assembly: GCA_010015705.1. Lineage (NCBI taxonomy): Eukaryota > Fungi > Ascomycota > Dothideomycetes > Aulographales > Aulographaceae > Aulographum > Aulographum hederae. The sequence continues at coordinate 472,984 of ML977146.1, read as the reverse complement.
GGCTGAGATGTTCAAGCGGGGGGCTTGAGCTTCCAGAAGGGGTGAATAGGGGCCTCGAAAACGACTTCGTTGACCTGTCTTCAACGTCGCCCTGGTTCAACCAGACCGAACGACTCTCTCCCCCTTCTCACCCCTCTACTTCCTCTGTCTTCTCTAGATGCGCTGCGACTGCAAGCGTCATCCTCTCCCCTAACTCTGGTCTGCACCCAGTATCGCTGTGCAAATCGCACTAGCCCCCTCGCGTCGCTCCAGCTAAATAGCATTGCAACCCATTCCCCGGTTCGAAATGCTGTCCAGCAACCCGCGCGTCCGGCTCGTCGTCCCCGCATTCCTCGCCCTCGTTCTCCTCTACTTCCTCTTCTCGGGCCCCTCCGCTGACTCCATTTCGAGAGTCGCAAGCAGCTATGGCTACGGACCGAAGAAAGCGTCGCGGACGCTTCATGTCAGCATCGTCAACGCGCCGCGATACCACTTCGAAGTGGTGCTGCCACTCCTCCACACATTCTCGCAGCAAGGACACATCAAGAAGCTGGACTTGATCGCCGAAGACAGCTCGTCTAAGCGATTCGGAGCGCTCAAGTTCTTGAAAGGTGTGATGGAGCCCTCCTCCCTTGGACCCCTCACGATCAAGGACCCCAAGACCATCAACGCGACGAGCGGTTGGAATCCGGATGTCATGGTCCTCACGAGTTGCATGCACGACATTTCCGCCAACGAACACGTTGCCAACGCCGTCGACCGTGTCCTCACAAGTAACCCGCGGAGCACGGCAATTTGCATCCTGCACGAGGTCAGGGAGTGGGAAAAGGCGGACTCGAAACACAGGAAATTTGCACACAAATGGGCGAACAACGGGCGGGTCAAGTTTATGGTCTTGAGTCAGCACGTGGCCAACAGCCTGCGAAGCAAGCTGCCGGTTTGGGGTATGGAGTCGGCGGAGATATTACCCATCTTCGTCCCGGTGTTTCCCCTGAGCAATGGTGCCATTGGCTTCGACAGCACGAAGCCTCAGCAGAAGAGCATTGGCATACCCGTCGGTAAACCTTCTTCTCGAAATTTTTCTCCACTAACCTCCCCAGGGCAAATATGAACCGTGGCGTCGCTCTTACACCCCCATCTTCACAGGTCTTGATCCCCATGCCCCAAAGCTGAAGGATATGGACTTTGGGCTCCATCTTGTAGGATTCGGCGACCACCCGAGTCCCATTCCTCCCTCCATCAACGAGATGGTGCATTTCCACGACAACGAAAACTTTGATGCTTACTGGCGCGTCCTTCGCCGCACACTTGCGATTGCGACTGCTTTTGCGAACGACCACTACATAACCGATCAAGCTTCCAGTACCGTTGCGACGGCGCTGATTGTTGGTGTACCATTGATCTGTGGAAAGGAAGTATTGGACGCGTACACGTACATCTCAGAGGACGAGGTGTGGTTGTTGAACGAGGGAGAAGGTGTCGCAGACGGATTCATGAGAGTTCTGGAGCTTAGCCCGGGAGTCTGGCAAGAGAAGAGGAATAGAGTAGAGGAACGTAGGCAAGAGTTGGAGAGAGAAAACATCAAGTGGGTGGACACGTTCCTTGGCACCCGTGTAAAAGAGATTGCAAAGGTTGCTGCTGAAGTAGTCGAGGGGTCGAATGTATAAATGGCGATTGTGGAGGTGTGCGAGATTCTTGAGACGTTTAGGGTATTCTAGGTTACGATCATTGGCGAACTTCAACGGGCTTGTAAGAGGTAAGGATGGGAGTTCGCGGTGTATTGAAAATTTATATAGATACATATCATGAAAGATTTGAACTCAACTCTGCCGGCAGCGTGCCTGGGCGGAGTATATTCCAGACATTGAGGGCAATTGTTGCCGAAGCGAGACTTTCGGAAGCTCCCAAACACATTCTTGGGAAAAGACAAGCGGCCGGACGTCTTAGATTCACGTAATCGCAGACATCCAACGAGAGGTACATTGGATATGAGTAAAAGCTGTCGAGGAGGTCCGCAGGCCATACTGCCCCGGATTCTTGTTCACATTTTTCGTCTTCCTCAATATCTTTTACAAACAGATCAGTTTTAGATATTCAGTTTCTCCTTGTTTTTGAACTTCTCGTCATCAGGCTGCTGATTAGACAGGCTGTCTCGTGAGTTCTCCGTAGAGATGCACATGCGTCCGTCTCGTGTTAATTTCTCGCGCTCATGAAGCATTTCGCGCACTACCCAGATAGATTATAGATTCGAAGCGGTCTGCTTTTTACGTACAGTGTGGAGGCACACACAGACTATAGAGGCCAAGTGCAGATTTCGTAGGGGTTTGAATGGCGCTGATGCTATTTTTCATCTTTCTCGCAAAGTGTAACTCCGCGTGTAGACACGAAGCACCTGACAAAGCTGGTGCAGTCAGCAGTACGCTTTATTAACGATGTTCAGAGCCAGCTGGAGCTTCTAGAGTGGCACAATGCCAAAGTCGATGCAGCGACATCTGGAAACAGCTGTGGCTGTTTATGCGCCACAGTGCGGTTGACGGAGAGGCCGACAGCCTGGATCCGAATCGCCCAAGATGGCGCTAAGCTCCATGGAGCAATCAAGGCTGTGAGACCAATGGCAAGACGACCTGCTCCTGATCTCATCCATCCACCTTCGAGCACTCCTTTTTACTAATAAGGCATGTCAACCTAGCATGAACCTGACGAGGTACTGACTCCTGCACTTCATGATGTAACAACGCAGCATAGAGAAGTTGATGCTCGGATTAACGGATGTGCTGCTACGCGTGGCCCTCGAGCGGCACAGCGAGAGCAAACGTGGAGTGGGGGCCTCGTTGCCATCGGATCCGGTCAGCGTGCACCATTTCCTCGCATAACCAGTCGCGGAAGCGCGTCTCGACTGGCGCCCGGGATCTGCTAAAAATATGCCAATCACGAAAGGGCTGTCTCCTTAGTGTTCCTGAGCGTCACCCAGCCGGAGATCTCGGCCTCTTCGGCCTGGCAAGCGCACGAAGCTGGGCAGGGGCGTGCGGGCGCAGCAGCCAGCAGCTCTGACGCCGTTGGCTTGACGTTTAGCTCGACACGAACTCCATCTGATGTTAAGTATCTCCACCCCCGATCCACCACCTCTTCCTGTCACCTCACCCCTCCTCTCCCACCTCCGCCACTGGCAGTGTCCTCCAGCTGCCGTGTTCTCCTCCTCGCATCCTCCGCTTTTTATCTCTAGGCGCTATTCCTCGTGGTGTCATCTCCTTTCTCTCGCTTGCTTGACGGAGCTGAAAACATCACCATGACCAAAACACACGTCCTCCTGGCGGGCGCGCTCCTTGCATCATGCATCCCCGAAGCCGTCGCCTCTCCCAAAGTCCTCTCCCTTAGTTTCCAGAAAAGAGCTGTGCGGAATGCTGGACCGAGTAACATGCTGCGAAAGCGCCAAAAGTCCGTAACCGCCACCCTCCACAACGAACAGTATCTCTACCTCATCAACGCGACCGCCGGCGACCCTCCGCAGCAATTCTCCCTCCACATCGACACTGGGAGTAGCGACATTTGGCTCCCATATGCGCAGTCAGACGTTTGCAGCCAGCAGCCCGAGCGGTGCACCAATGGCGTGTTCTCGCCCTCCGATTCGAGCAGGTTCACCGATTTGACCGAAGGAGGATCGATGCCGAACTTCGATATCAGTTACGTGGACGGCACTCAGATTTTGGGCGACTATGTCACGGACAACTTCGGGGTGGGAGGAGCTACTGTCACGAATATGACGATGGGCATCGCAACACAGATGACTTTGACGGACGATGTCAGTTCGGTTCAGGGAATTATGGGTGTCGGGTTCCAGGCCGGAGAGTCGATTGCTTCGCAGTACCCGGATCTGATCTACCCCAACATTATCACCCAGTTGAAGTCGCAAGGTCACATCAGATCGAGGGCGTACAGCTTGTGGCTGAATGATCTTGGTACGTATCTTTCTTTCGCCACCCGCAGACTGCTGCTCACACTCCGTCAGAATCCAACACCGGGAATATCCTCTTCGGCGGCGTCGACACCGAGAAGTACGAGGGTGACTTGGTTGTCCTGCCCGTCCAAGAAGACACAGCCTCTGGATCTCTCAGCTCTTTCACCGTCGTCCTGGACAACATGTTCTTTACGGGTGGCAATGGGGAGGTGCAGTACAACAAGTCAAACCTGGACATGGCTGTTATTCTTGATAGTGGAACCACTCTCACTTACATGCCGGATGACATTGCCGATGAAATCGCTGGGGGTGTAGGCGCCTTCAATGATCCTCAGGCTGGTATGGTTCTTCCATGCTCCGTGGGCCAATCTGCTGCAACGCTCTCCTTTGGCTTCGGCAACCCGGGTGGGCCAAAGATCAAGGTCGAACTTTCGCAGTTTGTCCTTCCCTTCCCCCAGCAACCCGACAATCAGCCGGTCACATTCCGTGATGGCACGGTAGCCTGCCAGTGGGGTATCCTTGGGTCTGGCCAAAATCCGAATCTATTCGGCGACACCTTCCTCCGATCCGCCTATGTTGTCTACGACATCGACAACCACCAAGTTGGCATTGCGCAGACGACGTTCAACTCTACCAATGCCGACATTCAAGAGATCGACAGCGCCATTCCTGGTGCTTCTTCCACAGCGTCCGGCCACTCAGTCACTCAGACCTTCTCCGGTTATCCCAAGCCGAGTGGCACCCAGCAAGCTCCTAACAGCGGCCAACTTACCGCTCTTCCCACTGCCACTTTCGATCTCGGTTCGTCAAGTGGCTCTGGCAATAGCAGACCTTCGGATACCGGTGCTGCAAATGCCGTCTCTGTACCACCGTTTGCTATCTCGACACTCTTCACGGGTCTCGTGGTCGCGCTGTCGATGATGGGTGGTAGTTTGCTTATATTCGTGTGAAGTAACCTCTTTTTGTACAAAGCATTCATTTTCGATACCCGCTTGGCGTTGATGGCGCAGCTCAATCATAGGGAAACGTGGTTCTGTGGATTGGAGCATTTCATGCATTTGGTGGTGATGAAAATACGGTCTATCCTAGGTAGGAACCGCACCTACATAATCGGCATTTGCCCGTGGCCCATTGCATAGTACATGATGAATCTGCTTTGAAGGCAGCATTTATATACAAAAATAGTTTCTTCCCTATGATACTGCGGCTGAGCTCTAATAAGTTAACCCGAACTCATGATAGCCTGCTGTTTGTCATCTTCAATCATGATCCCAGTCGGGTGTCGAGCTGGGCATCAGATAGGCGAAGCTTGACCAAACCAGCAGTCAACAACTTCATTTGTGTTGTGCCACCACAGTACTGTTTCCAACGTGATGTATTAGCGATGCTTACTGTTTGGAGCCAGTGATGAAATAATTTCCTCCCGGAGCCAGAGACAAAGCCGGACTAGGGTCGGGCAGCGTAGTGTATACGCCCATTTACAGCGGGCCTACGTCAGAAGCGGCCGACATCGACTTCCTGCTTCCACCTGCACTCCCACCACGTTCTCGCCGTATCTTCAGCCATCCGTCGAGCTCCGCCTTGCTTCTTCCACCCCTCTCTCGTTTCCTAGAGTCGTGCTTCTTTCGCGTTATACCTAACATTGCTTTCGCAGCGCTTCTTCAGCTTGTTTACAATCCATTGAACCTCCCCCTCCCCCTCGCCCTTTGTGCGCGTCGCAACCCCGAAGCTCGCCATGGTGCTGCGGCACGCTGGCAGAAGCGCTGAGCGCTTCATGGCAGGAAACCCACTACTTCGCAGCAAGCGCATCCTCTCGCAGATACCTCGACCCTTCAGCAGCGGCCCCGTCCGCAGTGTGCGAATTCCACATACCGCCAGCCGACTCGTCTTTCAAGCTCCTCCGACCGGTCTGAAGCTTTCGAAAACCCAGTTCTCGCTCCCATTCTTCGCGCGATCAATATCCACGAAACCGCTCCCGATTACGCAGTCCCGCCTTTTGCGCTTCCTCTACCGTAGCTTTGCCTTCTTCGGCTTCACTGTCATCATTGGAGGCTCCCTCGTAGTGTGCTTCTTTATCTACGACGCCTCCACCTACTCTGTCAACCCGGAAGTCGAATCGATTCCAGTCTCAGACCTTGCGCTTCACCCGCGCCGCGGCGGACCCAAGAATCTTCCCATCATAGAATACTTCATTGATGATGACGATTGCCCGGAGAAGAAAGAGCAGAAACACAAGCCCAAGCTGGTCATATTAGGCACTGGATGGGGAAGCGTGGCGCTTCTGAAGGGACTGAATCGGGACGAATACCATGTCACGGTCGTGTCGCCGAGCAACTACTTCCTCTTTACGCCCATGCTACCCAGCGCCACGGTAGGGACTCTAGAACTCAGGAGTCTGGTGGAGCCGGTCAGAAGGATTGTGCACAGGGTGGGAGGACACTTTTTGAAAGCAAAAGCCGAAGATGTAGAGTTCTCTGAAAAATTGGTGGAAGTTTCTGCCATTGGACCAGATGGCAAGCCTCAGCATTTCTACCTCCCTTATGACAAACTTGTGCTCGGTGTAGGCTCAACCACGAACCCACACGGTGTGAAAGGGTTGGAAAACTGTCACTTTTTGAAGGACATTACAGACGCGCGACTGATCAGGAACACCGTTATTCGAAACCTCGAGCTGGCTTGTCTACCAACTACGTCGGACGAGGAGCGCCGACGATTGCTGTCTTTTGTGGTCTCAGGCGGTGGACCGACTGGAGTTGAGTTTGCGGCCGAACTGTACGACATGCTGAACGAGGACCTTACCCGCTATTTCCCCAAAATTCTGCGCTGCGAAATTTCGGTCCACGTGATCCAGAGCCGTAGTCATATCCTTAACACTTACGATGAAGCTTTATCTAAATACGCCGAGGTACGTAACTTCCTGTTGCTGTAAATGTTGACCCAACTAATTTCAATCGAAGGAACGCTTTGCTCATGACCAGGTGGGAGTCCTGACGAACTCACGGGTCAAGGAGGTCAGACCAGATAGTATTCTTTTCTCCCAAAAAGACGAGAACGGCAAGATTGTCGAAAAGGAACTCCCAATGGGCTTCTGTCTGTGGTCTACCGGTGTTTGTAAGATTCCCACGCACATCGTATGCTAGAAGCAAAACTGATCAATGGCTCAGCGCAAGCCGAAGTCTCTCAACGATTAGCCAAGAAGCTCGATGGCCAAAACAACAAGCATGCACTTGAGACAGATACTCATCTTCGCCTGGTGGGAGCTCCCCTAGGGGATGTCTATGCCATTGGTGATTGCTCCACAGTCCAAAACAACGTCTCAGACCATATCGTGTCTTTCCTGCGTACCATGGCATGGGAGAAGGGCAAGGATCCGGAGACTCTCCACATCCACTACAACGAATGGCGTCAGGTGGCGAGGAGAGTCAAAGCACGCTTCCCCCAGGCAGCTAACCATCTCCGCCGCTTAGACAATCTGTTCCAGCAATACGACAAGGACGAGTCGGGGACGCTAGATTTTGGAGAGCTGCGGGAACTGTTGAGGCAGATTGATTCCAAACTTACCAGTTTGCCTGCCACGGCTCAGAGGGCGCATCAGCAGGGCCAGTATCTTGGGCGAAAGTTCAATAAGCTGGCCCAGGCCGCACCGGGCATGCGTATGAACGAGGTGGACTATGGTGATCTTGATGATGCGGTGTACAAGCCGTTCGAGTACCGTCATATGGGCAGCCTGGCGTACATAGGGAACGCAGCCATCTTCGACTTCAACGGCATGTCCTTCTCAGGCGGGCTGTTGGCGGTTTATCTGTGGCGGAGTATTGTAAGTATTTGCCCTATGGACCCATGAATGGATGTTTAAGGATGCTGACCATTCCGTCTAGTACTTCGCTCAGAGCGTTTCTTTCAGGACGAGAGTACTGCTGGCAATGGACTGGGGCAAACGAGCTATGTTTGGCCGGGATATGATGAACTTCTAGAGTCTGTTGTGGGTTTCCTGATCTTGTGAGGATATCGTCAGCCTTTCGACTTTCTCCGTTGCTGACTTGGTTGCCCAGTCAGCACGAGGAGGAGCCTCAGTCTGTGTAATAGAGGCAGGTGCTCGTGCTCATACCTAATAAAGAACACTAGAGTTGTTTCTCTCTGAATCAAGAGACGTTTGCCTTGCACTGCTGATAGAAGTTCCGCTGCCTTTCCCATGGCGTTGATGTGATGATCACAATTGTTTTTACCGCGGAAGGGTGGAAACATCGTTTGCTCTGACGGATTGAGCTAGATTCTACCCACGTCAACAGCCTTGACGGCTGAGCACTCAATGGTTCGTTTGAAGTGTTCAGTGGGACGTCGAGTGGGATGTCCGTGGTACGGCCCACGATGTCTCTCTGATGCAGTTGCGTCAGCATGATATATATAAAGCGGTGGAAAGGGCTGCGGTCTCTGGTGAGGATACACAATTGGGTCGGCGAGACATCCCATCTCGCTATCAGGATTCTTTTCTTCAGCAGGGTCCTCCCTTTTTTGATCTCGCTCTTGGAGCGTTGGCAAGGCTATACAATCAACATCAAGACGTGGACTCAACGACGATCTGCTTATCTACAAGATGTAGGGCCAAGCTACAGATATTCAATTTCTCCATTTTTCGTTCTCCTATTGTCACGTGTTTCGACACCGCTTCAGGTAAACCCTGATAGTCAAGCACCGCTAGTTGCTGCAAGAGATCTCGCCAAGTCGACATCGACGACTGTGGAGTCTTGGAAGTACTTGTCGACCAGAAACCCTCAACCTCGCCCAGAGAGCGGCTGTACAATCTGACAATGACGTGAGCCAACTCTTGGACATCTGGAGGCTGTGAATTAGGACGATGCTTCCGCTCAATGAACGGTTTGAACCCCAGGCTTACCCACAGCCTTTCACCTCTTCAACCTCAGCTGGACAACATCCATGACGAATTGGCCGTGGAAGACAGGTCAATTGTCTTGGTGAAACTTGCATCAGCCTGTCTTGGCCTTCTCCCAGGACACTGTCACCATCGGCCTGCAGAAGTTGGTTTTCTTTTTTGTCAGCTACGAGCATACGAGGCCAACTTCAACTTGTTTCTCCGCGTTCGTTTTGTTCCAAGTTTCGAAGAGTTGAAAGTTTTTCTGCAAAATTTCTGCACTTCTTTCGTACTTGCACGCCTCTATCAACTTGTCTCGTATCGTGACTGCAAGTTGTCGATCTCACAACTCAATGCTTCTTTTTCATTGTGGAGCTTGTCTTCCTCGGCGCGGCGTATATGTGCCTCTCCCGTAATATGTCGAAAGCCTCCAACAAGATGCGATAGCTTGCTTGCTTCGCTTGGAGTTGGGTCATGTCCACAGCTGCTTCGTTGGCTAATGTCGATGACTGTCTGCAATTGCGGTGAGTTAGTTCTTCCTTTCTTACCCCATTGCTGAACCCTGAATATCTCGCCTCTTGGTGCATACAGACCAGGCAGTCGGTAATTGCCCAACACAGCCCTGGTGGAGGACGCGGTGGAGGACGCAATTGCCAGTGGCGGAACTCGCCTTGGCTGCTTGAATGCTACATGGCACAAACCATAAGCCGGAATCGGAAGCCAGGGCCCATCAGCTTCGTCGTGACACGGCGAACGGAGGTCAATGTTCGAGTGGGGGAAGACAGACAGGCAAAGAGTGGAGTATGAGGTAAGAAGAGATAGGCTCCGGCATCCTTCTTCACGACTCGGGTGGCGCGCGATACATCTGGCAGACTGGCAGAACCAGCTTCATCGCGAGTTCGCATTGACGCATGCACGCTGGGCAGCTTCGTCTTATGAGAGGCGCAAGCGGAGTTCTCCCGGACCGTGTTTGTGAACATACTTACGTGGGCGACGGGCAGGAGAAGCCGAAAAGTCAGTGTCTCGGAAGCAGAGCGTGTTCGTCCCGCCGAGTTCAATCCCCTGCGCGGCGTTGGGAGTACCGCAGTAACCGTACGCAGTGTATCGACGCTCGTGCTTGAGGACTTGACTAAAACAGTGGGTTTGCGATGCCTATAGCAAAAATGAATTTCTGGCTTCCGCTATAGTTGCGACATCGGCCGAGCGCTTAGAGCCACAGAGCGTATAGATGGAGCACGGACGACTACTTCTGGAATATCTCCTATCGCGCGCACCATACCGTCTTTGTGGCCTTACTCTAGCGGACATGGCAGAGGTTCAGGCGACGAGCAGTAGTGGGAAAGTGGTCAAGATAGTCGGTAAGGTTAGATGAAGATTGCTGCATCGATCGCCGCTGATCGTAGCGGCCATGCGACCCCACACTCCCCGAACCGTGGTGCATCGGCCTTCATCCTGGGTGTCTGTCAGTGTCTGTGCCTGGCTGGGTGGTTTCGGTCAAGGCTGCGGGAGCCTCATCTGCGCCTGGTGCAGACTTCGCGGACATCAACCCAGACCCCTATCTTCTCTCTGTCTTTGTCTCTCTCTCTGAAGGCATGTGGCATGGAGACGACAATCGACGTCCAATTGCCCACTGGCATGCAGGTCCGGCGTCTGCTCGCCCTCCCCGACGTCGTCATGCTCTCTGATGTCAACCTCTGCCCGACGTCGTCGATAGGGGAGCTCGAGCTCCTTTTGCAGACCACCATACCGACCCCGTACTTGCCAGACTCGCTCTCCACGCCCCCCTCATCATCGTCAACCCAACTCCTATATCTCCTCCAACAATGACGCCGTTGTGCTTCGTGCTCGCTAACCAGAGGCGATACGCGCACCTAGTGCATACAGTAATACGTGCATCCGGCGCCCGCCGTCTCTACCTCTCCATGGCGGAGCGGTCGGACGGAGTATAGGAATCAAACTTAGGCTCACAGGCCCACGGTTCCGAATGGACTCGCTGCTGGATGCCGGGCTCCATTCGGCTTCATTCCAACTACTGGCGGAACACAGCATGGCATTATCACAGCCGGCTCACGGTCCTGTGTTGCTGCTACTGCTGCTGCTGATGCTGCTCCCACCCCCACTCCCACACACGACGGCCACGACGTGACGGCCAACGTAGGCGCTCTGCACTGTGCGGGTTGTAGTGGCCTCTCACCAAATCAGCTTCTCTACAGGCGCTGCGGCGAACGGTGCTCGCAGAGCCAAGTGAAGTCTTACAGTCCACGACTCACGCACCGATACTCTGTGCTCGGAGGTCTGCTGACTTCGGAGCTTGGTACCAAAAGCAAGGAAAGGCTCAACCACTGGAGCCAACGGCCTTCACCATCTGATTCTTGCGGCACAGTTGCTTCTGCACTCCGTACCACGCTGCCAACTAACGTGTATTAGCCCGAGCCCGCAAGCAGCCGGATCTTCTATAATCAGCAAAACGTCTCCACTCCGTTGGATTCCAAGCCTCTCCTTCGTCCTCCTCACGACGACTATATTTGTACTGCCCTCTCCGCCTTTCATGTCGGGCTATATCCATCAAGCATTCACACCTTTGCCCTTTTCCAGACGTCTTCAAACCATCTCAAAATATCAACTCTCCAAGGTCCATACTGGTGACTATATCAGGCCACCCAAACCCACGTGAACACTTTCCACATTCATTGCATTTGATATCACACCACTCAGGTACATTTCCCCTTTCCCCACAATGTTGTCCCAAGGCTAATGCCCCTCAAGAGTCGAACCATATTGGCCCCTGGGAAATTCCTCCCCAAGAGCATTGTCCACATCCGGCGACTGTGCCCTCGAAAGTGTTTCCACATCACGCTGGCTCAGCATATCAACACACGAACCACCAAACGCAGCGGCCGCTCATTCCTCAACCTGAATAGTCCTAAAAGTAGTGCTCCATCCAGCAATCCGCAGCCATGGAGCAAGCATTCGCCGCCGCAGCAATTAATTTTGTCGAGCCGAAGTCATCGTTGAAAGGCTTCTCTACCGTTTTTTCCTCCAACAACATCCTCCAGGACAAGCTCTCCGCCTCAAGACCCGAGACGTTCTCATCAGCACTACCCAAATCTGCTGTCTCAACCTACCCTGACGAGGTCCGAGTTGTGCCCATCGAAGAGTACAAGGAGGCCGCACAATGTCTCGCCGAAGCATTCGCCGTCGATGAGGTCGCGAGGTACTTCCTCGACACCCCCGACCGTGGTCACTGGTCTGAAAAGGACAAGTGGGACCTACATGTCTCCATCATGGAATACCTCACCTACGCTCACTGTCTGAAAGGACTAGTGACAACCATTGGTCCCAACTATGGTGCCGTCGCCCTATGGTAAGTCAGCATCTAGCATGACATGCATATTACACAATCCCATTTCCAAACGCCCCAATCCTCCCATGAAAAGCAAATCCTGGCGTGAATACGCAGGGTGCGCCAGGGTCCCCGCTATAAACACTTGCATGAACAGCAGAACAAAGCACAAACCAAAGAAACCTGGATAAGAACACGAGCTAACTTTCGCTACTCAGGATGCCGCCTGGCAAAAACATGGACGACTTTTGGACCAATCTGCGCTGCGGCATGTGGCGCCTGAACTACAAGCTGTCGTCGGAGGGCAAGAAACGCTACTTTGACGAGTTTATGCCCTTGCTCCACGACACCAAGGCTTCCGTCATGGGCCCACGTGACAACGACTCGTGGTACCTCGTCTACATCGGCACCAAGCCCAGCTCCCGCGGCCGCGGCTACGCGCGCCGCCTCATCGAGGATGTCACCGAGCTGGCGGATCTCGAGGGCAAAGCTTGCTACCTCGAGTCCTCCAACGAGGTCAACCCGCAGATCTACGCCAAGATGGGCTTCGAGTACGTCAAGAGGGTGCATCTGCAGCGTGCGATGCGCAACGTGGTCATGGATATCATGGTCAGGGAGCCCAGGGAGGTCGAGACAGAAAGCGAGGGCAGCATTGACGAGAAGCACGACGAGAAGTTGGGCGACTACTAGGGCGTTTTTTTACGCCTTGACTGCGACTGCAACTGCAACTGCACTCCAGTGCTGATCAACTTTACCGTTGAGTGGTGGGGAAAGGGTGCGCCCGGGGGCCGGGAGAGACGGGAAGGATCCACAGTCTGTTTCGTGTTTTTGTCATGCATGCCGGCGGTTCAAATTGGGGCATTATTTCGGCATCTTGGGGGGTTGTTCCCATTGAGGAGTTGGATTATGACTGAGGAGTTTTTCTGCAAGATTTTGGGCTCTAACATTTCCACGGAGGCGGTTTGCAACGGAATCGGATGGGACTGGAAATGGAGCTCTTGGACGGATTTTGACTTTTAGCCTAGCATGTACCTTGGGGAGAATCAGGAAGACGCTGCATTTTACTGGAACGGAAGACGCTGGAGGGCGGTCGCATAGCGCGGAAGGAGTTATCCGTTAGTTAGTTTGGACGCAGGAAGAAAGTGGCAGAAGGAAAAAAACCAACTACTCAGGAAAAAACACTTGATATACCCCAACAACCATCAGTCTCAACAAGCTTTGAACTTTGACTATGCACATCGTTTCTCTCGTATAATATGAGGCAAGGCAGAATCGTGGCATTTCCGCTGAATAGATGCTGCTTGCTGAGTTCATTGCCTTTCTTCCATGAGATGTCGTTGAAGTCACTCACGTGACCTTATCAATCTCATGCAGGGATAGGAATATTCCCCGGCCAACAAGGCTGGGAAACACAAACATGGGGAAGAATCGCTTCGTCCATCATCATCATCGATCTGTATGCGAAGTCTCTCGCTTTGCATATGTTATTTCCCTGGATTTCCACGTGGAAGCGACTCTCATCTTTTTCTGCTCCTGGAGGATGTCATCTTGCAGCAAAAAAGGTCTCCGCTTCCCCGAGTCGTTGAATTTGCCAGGGCAAAAGAAAAGGAAGCCCGCACCCCGCCTTAGCGGGTTGTGGAAGAGATAGAGCAATGACCGCAGAGATGGCATTTTGCACTTTGCGGTGGATGATGAGTTGATGACAGGAGGTGAAATTATCTTTTGAAAGACTTGGGAGACCGGACCAGGGGGACTTTGATGACAACCCAATGGGACACAGCGTTTGAGACTGTTTGAGTATTCTTTTTTTTCAACCGCCAGCTTCTAACGTTAGTGCTTGGAAGGTGAGATTGATTTGCAGCTTGCGCAAATCATCCGCATTACTAGCAGCAGGATAGCTGTCAGGGCCGTTGGGGATCATGATCGGATACCAGGTTCTCCAGCTCGATATATCTCCTCCACCGAACGCCTCCCACCGAGACCACTGCCTCCTCGAACGACATAACCGCCCCTACCTGATTCCCAGAACAGACTCCGCAATTGCATTGAACTATATCTCTCTCCCTTTTTTCTACGAGCTATGCTGCTGCGTCTGGCAATAAAAGAAAAAAGAAAAAGAACAAAAAACAGCAAAAATTCAGCACCCTTTCGGGACGTCAGGCACTTAGAAAAGTCCTTTCAAACTTTTTTTCATGTCATAAACCTCGGAATCCAATCTTTATCAGACGGCGGATTATGTTACCCAAGGAGAGCCTACCACGGCTTTTTTCCACAAGCAGACACCAATGGCAAAATGTCTTGAAAAGTGCAAATTGAATTGTACTTTTTGGTCTGGGACAGAATCGAACGTGGGGTCTGGCATACTTATAGACAAGCGGGTAACCTTAGGTACAATTCTAGCCACTTCGCTAGTGATGCTGTTGATGGAGGTGAAGGTATTTGCGCAATATATGAATACTGGAAAAGTGAGGTGAGGTGAGGTTGGGACAGTTCCGGTAATAGCTGGGACACTGGTTGCGGGACTTCAGTCCTTTGCAGTCCCTCAATGCTAGCAAGTCTGACTCTTCGGTGTCTTCACGTAATGAGTATCATTATCGCCATTTCTAGCTTTATAAGCAACGAGTTGATGTTTTCCATTCTCCAGTCATCCCTAGTTCTTCTTATTTGTTCCTCCCATCTTGATAGCTTTTACGCGCCCAAAGTCCAATCGTTGAAGACTTGGGCTCCCACGTCTACCCTATACTTAGAGTTCAATGCTTTGTGTCTGTCAGTGTGTCCAATGGTCAGGCGACTGACTGATATCTTCAACCCAGGCGGAGCTTTTCAGACGTCAATCCAGGCCGGGCCAGTTCGACAACCCCATCGGTCTTTGAGTCAGGCTAATCCAGTCAACTCAGGCCAGTCCGGCCGATAATTTGATCAGTCTAATTAGGCCAGGCCAGGCCAGTCGTTGAAGTTGATCAGTCCAGGTCAGGCGGAATCCTGATCAATCAGTCGCCTGACTGTTGGGCGCACTGGTCTCTGTCTTATTTAAAATCAATTTCAATCTCGTTAAGTTTTATGCCGAAGAAAGATTCAGGATACCCAGTTGATGGTTTATTTTACTTGTACATCTCGTCCTTCTTGACGGTGAGTAACTTGTACGTTTTTCCCTACACAATCACTTCCGAAAATTCAACGTCGTACCTATCGTCAAAATGAGATGTTTTATTGATCTTGGAAAGCTTTTGGTTGAAAGATTATGACACCCCAGAAAAGATTTGCAGCAGATCAGGAAAGGTGAGTACTACATGCTTTACTTTGTGGAAGTTTGTTTGGAACACATCCAAAACATTCTTGAACGATTACCGCCCTTAAAGGCAGCTCTGAGACAAGTTTTCTCTATCGAGTTCCATTCAGCCCTTCTCACGGTCTAGTCTTATCGTCAAAGTCAACTCCGGATTTGGTGATTCAAGGGCACTTACTAGAAGGATCCAGAGGTGAGCATTTCTGTTGTGGGGGCAGTCCGATCATTGTGAAGTGGCAACCTGATTGCGGAATACAACAACTAAGGTTAATTCAGAATTGACTGCGGCGTACTCTTCTGAATATGCTATGAAATCCTACGATTTCGGGATTGTCGAGTTGTTGCGGTGTACTTGATTGACCGGGGTATAAATCGGGATTTCCGACTGTTGGGTCGAAACATTCGAAGTGGCCTTGCAGAAGGGCTGAAGCAATATATTATAAACGCATGATGAAATGGGGAAATGAAACGGCTAGGTTGCTTAGACAGTTTACCATAGAGATACTGTTTAGATCTTAATATCCCTTTCGGGGTGCACTTCATGTTGGTGCTTTCAATACGAATACGCACATCGTCAGAGTCGCGAAATTTATATGCTCGGGTGACGAATTCCAACCAATTCTCATTAAAATGGACAACATTTCGCAATGTGTCCATACTCAAATTTCGAAACATCTATCTGGCTAACGATCATAAACTACAAATAGAGCATGTGCTGCAAGTTTGGAAGGGATCGCGGGCCTCTTCCGCATAATGATCCGCGATCTTACTGAGCACTGGCATTATTTGAAAAGAAAAACACACTTTGTCTGTAAGAACAACCATAACTAGAAGAAGTTGATACTACTAGGTACAGGTACCTACCTTGCCTCGCCTACCAGTCTATGAATGTCAATCTCGAGGGTGCGATCTTAATGAGTGGACCCGCTGTGCGTTGTGAAAGCTCATCTGTGTCGGATAATCCGAACGCTTTGGCGGTTATAGTCGGGAGATGGGCGACTTATGAAGGATTGTTCCTCCTCCTCGAGTAGGTACCACCTGTCCCTATTTTGGTCCTACCACGTACAAGTTTATCAAGATGTCGGCCATGGAACAGCCAAATCTCCCCGATGTGAATGCTGCGGCTATAGAGAGCATGAGTGGGCACCCAGAAGTGGTAAAAAACCACGAAGCGAGACCAGAATGCTTCAAGTCGACGATACAGGAGATACTTTTTGTCATTACGACGACTATGGCTATTGCAATGACTTCATTTCTCCTTGGAGCCGTGACGGTCATCACGGCGGACGTGGGAGAGGATTTGAACATGACTACGGCTGAGATAAGTTGGATTAGTGCTTCATCAGGGTATGGACAGAGCCCTCTTTTCAGTCTATCAATGGTTTCCCTCATGTCTCGAATAGAATCCGTCAATAACCTATTTTCATAGACTATCTTCTGGAGCATTCCTCCTTTCCTTCGGACGCTTCGCAGACCTCTTTGGACGAAAATACCTCTTCGTTGGCTCCCTGGGTCTTTTCGCCGTCTTCGCTGTCGGTGCTGGCTTTTCCAACGATGCTCTGACTTTGGACATATTGAACGGTGTCATGGGTCTCATGTCCGCGGCAGCTGTCCCACCTGCGCAGGGAAGCCTTGGAACCGTCTATGAATATCCTTCAAAGAGAAAGAATGCCGCCTTTGCATGCTTCAGTGCTGGTAACCCTCTTGGATTCGTCTTTGGCATGGTGTTTTCCGGTATATTCGCCCAGGTCTTTAACTGGAGAGCGAGCTTCTTCATGCTGGCTATCATCTACGCCGTAATCACGGTGCTTGCTATATTCACGATGCCCCCGGATACAACATTGAGAAGAGAATTCTCCTTGGAAACAATGAAAGAATTCGACGTAGTGGGGACTGGTCTTACGATAGCAGGGATTGGGATGTTTTCTGCGGGGTTAAGGTGAGTGACTGCCGCCTGCCTGCCCAAATCACATTCATGGACCTAACGTATTGAAGCCTGGGTGGAGATGCTCCCCAGGGCTGGAAAACGCCATATGTATTGGTCCTGATCATCCTCGGGTTCCTGTTTATGGTAGGTTTCGTGCCTTGGGAGAACCACTTCAAGTCACCGCTTGTGCCGATGCGGATCTTCAGGGACCGAAACCTGTCTTGGGTGAGTTGTTTCCCGGAAATGGGCGCCTCGAACAGAACTTAAATTTGTCTCAGCTTTTGATCATTCTTTTCCTGGGTTATCTCGCCTTTTCCATTGCTGTCTTTTGGGTTTCGCTATATATACAGCGAGTTTGGAATACGCCACCCTTGAAAGTAGCAGTCTATCTCTTGCCAATGGCCATTACGGGAATCATTGTTAACGTGAGTAGTTTCTGGATCAATTCAGCGTGCGTGGCTGATAATGGACAGATCGCAGCTGGACTTCTCCTTCACAAGGTGTCTAATAGGCTCCTGATGGGCATTGGAGCCCTCTCTTATGCGATTTCGTTCCTGCTGTGGGCTCTTCACAAGACTGGGGATTCCTACTGGGCCTTCCTCTTTCCTGGTTTGACTCTGTGTGTGGTAGGGGCGGATCTGGAGTTCAACGTGGCAAATGTAGGTGTCAACGCACTTCTCCGATATTTTCCCAGCTCATTCCAGTACAGATGTATGTGATGTCCTCGCTGCCGAAGGACCAACAGTCTATCGCTGGGAGTATATTTCAGACGATAACAAAGCTTTGTGTCGCCATTGGTATGGGTGCGGCGACGGCGATTTTTGATGGGTTGGAAAGTTCGCCTTCATCATCCGGATACCACGCCAACGATCCCGTTGAGCCGTATGCAGGAATTTTCTGGTTCGCAACAGCAAGCTCTGCTTTGAGCGTTCTCTTTGTCCCATTTTTGACGCTCAAAACACAGGGGCACGTCGAGGTGCCCGTGGAAGAGCAAGTGGACGCAAATGAGACGAACTGTACGGCTGGAAGCAGACGGAGCACAATGTCTACCAAAGATGAAGGAAAGGAGTCGGTGAGAGAGGTGGAACGGGCAATCACCGAGTCGGGAGCTGCAGAGAAGAAGCTTGCGGCGCAATTATCTTGAACCGTTGAACGGCACGAACGGTTGATAGTACGGGCACCCAAGAAACAAGAAAATAATGAACATTTGACAGTGAACGTGTGAACGGTGGATGTCGTCTTGACTCCCGTCATTAGGGGGCTGAATTGCGGAAGCTTGTGTTCCTCGAGCCGAACCATGCCGCCGTCCTTCCACTGCAACAAATATCCACGTGACCTTCTGGAATCCGTCCATCTATCTTCTGCCGGCTCACGGCACCCAACAGGGTTTTGAAGCCTGCAACTGTCCAGATAAGCAGCGCTCGTTCGAATCCTTCGCGTGATGATGGGCTTCCCATGCTCACAACCAGCCTTCTTCCCATGCCCCTCGTTCGCGATGTCACCTCAGCCGTACTCGCCCAGCCACCACGTGCCTTGTCGCCAGAATGACTGACTTGACTTTGCGGGGAGTTGACCAATGGATTGGCGCCGAAAGGTTGAAAACGGCGCTGAGCACGCGATAGCGGGCGTTAGAGCCACTCTGCCTGCGCTGCCCAGTTGCCCACAAGAGACAAGACGACTCGGCTTTCCTTCTCGGTGACGCTGCAGAACAACCATGGCCGCCATCTCGTCTTGGATTGATCTGCACCCGCTCGTATGCCCCCAGTACCGCCGCCGCCGACAGATCACTTAAGACTGGCGACGTCCGGCCCTGCCCTGTGCCGACCAAGAACCTGGAAGCTCCGGTGTGATTGCGATTGCGCAGTACTACCCACCAGTATTCCCCCAGTATAGAGCAACGACCCTTGCTTGTGTTCCACCACGTGTGGGAGCTGTGTAGACTGTCGAACCATATCCTCGAGCTGGTATAGATATAAATACCTGCATTATCCTTCCCTACGATCCGGAACCTTGCTCCCCGACCGAACTTCAGTTCAGACAGGATCAACACACCGAACCACCAAGAGCTTTGGATTTGGAGATGACTGACCCAACGCACCTTTCGAAGGAGGAGCAGAAAGACATGGAGCAGGACGTCGAGCGTTCCTCGCTCAGCAGCGTGCCCAAGGTCGGGGACGTCCTCTCGCAAGAGCATACGGATCCCGTCTTAAACGCAAAGATGCATCTTGTGAACGACGTGGGTTGACACTCCCAACGATGCAAATTGTGGAGACTGACCAGCTTCAGGCCATCGATGAGATCGGGATGACCATGTATCAATGGAAGCTGTTCTGCTTGAACGGATTTGGGTACTGGATTTCCTTGATCCTTCTGCACAGAGGGGAGGGCTCGAATTCGTGGGATATGCCAATTGACGACGAACTACGCTTGATCGACCACCCCACTGAAGCCTCTGCCGTAGGAGCCTCGGGGATTAAACCCAGAGTTTCTCTCCTATATCATTTGCAAGGGGAGGGGTCGTCATGCCGTAAATCACATGACCATGAGTCACGTGACTGAAACTCACAGCTGTGGTTGGTCGTCAATCAACATATACCCTGAATTCTTGCACTCTCGGTGCTCGTCTCTTCCTGTCATACTGTGTCGCTCATAGTTAATCCATCTTCTTCTAGCTATGCCGTCGACTCACTCATCTTACTCATTCAATCGATCATTGCGCCCCAAGCCGCGCTCGAATTCAACCCTTCCTTCACCAGAGGTATGACTGTGGCTGCATACACAGGTATGTTGGTCGGCGCTATCTTTTGGGGTATGGGCGCGGTAAGTCTTGTCTATGGTTTCATCCCTACCGTCAGCACTGACTCGATGAGTAGGATATCATCGGCCGGAAATACGCTTTCAATTACTCGCTCTTCATATGCTCTATCTTCGCAATTGTGGCCGGAGCCTCTCCGAACTGGATTGTTCTTGGCCTGTTTGTCTCTCTGAGTGCCTTTGGCGCTGGAGGCAATCTGGTCTTGGACACTGCTGTATTCCTGGAGTATCTGCCATCGCAGAAGCAATGGCTGCTGACTCTGATGGCTGCATGGTGGGGTGAGTCACTTTTCCATTCATCTTGAATCTGCAAAATCTAAGCATTTCCCCCAGGTCTCGGTCAAATGATCGTCGGACTGTTCGCTTGGGCCTTCTTGCCAAACTATTCCAGCGAATGTACCACGGTCGAGAACTGCACGTATGATAACAACGTGGGGTGGCGCTATATATGGTACACTTCGGGCGCTCTGGTGTTCATCATGAGCATTGCGCGTATCACCGTGATCCGCCTCAAGGAGACCCCAAAGTTCTTGCTTGGAGAAGGAAAGGACGCCGAAGTCGTGGAGACGCTCCAGTCCATTGCAACCAAGTACAACCGGCCATGCTCGCTCACCCTTGAAAAACTTGAAGCTTGCGGCATCACCGGATTGACTGACTCCAATGGGCGCCGCTCATCCGTTGCTCACGCCAATAAGCGTTTCTCATTCGCGGAAATCTGGGCGCATTTGAAGGGACTCTTCGTCACGAAGCGTATCGGACTGTCGACCTGCCTGATCTGGTTTTCTTGGCTTCTGATCGGTCTTGCATATCCCCTCTACAACGTTTTCCTGCCCTCGTACCTTGAATCCCGAGGAGCCGCGACGGGAGATTCCCGTCCGAGCACTGTGTGGCGAAACTACACCTTGTCGAATTTCAGCAGCATCTGGGGACCAGTCCTCGCGGGTTGGATGTGCCAGTCAAGATGGTTCTGGGGCCGAAGGGGTACTATGATCATCGGCGCCTTGATCACCATGGTCTTTTTCTTCGCCTACACAGCTGTGCGGACTCCATCTCAGAACGTTGGATTTACCTGCACAATCAGCTTCTGCTTGGTGAGAAGGCTGGACATCCCAGTCGCTGGCCGATTCGCTGACGATGACCAGAATATATACTACGGAACATTGTATGCATACACTCCTGAGGTCTTGCCTTCTGCACACAGGGGAACCGGAAACGGAATTGCCATTGGATTGAACCGTATCATGGGCATTATCAGTGCAGTCATTGCCACTGTCGCGAATGTATGTCAGCTCTCTCTTAACAGTAATTACAATACATCGCTAATTGATCTAGACCGAAACTGCTGTGCCCATCTACATCTGTGCAGGTAAGATATGTTCCTAATCACATTGTCTGACTTTCTTGATTAACGACAACCCCAGCTCTGTACATTGCAATGGCAATCACAGCCGCATGCTTCCCCTTCGAACCCATGGGATCTCGAAGCTCTTGAGCTGTTCACACGATGGAGCGACAATTTACGCTAATGTTGAAGATCCAAGGACCCAAAGTTAGGATACCCGAGAACACCGAAATCTGTTCTCATGCCCTTGTTTTGATTTCCACGGAGATATGTTTGGATACAGGTGTCTCTCTGAGATGCCGGAAAGTTAATGGGGGTAGACGTTAATGTTTATGACTGCATTCAATGCTACGCTTTCGACTTTAATAGCAAGAATACTCGTCGTGCAAAGTATCATCCGACTAAGATCCTCAAACGCCAGAATGCATTCTCGCACGTATCTCCCACTCACGCACATTGCGCCTATCTGGGAAAGAACCATACTTCTAAATTCCCCAAGTCAGCAACTCTCCTATTCGTCCGAATTCTCCCCACGCCAAATGACCTCCTACAGGGACTCAGTACTCACCCTCTCCGCCTCCACCTTCGCCCCCAACATATCCCCAACCCTACTCCTAGGCACCCTCCTCCCCTCCCTCACCACCCTCTCCAACAACCCCCTCAACCACGCCGCCTTCTTCCCATCCCCGCCCACCCTCCTCTCTTCCTCCCTCACCCACTCCCACAACCCCTCATCCCCCCCAAACTTGTACCCCCACTCCCCACCCTCCCGCACCAGCACCTCCACCACCCCGGGCACGCACCCGCCCTCGCGCACCGCGTACCGCACCAGCGCGGGCGTCGGTGGCTTGCCCAGCCGGCGCGAATGAGCCAGCAGCGTCACGAAGGGCACATTCGCGGTGGCGATGGCGGTGCGTTTTGCGGTGGCCAGGGCCTGGCGGGCGGGGTGAGAGGTCCAGTCGATGGACATGGGGGTTGTGCGGAGGAGGAGGGTGAGGAGGGAGAGTTTGGTGGGGGTGTGCGGGGCGGTGATGAGGGTGGTTGGGAGGGGGCACTTTAGGGGGGCGAAGGCGGAGGTGATGGTTTGGAGGGTGGAAGGGGTTATGGGGACGTGGGTTTGTTTCGAGCAGGTTGGGTTTGGAGGTCCTGTGGTGGAGCGGATTTGGAGGTCGGACCAGCAGGGGCAGAGGGAGATGCCGGTGATTGATTCGAGGAAGTAGGCTATGAATGAAAAAGTGAATAATTTGCGGGAGAGGAGGAAGGATTGGAGTTCAATTCGTTTGACTGGCCTCGAGAAGGGATGGTGGAGCGCGTGGTTGAGGACTTGGAGGTAGACGTAGTTGTTCGAAAGACTGACGCCAAGTCTGGGGGATGCAAGTGGGAGCTTTATGTTTTTTGACAAGAGGAAGATTTCTTGAAGGAGTTCGTTTGGGATGAGTTCGATAGGGGCAGGCATGTCGCGAGTTTGTCGGAAAAAGAGAGAGCAACCCGTGGACCAACCGCTCGATGGCCCACATACCTGGCACAGCATATATATTGTGGTCAAAGCAAATGCCTAACAAGATCTTCCTGAGTGTACGAAGCGCTGACGACGACGAATATTGGAGACTTGAGTTTATACTGGTGCCTTGCGCCTCAAGGGGCTTTTTGTCACGTGCCAAGAGAGTCGTAGCCTGGACAGACAAACAGGGTGCGTACTAACCTAGGTACGTGGAGTTCGAGCAGCGAATGGATGCCCTAGATACCTTGTCCACACGGAGCTTGCAGCACTCCGGCAGCTCGATGTCGCTTTTGGAGATTTGCTTTATATGGCACACGTGACCCTCACAACGGTCTGTGCATTCAGCAACTCCTAATAAGCCTTTGATCAGGTCGAAGTTGGAATATGCGCCGCACAAACGGAATCGTCATCATTCACATATCAGTCCTTCAGAGCGGTACATGATTTGTGCACCCAAATATCAAAAATGAGCACATTTACAGGTATGGAAGAGATTTCAATTTGGTTGATAGCTTCAGTCTGGGTCACACACACTATATTCATACTCTTCCCCAGACGATAATAAAGAAACCGACAGGAAGTGAAAACGTGAACAGGGAACAGATCTTTTCGGCAAATTATTACCCAGTATAAACTTCCAATGTCAGACGGGGAATTCGAAAAGCACAGCTCTGGACGCCGTGCAAGAGAGATAGATGCAGATATGACCTCGGGAGAAAACGTCAGGGACAACGGGACAAGAACTGAAGCACATTACTCCGAATCAGCACCATTAACCAACGTCTTGTCCCCCTCATCTTCACTGGCACCCTCCGGAGTTTGCGTCTTGTCGACAACCTCAGCGACTTTCTCATCACTCATATTCTTCTCGGCATCCTCGACGACCTTGACCTTCTTGACCTCCATCTCGCCAGCCTCCTCGCGGGGATCGGGAACCTGGTCTTCGCTGATCTTCCAGTCCTGGATGCTCTTGATTATGTCCACGGCCAGCTGTGCGTTCTTTCGCAGCGCCTTGTCCCAGTGCGCGGGAATGCCGTCGCCGAGGGTGAGCATGCGCGCGATGGAGGAGACGAGGAGTTGTCGCATGGGCGAGTCGGCGTCCGTGTTCGCGTAGATGTATTGGACTCTCCGCAAGCCGGGGAACGAATCATTTTGCTTGTAGAAGGTCCGGACCGCATCCAGTACATCCTTCACGAGACCGGCGATCTGCCACTTCTCGCCCATGAGGTAGAGATCGAAGAGGTCACCCAGTTCACGCTCCTCTTTTGGAGGCTTGACGAAGCCGCTGTAGAGCCAGCCGACGAAGGCCTTGAAGGGCTCGTCCTCCTCGTCGGGCAGGCCGAAGGTTTTGGAGGTGGCGGCTCGCCCTGTGAATTTGGAGGTGCTGTAGAAGATCTTGGAGAAGAATTTGGAGCGGTAGCAGAGGAGTTTCTCGTGGAGGACCCAGTGGGTGTTTTCGGGTCCGACGTAGATGTCGACCATGGATTTGGAGAGGAGCCTGGAGAGAAGATGTTAGCTTGTCTGTTTCGACTGCGAGGGCAGCTGTCCGCATGCCTGGAGGTCTGCTGCAGAAAAGTATAGTTAAAGATGGAGGGCGACATACTCATGGAGCTGCTTCTCCCTTTCCTGTGGCTGTTCCATTGCTAGGGACGTTCTTGATGCTTCTGCTCGGGGTATGAAATCGCTATACTCCAGCGTCCAACGAATTCGTCCCGTCGGTCGAGTCGGAGGAGGCTCTATCTTTGTCGAGCTTGTCAGGCGTGTCGCAGATAATGCAGGATCGGCCCTTGGATGTGTCGGAAAGGCGTCGCAGCAAAGCTTTCCTTCAACCACTGTAAATATGCAAGAAAGAGCTCTTGTTCAGATGTCGACGAGTGTATCCAATTGGGCTCGAGTGGGAAGAAAAGATGCAGAGGTACTTGGGACCGGGGGCTGCACTTGTACCTGGACCTAGCAAGCGAGAGAAAGAAGGCGGATGATGATGCGAACCGGAGAGGTTGGCCAACCACCTTGATTTAAGCAGCCACAGAAGCCCGCCCTGCGATGACGAAGGTCGTGCAGTCCAACACCACGCTGCGCGCCAATCACACGCCGACGGAGCTCTCCTCGAGCAGGGAGTGCCACACCTGCCGTCGGGGTGTGGCTCGGCGGAATTCGAGTCAGTCTCCTGTTATCACGTGCATTGCGCAAAAAGATGAGGCTGGGAGACTGCTCTGCAGAGTCTGCTCCAGATCCATCGGCGACCTCGAGCTTTGGCTACACTGCAGTCTGCAGAGCTGGAAAACTCTGAAAGTGGCTGGTGTGCAGACGCAGAAGCAGGCATCAACACTTTCAAAGGGTGTGGTTGCTGATATCTTAAGGTTTGACGAGTCTTCCTGCATCCCGATCTTACGACCGGCGATATTAGGCCCGTTGCAAAAACGGGTCAACAGTTTAGTCACGATGCGCGTTGACCGGAAAACGGCGCAGCGGTGGTTGAAAATGGTAAATGTTCTTGTGATACTCGACTACCCTCACATTTGACTCTCACTCCGTGGAAAACACCGTACGCGCCTCTCTATCGCAGTCCATTCCCCGAATTCATCCGTCGTCTTGCTCTTCGTCCTAGTCCTGTTCGTCCATCCCACCAACCACAACCTTAGAAAAAAGCAGAGATCCCCATGAGAACTCCTCCCTAGGCCTATCAGCACATAGGTGAGATGGCAGTTAGATTTGAAAGTACAAAAACGCAGACCACAGCGCCGCAATCGTGCTTCAAGACAGACGTAGAAGAAGAAGAAGAAGAAGTATGTTGCAAGAATTGGTCCATCAACATGGTAAGTGGTGTTTCGTGTCTTTTTCTGACCCTGCTGTCCGGAGCATGCAGGTGCCTAGTCCTCCTCCTATAATTCTCCTTGGTCCTCCACCCTGTTACGAACGCCGGGCAAAAGCGCCATTAGTGTGAGGCGTAATAGTTAGAAGAGAAGTCGCTGTTGATCACAAGCAAAACGCCAGCATACAACTCCTCGAGAACGCGGTGAAATTGGCACACTATTGGCGAGTCGCCCATTGAAAGCCAGAAAGGTTTAAAACATGCTTCAAAACACCGTCCAAACACACAAAAGGGGTAAAGAAGAACGGAATAAAGAAAGGTTGCTATCAAGAGTGGAACAAGTCCCATGCACGCGAGCAGAGCTGGATAAATTCCTGCTTCTTCTTCTGCTGCGTATCAGGGCTGTCTCGGCCCTCACCGAATGGCCCTCGCCTCGCTGCAGCGCCACGACCAAGCGGCGGGGTGCCCATGTCTCGCTCATACTCATCTCGGTCTCGTCTCCGTGAACTTCCACTGCGGTGAACATCGCTGGATGTGTTGACAGAGAGACCGCCGTTCTTGGGAGGCATAGGAGACGGTGGGGTGGGTGGTTGGTGGCCGCCGTAGTGCACTATCCGAGGAAGCAGATCCTCGCGACCTCCAGACATGGATTGGACCGCCTCTTCGGCCGATTTGTACTCACGCGGCCGACCAGCAGACGTAGGCGCATGATGGTGTCCGCTTTGGTGATGCGGGTTGGGTGAGGGCAGAGGAGGCTGGATATTCGAATGCGACGAGTTTCCCGGGCTGTGATTGAAGTGGGTATGGCGGGACGAGGGAGGCCCGCCTGGGATCTCCCCGGCAAAGACGTCTGAAATCGGGGGAAGCCTGTTGTTCGTTTGCTGAGCCGGCACGTGATGGATGTGAGAGGTCTGCGAGAGGCTTGTGGGTTGATTGGCGACATGTCTGGTCATTGGCTGCATTGCGTTTCGCATGCCTGTGAAACTTTGGTGAAGCGGCGCGGATTGGATGACGCGCTCGTTTGCAAACTGCTCGTGCGACGGCGGTGCGATGGACAAACCAGGCGGTGGGCCCTTCCTCCGGCTCGTCATTGGCGTCTTTGCTGACCTGAAGTTCGAGTCCCCGTTTCGTGGGCCATCGGGCGTGTCTGCGGGTCCTTTGCCTCCTTTTGCTCGAGCCTCAATGATCTGGCGCTGTTGCTCACGCACACTGATGCTTCGCTGGATATGCTCCCGCATGGACGGGTCTTGCGTGTGAAAGCCGGGCGACAGACATGCGAGTCCCATGTCTTGGATCGCCAGACCGGCGCTCTCCTTGGAGGTAAGCGGGGCAGAGGGCCGGCCGCCGCTCGTGTGCGGGCCCGAATTGGTGTTGTGGCCCGTAAGGTCAAGCTTTCGCGGTCGGTGCCGTGACGAGGTGGGGAGTTCGGGAGAAGAGGGTTCTTTCTTCACGATGACTTTCAGGGCGCTTGACAAGCTGTTAGCGAATTGTTGCGACCTGCTCGAAGTTCTTGAGACATACGAGTTGGGAGATGTCCTGGACTCTTGCGGAGATCGCTGTGCAGAGTTCTCGTTGGAAGGCGGGCTGTGGCTGCTGCTCGACTTGTTGCGGTTGATCGGAGTCGCCGAAGAGCTGTTTCCTGAGGGCACCATGGAGGCGTATGCTCGCTCAGAAGACAGAGGAGCGTGGGTGACGGTCGTCATGGGCGGTGCTGCGACAGTAGCCATGCTGGCGGAGGACTTTTCGGAGGAGCGAGAGGGTTGCGGTGCAGCGAGGGAGCGGTCGTGAAGGAGCGAAAATTAGCCGCCGGTGGACGAGAGCAAGCACGAGATGCTGCTGGCCGGGGCGTCAAGGAGGAGCGACGGCAGTCAGTAGAGCAGACTGTCGAGTTGAGGTTTTCTTTTCGTCTCGGGGAGGGGAGACTCTTCGCAGGTGTCGGCGAGGGTGAGGGCGAGGTGGGACGGTGGGAGTGAGGAGTGAGGAGAGGTACCGAGCAGGAGTGGTGGAGCCTGAGCCTGAGGGTTGGAGGGATGCAGAGGGTAAAAACAGCACAGACAATATCGAAGGGTGCCGGGGGGTGCGTCGGGCGTGGAGATGTCGGTCGCAGTTTGGTGGGTTATAACGCTACAGGAGGTCCGGCTGAGGGAGTCCTATCTCGTTTACGGGTTGGCTGCTGGGATGGCGTGTTTCAATCAGGGAGGCCTACCGCCCGCCGGCGTTGCTGAACGCGCCCAGTTGCCGGGAGGGGGGCCCCTAAATCCTGGGGGGAATAGCACCGAGGTCTGCGAGCGGTGGAGCCAGGAGCCAGGAGCACTGGCTGAGCGCGCGCCCAAAGAGGAACAATATTAATTCCAATAGAGAAAATTGACGAACCAAACAGCAGGAGGAGTAGTATAGGGGGTTGCGCAGTAGTCCTACAGGTGGAGGCTGAACTGAACTATTGCTGACTGCTGAGAGACGAAGAGTACGGAGTACGGTATACGGTATACGGTACGGTTGAATGGCTAGTAGAGAAATCAGACCTCAACACTGCACAGCAGCCTCCCCGTGATATGTATACCGCATCGCATGGCATCGCGGCGCATCCTGGATTATTCCTGATTCCTGATTCCGGATTACTGCCTCGTCCTCACGCAAGCGTGTCGCAGACTCGCAGGAAGAGTCACGCCGCGCAGAGGGCCAGAGGCACAGCTCGCCTTGCCGCCCTTCGCCGTCCAACAAGCTCCCCGTCGTCGCCTTCGCCCGATGCCCACGTTACAAGCAGCTCCAAAGAGTCCAATGCCGTACTCGCCCAAGCCTGAACGCCTCAACCCTGGAAACACCAACTGCATCACCATCCGAGCAGCATGACACGCTTGACACCCCGCCGTCCGCAGTGCCTACCACTGCCCACCAAACACCGAGGACTGCCAGACCACAGACACCAAATACTGCCAAAGTAGCGACTGCCAACGCCTCCAGCTGGCCGTCTGCAACTGGAATCCCAAATCCCTCTCACCTCGTCTACCGGGGCGCTGGTTGAATGATCGCTCCAGGGGTCAATGTCCTGTGGCGTCGACGGCTGCCAGCTCTGCACACTCTGCGACTCTCAACTTCATGCGTCGATTTGACAGCTGTCCCGTGCGAGTTATACGTCCATCCATGCCTTACTCAGGTACCAGCGCGAGAACACCTCGTTGAGCTCGTTTGATTTGCTCCCAGCGCGCTGCAGTGTGCACATTGACACTCGAGTTGCGCCCCTCCCCGCCGACGAGCTGCCCTACTCCATTCCTTGTCCCCTGCAGCAGTTCCGCCGATACAGTGCTCCTCATATACCCAAGACTATATCTCTGTCCGCTTCACTATACGTCATGTTATTCTTAGCCTGTCTCGTGGGAGATATACAAACCTCCTCACCCACGTTTCTGTACTGTTTCTTGCACCCACCCCCTATAGCTGAGCCCCCCGGCCATTAGCCGTGCCCCTCAACCACCAAAAGAGCTGGAGAAGCAACAGCCAGCAGCCGTCGTCGGAGACGCCGCTGGAGCAAGTCGACACGCGGACGCCGGGAACACCGAATGCTGCGACTTGCCATCCGTCGTGAGGACGCGAGTGCTTCACATGGGACGCGGACGGGGAGAGGTCGACTGGCTCGTCTACGTCAAACCGTATCTCTTTTCTGCCTCGTCTCCAGCTACGGATCTTCTCTTTGTGCGATATTTGGGGCCGTTCTGACCGCATCTCCGTCCCTGTACAACACCCACTGCTGCAGACAACGCGATTGGTCCCGGCATTTCTTCAGTGTGACTCTCAGTAGTGGATATATCAACCGCAAGTTCGGTTGCCGAGGGAAAGAACAGCGGCATCTAACAGGTAAATGGAATCGAATTGGAGGCAGCAAGCAAAATTCTCTTTTCCATTCACATCGTCCGTCTATACCGAACGCGCTTGGACGTTACCGAGCTTGAAAATCTTCCGATTGTCCACGCCGGTTCGTCTACCTGAGAGCTTAGGCTAGAAAAACCCCGACAGCCCCTGGCGGACACGATGAGATCACCGAGGCGACCGCTCGGATAATCTCAAGGGTGATTTACTCTCCAGCCCTGCAATGATACCCTCGTGGCAGGTCTATGATGTTGCGCAGGGCTGGGCTGCCCGACTGCGCCACGGCACAGATGCCTCTGTGTCCTCGAGATCGAGGCTTTTGCTGTGCTGTTTCAAACAAGCTACGATTTCTGTTTCGTTTCAAAAGACCCGAGGACTTTTCGCCTCTCTCTATATCTGATGGTGACTTTCAATGCGGGTGCGAGGTGTGCCCTCGGATCTAGCCACGTTTGTACCGCGGGCTGCGCAGCTCAAAAAAATGACAGGTATCGTAACTTTATGCTGTCTATTCTTGTTGGCAAACGTTTCGTTTTGCATAATGGAAGACGTCAAAGTGCTCAAAGCGTCGCCTGAAGCCAAGCACTAGCAATTTCATGACTATGTATAGAAAACCAACTCGGAAATGCTCAGTGGATGACAGTCACCATGATAACATATTGTCGAATTCTTAGACGGAAAGCAAGTGGGGCAATAAGTCGGACAACTCATTCGTCCTTGAACCGCATGCTTTGGATCCAGACAGCACGCCGTCTCAGGCATTGGCTTTTGGGATGAGCACGATGCTCTTGCGAAGAGCAACGGGAGATAATCCACCCAGACATCTTTACCCATCAGGTGATAGGCTCCACTCCTTTCCAATGAACACTCCACAGTTTCTTGAAGACATTATTACATCTGGTATTCATCATGTCTTATCAACCTAGACATTTAGACACAATTGAATGATGGAGATACCTGCATGCAAGTGGGAGGAACCCATAAAGTCGATGTTACAAGTTGTTTTGGATCCCTATGTGATAGCTGAGTAGTACTTGCAAACACTGTTTGATTCTTGCCGTTGATTACACAATTACATGTTACATCCAAAGATCTCTCAAAATGTTGGACTCACCCATTGAAAATGCCCGGAGCAAACTCCATCAACGCTCTGGCCAAGTGGAACATTCACACGAAATAATCGTACAGTATTCAGGTATCCTCAAACGCCACTCAAATGCCCACTTTTCGTCGCTCTTGGGATACCTATGGGATCAAAAACTCCCCACAGAACAGAGTTCCAGCATCCAAACATTTGACATGTGCAACTTTACGACAATGTCCGCAGGAGAAGTGCAAGCCCTGAACAGGCTCCCAGCACACCGTACAGACGGGAATGAGGCGGCCATCGCTCCTGGCTCGTTCGGTACTCTTACGGATGTAGAGCTCGCTGCTCGATGACGGGGTCGACGATGAGGATTGCTGAATGGATGTAAGCCATGAATGATTGAACCGGATAGTGTTTACAGAAAAGAACGTCAACGTTCGGGGAGTTGTGAGACGAAAGTGTATTTACGTTTTTGGTGAGCAGAGGCGCTCCCGGCCAGTAGCTGGCGAGGCCATTGTACTTCTTCATTTCGGTGGCTTGCCGGAACAATCCCGCCTGTTCGAGAATTTCGGCATAGGCGCTACGATACGCAGCGTATAGGACATGGCTCTTTGGATCAAGTAGAGGCACCGCCGCATGAGCATGGTCATCAAAGCGGTTTTGGTTCTTCAGTGTGACCTTGATCTTAGCTTTGGGCCCGTTCGGTGCGAAGTGTACGGGCTTTGGAGGCCTTTTGAAAGGTTCTCCATCACTGTCTGAACTAGAGTCGTCATATCTGCCGTCATCGGTCTTTCTGTCACTGCCTCTTTCAAAGTGAGCAAAGGACTGTCTCTTCTGTCTTACGTATTTGACCTTGGGAGGCGTCGACGGCGCGCTCACATCGTTCGCGAGGAACATCGGGACGTCGTTCCATCTCAGCTGTCTTGCTGCTGGCGCAGATGAGGCAATGTCAGCTTCCGAGTCCTGAGCAATGCCTCTAGCTATTTGCTCCGTTCGTCGACGTAGTGCGATTGGAGACCCTGCTAGGGGCCTTGAATTTCGAGGATCCGGTGATGACGCAAAGCTATACATAGCCCCATTACGTTGACCGACGCCCCTGGGTGGAGTTGTTCCTGTCGAGAGAGACACTGGTCGGATGTTCGAAGTGTTATCGCTTCCCCATGGGCCATTGGAGGATCCGGCAGAACCGTAAGTATCCAGACGCATTTCTCCTCGATCTCTTTTTGCAAAAGGCTCACCGCGGATGGCTTGTCCTTTGAACATGCTCCACGCCATTGCTGGTGAAGCGAAATAGTCCAGAGAGAAGGCCGGGCATTTCATGGCCAAAGTTTGCCCATTTTCGTTGCTCCGCTGAAGAGCATTCGTCACCCCGTCAATGGCTGCAGGTTCCCAAAAGATACAAGCCATCATAGCTAGCATCTGTAGGTCGCCTTGTTCCTCGAAATGCTTGAAAAGCTTAGGGATCAACCACGCGCCGCCAAAGGGATGATTACCCCACTTGACTCGTCCTCTGAGCCTTGGATTGGACACGGAAGGTGGGTCATCAAATTGTAGTTTCGAGCGTGAACCCTTTTTCCGCACGTATACCACGGAGCGTTTGGCAAGAACAAGTATCGGATCTTCTCGGAACGGCTGTTGAAGTACATCCAAAGGGACGTCGTTGCTCAGAATGACACCGAAGAGCGTCCAAAGTTCGAAAAGATTCTCATCGCCAAACTCTCGGGCAACCATTGCATTATGTTTGCAGAGGTACCCAGGTTTGCCGAAAATAAGGTACTTGTTTGCTAATGAGAGCTTACCCGGTAGGATTTCAGAAAGATCATGCGCTGACACGACCGCCTTTGAAGAACTAGTTGATGGAATGGTTTGGTCTGCGGGTCGAATGCGTGGTGACACGGGTCCAAGTCGAAGAGAGGGTGCGCCACTCCAAGCAGGAGGTGGTGCAAAGGTTGGACGACAATTAGCCGCATTGTCTTCAGAGCTGCTGGAACTGCTGGATGAAGAATAACCATCATCGTCGTCAAGACTCTCCTTGATCATTCGAGCACCTGACTTGTCACGACGATATAGTCGTGTAGAGATACGACCACTCTCCAAGCGATGCCGCCTCGACAATATGTCGCTCAAGTTGTTGTTCAATTTGAACTTGGGTTGCGGAGGCGGCTTTGAAGGCATGAACACGAGAAGTCGGCCGTCCAAAGTCCACCTTGCTCCACATGTTCTCGCAACAGGGACCTGTACATTGCTACCACTCAAGTTGACAGCAGCACCTTGTGGGTATCCTTCGTCGTCGCTGGAGCTGTCGTCGAGGGGTGCCGACACAATGTCATCGTCCGGTACAAGACTAAGACTGTCTTCAAGAGGTCGTTCGCCCCGTAGATATGATACGATACCAGAAAGACATTCCTGTTTGCGAAGGTGGTAATGGCTGATAATGGAGCCAATCTCTTTGGTAAGCTTTTCTACCATCTTCTCGGACATCACCGGCGTCCTCATGAGTTGATGCGATGGCTTGCCGATTTTTGGGTAGTCGTGTGGGAATTGCAATCGGACTCGGAAGCGGATTACCTCGTCTTCTGGTCCCCAAGGTCCTTTCAAATGGAGCTCCAGTTCGCGGCGATTGATATCGAGGTTGTCGGCGATCAAGTCTCGACCATATTTCTCAGAAATCGCGCCAATCTCTTTGCTAAGAGCTTCAGCAGGATCCCAGTTTGAAGGATTTTCGACGCTCCCAGTATCCGCAAAAGCCCCTGTCATCCCGCCACTCTTCCTCTTGATCTCCACACCTGCCATCCAGGTGACAGGGTGTACGCCGGCTTTCTTCGGACTCCGATTCCTCATTCCGGTCGCGCGAGTTGTCCACTCTCGAGTACCAGGAGGAGCTTGCTTACTCATTCCAGCGGCAGAGACAAGCGAGCCAAGGCCCTTGGGTGCATTTGGTCGTAATTCAGACGCGATAGGAAGTTTTTGTACCTCTACATGTCGTGTCTCGCGGTACGACTTGTACACTGCTCCATGTCGTGTGAAGTTCATCTTACGCTCTGCTTTCTGACCTTTATGGTGGCCAACCGAATTGAGGTGGTCGGCACTAACTGGATGGAGGCGTAGCTTCTTGTCCATTCCCCAAGAGACAAGCTGGAAGTCTCGGTCATCTACACCATCATGAATGCCGCCTCTTACTCGCCAAAGGAACTCTTTGACAGGAGCTTCGTGACCTGGAAACGATCGAACCGATCTTGCCTTGACCGTTCGCCAATCTCTTCGCTTCCATCGTCGATCATATAGATGAAGTCGGTAGTCCACGCGCTGAGGCATCGCAAGAACACCAAAGCCGAAAGGAGTATAGCGGGCTCTCCAGACAGGGGTGCTGGTGTTGATTACCCGGTCCAGCTTTTGCTCGGGTTCGGCAAGGTTCCATATTTTGATTGTTCCGTCGAGGGAGCAGGACAGCAATTCTTTTTGGCTGATCCTATTCCAATCGAGTCCATAGACCTTGCTCACATGAGCATGGAAGCGGTGCTCAGCCTGTGCCCCCTTTCTGTCATCCCATACATTGATGAAATTGCCATGGGATGATGCGAGTACATGGGGCTCTTGGCGATTCCACTTGACTTGATCTCCAGTAGCGATAAAGTCAGCGAAAGTGTTCACAGGCCGCTGCGGAGTCCGTAGATCCCAAACATGGACAAACGTGTCGACGGCAGTTGTCGCCAAAATGTCAGGGTGGTGAGCAGAGAAGTTGATATCAGTAATGGTCCGATAATGGCCTCGAAGGGTATGCTCGATCGGAGAAGAACGCGTGGTCATGCCAACATTGAAGATGAGGGCTTTGTCTCCAGAAGTGCTGCATATCCACTCGGGCCTTGCAGCGAATGGTGACCATTGGACATCAGCAGGAACATCCTGCTGGAGGTGCCTGATAACACGCGGTAGCGAATGCGGCTTGTCCAAGTCGACGATATGAAGACCGTTTTTGCTAGTGCGCAGTCAGCATGTAACACTATCTGAGAGAAATAGGGGTTAGGAGACTCCCAAGTCAACTTACGATGCTAGCACCACGTCCCGGCCGCAGGGTGATATTGAAGCCGACGTGATAAGGTCTTCTTCGACAAGAATGACCACGTCGTTGTCGAAAGTGCGGCTGTCGGCAGCAGAGGCAACCTCATCGCCATCTCCCGTCTCAGTCAAGCGGCCATTGGACAGCTGCGGGTTCTCCAACGAAGCCATGCTGTTGGCGTGTGCATCAACAACGCGGAGGTTTGCTTCGAAGGTAGGACTCGTGCAGTGCCCGCATTGTGGAGTTGATGTATTGCACGCATGCGGGCCTGCAAGAAGGTGAGGATGACGGGGTGATATTGAATTGATGCGAGCAATGTCAAAGTCAACGTAGTCGGCAGAGATGATAGCCTAAGCTTGGGTGATATGAGCACGTGATATGGGGTGAGCAAGCGGCAGCGGGGCGGTGGACAGCGGGCGGGCGGAGGTCTTGGCAGCTGCGCGGGATGATGCAGCGGAAGTGGGCTGAACATCGTCAAGGCGGGACGGCGGGACAAGAAAGCGTGAAGCAGTACGGAGTACCCTTGATCCTCAGTCCACACGTCCCGCTTGCCCTTTCCACATCCTCTGGCTTCTCCTTTGCTTTCTACTCCTCCCGCTGCACAGTATCTGACCACTGGCTGCAAAGCTTTGCCTGCGTTCTGTGTTTTCCAGAAGAGCTTCTTCCCCCGGGACTGCTTCAACTTCAACTGTTGGTAGCGCGACACGCCGCAGAGCCTCCTTCAATAGTATCACATCATGGCCTTGCCAAAGCGGATAATCAAGGAGACGGAGCGCCTCATGGCTGAACCGTAAGCTCGCATTCAACTTTGATCTCTGTAATAAGACGAGGACTAACCAACAACTTGACAGTGTTCCTGGTATCAGCGCTGTTCCCCACGAAGAGAACCTTCGATACTTCGACGTGACTATTGACGGGCCTTCCTCATCTCCATATGAAGGTACAAGCGAACCGAAGTTGATCAGGAGGATGGCACTGACACTGTACCGCAGGTGGGACCTTCAAGCTGGAGCTCTTCCTTCCCGACGACTACCCTATGACTCCGCCCAAGGTTCGCTTTCTGACCAAGATCTATCACCCCAATATTGACCGCCTCGGTCGTATCTGTCTGGATGTCCTTAAGAGTGAGACGGCCCTATCAAGATCGAGCAAGACGAGGCTGACAACATCCAGGCAACTGGTCTCCCGCGCTCCAAATTCGCACTATCCTCCTTTCTATACAAGCCCTTCTCGGGGCTCCGAATCCCGACGATCCCCTTGCAAATGATGTTGCCCAGCGATGGAAGGAAGACGAGAAGGCAGCCATTCAAACTGCACGCGAATGGACAGCTGAACATGCGAAGAAGGCTTGATTCAGATAAGAGATATGCACACACACTTTGCGATCACGACAGTATGATGAATATGGGGATGTGCATGCCGGAGTATTTTCTTGGCTTTAAGGAGATTGGCGACTTTTTGCGAAATGATTGTAGTACCATAAGGTACTAGATTTGCATCAGGGCTGGAGAGTCAAGGCATGGCGTCGTGGATAGGTGGTTTAATCTTCAGGTCCTCAGAAACAAGGAGATGTTCTTGATTTTCTCCCTTGGCCTTTATATCTTCCTGCCTCCGACAAACTCCTGACACCTGATATAGCTGACTGGATGCAGCATTCAGAGATTTCCAGATTGAAGGTGATACGGCTGATAATTCGCCGAATCCAATTCTCAGATTCTTCGATTTCAGTCGGTGTTCAGTTTCTATTTCCTTTTGATCTTTTCCGGCTCGTATAATCTTGCTGAGGAATGAGCCCCTCGTAACGATTCAGATTCCTCTACTCTCGAGCGCATCCTGCAAGTTCCGCATGGCCTGAATAGGTGTACCACATTGCATTTCAAAGGCTTGCAGCCACGTTCGAAGCGACTTCTTATTACTTTCTTCGTATCTTTTCCAACAGCTGATCAAGGAAATAGAGACTCCAGACAATTCGTCGTCGACACGTTGTTCCTCCACAGAACTGATTTCGATATGCATGAGAAATCAGGTGGCTATCTAAAGAAAAACATTTCGCTGAACATGCGTGGGGCAAGCTAGCATGCGATGTCTGATTGATTCTATGCTGATGTACTTGCAGGTTAGCAGCCGAACCCGTCCATACTCCGACCCCGTTCCGCGGATGCTGCCATTAGAAAAACCCCAAAAAATCGTTGAAATAA
Source organism: Aulographum hederae CBS 113979 (assembly GCA_010015705.1). Lineage (NCBI taxonomy): Eukaryota > Fungi > Ascomycota > Dothideomycetes > Aulographales > Aulographaceae > Aulographum > Aulographum hederae. Next base: position 435,952 of record ML977146.1, on the reverse strand, counting down.
ACGGCCTGTGCTCGCGTGCCATCTTTCAGTTTCCAGGGCACCCACTAAGGCAACACAACTCATCCTGATCGTCGATGGTCTCGGGGTTGTCCTTTGTGCCCGCCCCAACAAATATTCGGGTGAAGGTTCCTTCTGTAACTTCGGACAGTCGATCCTGGACGTTCTCGCTCTGCTCAAAGGTCAGACCGATTTTCTTCCCTTTTCTGTTTAGGGGCACGGAATTCTCTAGGGAAGTACTCACGCTACTAGTTGACTCTTCCCGAATCGGCTCCTCTTGATTCGATTCCTCCTGCTTCTGCTCCTGCTGGGACGGCTCCTCCTCGATCGGCCCCTCCTCGGTCAAGTCCACAATCGTGGTCTCCCATGTGGGACGTCGATGAAGCGTCGGAGACTTTTTCTTCGGCCTGTGCTCAGACTCTGCAGAGACTGACATATCTGTAATCCCCTCTGTGATCGGATCGATTCCCTCACTAGCCGAATTGGCACCACCAATTCCCACACGCGATATTGCTCGCCTACGAAGCCCGAATGGTCTCCAAGGTCTCTCTCGTCCAGCATCGTAATCCTCGAGCGTGCGGATACATTCCTGAAGAAACAGTGCCCAGATCGCAGGAGGGACTGCATTGCCAATCTGTCGAAACACATTTGTAACACCAGTCTTGTTCGACTGATCTTGTCTTCCTTCCTCTGTCCCTATAAAAATGTGGGCGTCGGGAAAGGTTTGGAAACGTGCCAGCTCTCGGGGTGTATGGCTCCGGAGGCCGCTATGGTGCGTGTTCTTCGATCCATGCGTTGTAATACAGCCCACAAGCTGGTGCCTCGTCGCGCCATAGGCCAACTCCGTACGAATAGGACACTGATTCGTGTCATGCCATGTTGCCGTTTGCGGGATATTGAGGAGAGCCTTGTGGACCGTAGTCGAAGGAAGAAGACCGTCTCGTCCCTCCAAGCAGTTGTCTGGTACATGGGTTGGTGCCGGAAATGGTGGAATCGGAATTCCCTCCCTCGATGCAACCACTACTAGACGCTTGCGCCTCTGCACAAGGCCCCATTCTGCGAAGTCGGCGCTGAAGTACGATACATTATAGCCGACGGCCCGGATCATATCAACGAGCTGCCAAAAGGCCGGTCTATGATGCGTGAACAGCCCTTTGGTCTGCTCCAGCGTAACAATACGCGGCTTGACTGTGTCAATGATATGTCCAACGACATACAGAGCAGCTCTGTTGGCATCATCGTCTTTCCCCACCACTGTGTGTGCTGGGCTCCAATATTGACATGGCGGAGAAAGATGCAATATATCCACTGAAAGCCGTCCGATAGCATCCAAGTTGCCTGCGCAGGCCTTGAAGTCTTCGGCTTTGCATTGTATGGCGTCAGCGTTGGGGAAGTTGGACCTGTATGCTTTCAACGCGAGGGCTTCCGAGTCAAAGGCCCAAGCAATATCCAAGCCCGCCATCTTTGCGCCTGCGGAAGCTCCACCGGCTCCGCAAAAAGCGTCCGCGAAAGTGTAGCGTTTTACGTCTTCTTCCTTGATCTCGATGACGCTGTCAATAGAGCCTTGCCGTTTTCTTTTACGGCTGCCGAATGACGGGGTAAAACTTTCTGCGACGTAGCTGCTGTAGTAGCACTCGTACGTTCCGTCTCTGTCTTCTCGGCGTACATGTTCTGAGATGGATGATTCCTCACTTAGAAGCCCGGTCGAAGTCAGGTCGATGGTAGGTCCAACATTTGGCTTCGGGAACGATTCTGCGGGAGATACCCTTCGGAGAAGGCCCTGATGAGGCTTCTTCGCAACTTGCTGGCGCTCCCTGGAGGACCGGTAGATGGAGCAGTGGATCCAGCGACAGATGAGAGTTCCGGACTTTGTATTTGGCTTCCTCCCGTGGGCGAGCAGGCTGAGCTTGGGGTATTCCGCATGAGTGACCAGGAGGTCTCGCTTTCGGAGTACAGTCTCAATCGGAATAGTCTCTTGTCCCTGTTCATTCCAAGCACGATTGTCGTCGACATCTATGTCAACGACAAAGCACAATTCGTTCAGCTTGTGAGGTAGCATGCAGCCGAGATACTTGTTTCGGCGCATACGCAAGCCGCGCAGGAAGACTTTTGACGGGTTCTTACGGTCGCGGAAGATTTTGCGGATCCAAAGGAAGTCACCAGATTCTTGTATCAACCTTCCTGAACTTAGTGACGACGGCGGGCATGGTAGCAACTCGACTGTGTCCAATGGCTCTATCACATCTGCAGTCAAGCGGAACGATTTGAGAACCTCACTTTCTAGCCCGACGGGTCCATTCCGAGAAGGTTCGAGAAGGTTGTCGCTGTCGAGAGGACTTTCGTCGCGAGCTGGTTCACTTTCGACGGGGCTGTTGTCTCTCTCGGTGGACAAGTCTATGCCATCCATGAAACGATTCTGAGTTCCTTCATCTTGCTGGGATTAGTACAATCCACTCCACCGCATCCATCAAAGCATTCAGTATTACTTACCTGGCGGGTTTATCCGGACGAGATCCTCTGTGATAGTGACCATGTCCTCATCATCTGACAGCTCAATGAGAGGTGGCCCGCGTATACGCGTGTTCAAATGGGGTCGGCGATGCATTATTCAACCTGTTCTGGGTAATCGCAGTTGAATGACCAGGTCCAGTTCGTTGAGTGAAGCTAAAGCAAACAGCGTGGACTGTGGGCAAAGTGCAGAAGCTGGAAGAGACGGGAAGTTGAGCTTGCAATTATCACCCGGACGAGCCGAACTACAGCTGATAGCTAGTGATGACCAAGTAGCACAGTGAGAGAGAAATGGACGGTGCTGCGAAGATGGATGACACTCCTTTATTAGCAAAGATGGGTCACCTCACGATTGTCGGCCAGTAAACACGAGGACTGAAGCAAAAAGGCAGCTTTATAATAGCAATCAGATTTTCTAGCTCATGACCAACTCACAAGCTTTTCTAGCAACTGCAGCTCCATTCTAGTATCTCAACGTTTTAGACAATGAAGGCGAATTTCGCGTACGAAGTAGGCAAACTGCTTAACGTATACCGCCACCAGTAGGAGGATCTAACTAGGTAACAATACAAGATATTATATTCGTAAGACACTCCCAGATTAAGATAGTGATAAAATGCCAGTCTTTCCAGGTTTTGGCCACTGAGGTCACACTTTTGATGCAAGCGTATTACACGAACAAGGACTTATCATCATTTTTGGCTTCTATCTCGTTCAAAGTCAGGCAGTCATTCCAGTAATTCGAATAGGACACCTTTTCTTTTTGCCAAACAAAGTCCAGACCACCAAATGTTGAATCAAACAATCCACGTCCATGCCAGCATTGGCGCTACATCTTCAGTGCCATGGTCAAGGTTATCGACCGCTTGAGAAATGGCATCTCTCATAGCATAAATCCCCGCTGCCTGACGTCTATCCTGAACGACAGACGCGACATGCTCAGTAAACTCTGAGTCGATTATGCTTCGGACTTCCCACTGTCCATCCTTCAGCCCTTCAGGGGGTTCCACCAACTTCTCCTTTCCTCCAAACTTGCCGTCGGGATCTACAACACCCTTGATCCACTTCGGCGACACGAGACTCCGGATATTCGCAGAGCTATCTGCATCAACCCACTCCAAGTTCCCTCTTAAAAGTGCAGCAAGCAGATGCGGCACCTGCTGCATCTTCCTCGCTTGAAGCGCCCACTCCGCAATACAAATCCTTCCTACCTTACCTTCCTCCTCTTTCATCTCCACCAACAGCCTCAACAATTCCTCAATCCTAACCTCCGAATCAAAATACCACAAACAGTGAAAACAAACCACATAATCCCACTTCTCCCCCCTTCCAACCCCCTCCTTAACAAACTCCACCGGATCCCTACAATAAAACCCAATCCTCCCACCAAACTCTCCCTCCATAATGCCCTTCTGCGCCTCCCCGACCGTCATGGGGGCGCCATAGTCCGGATCGCAAGGGTCGACGGCGTCGACGTGGCCGGTTGGTCCGACGGCTGCGGCGAGGACGACGGTGCTGTCGCCTTGGCCGCAGCCGATTTCGAGGACTCGGGAACCCGGTGGGATGGTCCAGATGGTGGTGATGATTTGGGTGCGGTATGTGCTTTGGATTTGGGCTTGGGAGGGGGTGTGGTAGGTTGATAGGACGGTGGAGGAGGACATTATGGTGATAGTGGTGAGTTTGCTGCAGGCGTGGATTCAAAATTAGTGGAAGTTTGATTGAATTGACACTGGAGAGAAAGATCCGTTGTTAGGGGAAGCATTGGCATTTTTGACTGTTGAATTTTTGTTGTTACTAACTTTGACTCATATCATGGTGAGAGACCCAACTGTGGCGTAGATGGCACAGCAGCCTGAGAGAAGACGGGCTAGCTCTAGAGATTAGTCATGCGACCTGCTGCAGTAGGTCATTAATCCCTGGAAACTCATATTGCCAGGATAGGAAAGTAAGTAGCTAGGTGCTCAGCGGGCAGTATTAGAGTACGTTCCGAAGCATCCATGTAGGTACCGTACCTAAGGTAGAGCCTGTCGGGGGACTCGAGCTCTAAGTAATGCGGTAAACAGAATCGAAGATGGTCCCATATTGATCTCACTGCTTCGCTGCCGTGTGAGACTTGCTTGGTTTCCGAAATGAACACGTTGTCATTCTTGTTTCTCTCGCCGAGTTGACTGCAGCCATTCCTTTGAAGCCTAGTGCTCGACTTGAAGACATGTTGATACGGGGTGGAACTCTAGATAGAAAAAAGAACGGCATCGGTCATCCAGATTCTCAGGAGGAGATCAAGACTCTTCAATCACCGGCCCGTTTTTCTCAGTCCAGCTGTGAAGCATAACCCGAATCCCCTCATCCGCATCGTTTTTCCACCCATCGAGCATTCCCCGGATTCTCCCTTCGTGTTCTATCGCTTTCTTCTTCTCCGCCTCCTTCGCCGCATAATCCTTCTTGTTCTTCAAAAAGCCTTTGCCATCTTTCAAAAGCCCAAGAGCAAGCTCAACACGAAGATACTTCATCGCCGACAGTTCCAAAGTATCTTCTTCTCCAGCAGGAAATTCCTCGTAATTCCCAATGTAAACCGCCACATGCAAGCGTTCGTCATCTTTGTTGAGGAGCTCAGAGATACTGGAAGCGTCCTTTGCAACTTTTGGCCAAAGAAGAGTGTTCTTCTCGCTCTTGACGCAATCCTGCAGCAGGTCTACCGCCGCTTTCGCAAAAGTCCGACATTCAACATCCACCTGCTCATCGCCTTCGGGAAAGCAGGGAAATGGAAGAAGCCAAACGCGGAGTTCCGTAGTCGAAGGAAGGATGGAACGTTTCCCCTGCTGTTGATGCTGACGTCTCTTCTCCTGCAACAGGGCGAGGAGCTGCTCGAGAACCTTTCGACCGCAATCTTGCCATTGTCTGAACTTCGAACTGATCAATTCTGAATTCTGGTAGTAGTACATCATTCGCGATGGGTGGCGCAAGCCGCGCACCAAGCTGGACCATAAACTTGCGTGGTTCGCGTAATTGTCGAGAAACAGCGACGCCTGTTCGAGGATCATGGTTTGCAATTCGGTCAAGGATATACCATCGTCGACCAACGAACTAGTTCTGTTGCCATTGATCAGGTCTATCAGGCTCGTGGTCCCTGAAGTGTGGAATGTATCCACAGTGTTGCCATATACCCATAGCCAATGTTGAACATTTGGGTCAAGTCGGAGATCCACATCACTCTTCAGTCTTTCGCTGAACTCTGTGAAAGGCTTTGGTGGTGCGATGGACATAACAGTGTGCTCATTGAAGTCCTTGAAGACAGCAACAGGGAGGAACTCAGCCCAATATTCAACGAGCTGCCCGAATAGCGCTTGACTTATGGGCGTCGGAGGAAGGTCATCGATTTGGAAGCCAGCGCGATACTTTTTCAAAAATGAAGCAATCCATTTCCGATGCTCGTCTTGCGACAAGCGGAGAATGGGGAGGAGGAATCGCTTGACAAAGTCTGCTTTTAATTTGTCCAATCCTGCATAGTGCGACCTGCTCGCAGCTATAACGATGGCGTGCAGAAGGGGTGGCAATCCTCCAGAAACAACGTCCGATATCTCTGGAAGAGTCCCTTTGTTGATCGCGTCTTGCCATTGCTGTGCCGTCAATGGACGTCGCTCATTGATACCTCCCACAATAGGGACGACGGTCTCCAGAGCTTTCATGATCTTTTCTACGAGAGGGTTGGACCTCCAAGCTTCACCCGGCTCATTGCAGATCTTGCTCAAGTGATTCAAAAGGCTCTCTAGGGTGGCGAGGCGGATGTCTTGATGCGTACCGGCCTTGAAAAGTTCCACCAGAACCTCGACAGCAGCGTCTGCCGAAATGAACTCGGCGTTATCTAGGAGCTGGGCAAGATACTTAACTGTGGTGATCTTGACAGAAGATTGAGGGGCTGCCGACTTGGACGGCGCTTTCTCGCCGACCTTCACGTATGACTGTTCTTCCAGCTTTTCACCAATTGCAGCCGCAAAGGCAAGCAGCAGCTCTTGTGCATCTTTTGCGCAGAGTGACTTCATGAATGATGAAGACAAAAGCTCTCTATGCCATGAGCTCGCATCTGGTCGATCTAGGATCGTGCGGAGAACAAGCTGTTGAGCAAGTTCGGGCTGTAAGAATAGTTAGCGGCCAAATCTGATACTGGGTGGATGATGAAAGTGTAATAGTTCCTACCTTGTCGCTACTGGCAAGGCGTAAAAGCACGCGATATGACAATCGTTCCAGAGTGTCATCAACATCTTGCCTATCCTCTTTCTTGCGTCTTTCGTTCCCAGATTCGAGCATCGCTCTCGCCGTCGTTGCAAGAGTCGTTGGAGGTAATGTGCTGAACAGGCTGCTAATTGGCTCATACGCCTGGTTGAGAGCATCGAGGCCGAGATTGTCAAACATAGCCAAAGTGTCGCTCCAAATTGCAGTGTATGTGTCGGTGGAGAGACCTTTCAAGCTGTCCTGGAGCTTCTTGGCCCGATTGACTCGCTCTGTGACCACAGCGCCGTATAATGATGTCACACCGTACCAGTCGGGTGAGTAAAAGGAAGGCTCTTTCTTTGCCATTATCATTGTCTCGTGAAGAGCAGTCAATATCTTGTTTGCGACTCGCACCCTGGCCGCAATATCGGCCAAAGTCATTCCATTTGGCAAAGGCTGTGGAATACCAGACAGAAGTTCAACGCCTTCAGTTGTGGATACGGTATCTGATCCAAAGATCACCTTCACAGTGAGAGGGTCACGAACGAAGCGTTGCTGCCAAGTGATCGCGTTACTGTACAGGTCAAGGCTGCCGCTGGCGATGGCACAGAGCGAGGCCGCTCTCGCAAATTGAGCCCTTTCTGGCTGGTCTTTTGCTGTAGTGGCCTTCTTTCGGAATTCATCCACTCTTCTTTCAGCTTTCACCAGTGCGTCTTTGGAATACGGCTGAAGAAGGTTTAGCAGCAGGATAGCGTTGAAATTACGTATCGACACCATATGTGCCATTGAAAGGATCGAAGTCATGTGAGGGGGCTCTTGCAGGAATCCGTATTCTGGATTGACAGATTGAAGCCCTCGTAGAAGTCGTATCGCTTGTGCTTCCTTAACCTGGAAGAAGACGTCTTTTGGCCATGTCTGGTTTGCGAGGGCCTTGTAGTCCTCGGTCGTATCCAAGTCGATGCCCTTTTCCGGAACGTAAAGACAGTACATTCGGAGCAATGGCCATTTCAACTCCGGTTTGACGGATGCAGATGCTTGCAGGTATTGCCTACCAATGGAGTTTTGAGCTCCACCTAAACCCAACCGGAGAGCACGTGCAAGCAAATCCTGGTGGAGCGCTGGGTCCTTTCGCCAACGCGAGAAGATCAGAGACCAGATGTCTTCCCTCTGAAAGGCAGACTTCAACCCAGGCTTCGCTTCCAGCAATCGGATGCCCATCATGAGTAAATTGCCGATTGAAGACTCGGACAGCCTCTTCTTGAGCGATCGACGAAGGAGTGAGGAAAGGATATCAGCTTCAGTGATGTATCGGGGCCAGCTTTTGTCAATGTTGGTGTCGTCTAGCCGTTTTTGCAGGATCTCCACAGCAAATGCCATCGAAGCCGAAATTTTGCGCGAAGGTCCTGGACGGGATGGACTTTTGTAGACGAAACTCTTGAAATACTGATCAGTCTCGAGACGCTTCTTCTCGCCATCGAGTACGGTTTCTGCCACATATGTCCGCAAAAATTCCTCATGAGCTTTGAAGAAGCGTTTCCCAGCCAGCTCTGCAAGCAGCGGATTCGAATCGTCCTTGGAATCAAGTATCGGTTTGATAAAATCTGGGGAACAAGCCACGACCAGTTGATGATAATGGTGTTGGATTGGGCGCCGATCCTGACTTTGATGTTCAGATCCAGGATAGTGTGACGGTAAGAGGGCTCGGAGAAGCTCTTCAATGGCATGCTCCCTTTTTTCAACGCGCTTGTGACCGCCATTACAGCATGCTATCCACCTGACGAGGCACTTAACATCCGAGACCGAAATCGCGGCGAAGAAATCCACAAGGCCCTTTGTGCCTCCCATGGCTTGCCACACTGCCTCCCAACGGTCTTGGTCTGCCAGTGCTTTTCCAAAATATTTGAAGCTCGCTGTCCTCATTTGCCTGGAAGGCTTACGCATATACGAGACAGTCAAAGCGGGCGAGTCTGCCCAAGGGAGGAAGATACTGAATATTCTCGGCGAGAGTAACTCCTCATCCACAGCTTCGAAAAGCGCCTGGCATATTGCGAGATCCGAGTGAGTTTTCCGAAAATTGTTGAGGTGGGTCACGATCTCGTTCTCTTTTTTAGTTTGTAGCAGTTGCAGACTGAGCCCGGAATGCGCCATTGCTTAGGATTTGACCCGACCTCGATGTTGGACTGTGAAAAAGAGGAAGGGAAAGTATTTGGAGAAGGGGTGCAATGGAGCGAGCTGAGAAGGATAGGAAGATGGATATGCAGATTCAAGGCTTGGCTTTCAGAGCATAGAAACACGGTGGTTGTACAATGAAAATGCAATGTATGAAATGGTCTCTCTAAGCTTTCAATATGGAGTCAGAGACTCAGAAGCGTCGTGCGAAATGAGTCACCGCTCGGCTGCTGCAGTGCTGTGCGGCGGGCCTGAAGGCTCAAGGCTGAAGCGTATCTCCAGTTGCCAAGGCATACAGTGCGACCATTGGTCGAGAAGTCGAGGCCAACAGCTGACTAATTTTAGAGGACAAGCAAAGGAAAATGTTGGAGTGTCGCGAAGGTCTATGGACTCGTGGAGTAGAGTACCTACCTAACCTCCTTTACCTTTTTCTCGCATCTTATTTCCTTGAAGGCAAGGCAACATCTGCGAGAAACGCAGGACGAGGAGATCTCGATGGCGCCCTTGTTGCATGTCCTTTCGCGAAGCATGGAGAATGATGCTGTGATTTCCAGCGTCTACTACCAGCAGATGTATCGTTGTATTGGTTGGAAGTAGTCTTGATTGTCCTTAGAATGAATTGCGGTAGGTGTATGATGTTTTATTTCTTCAACAGGGCTGCTTTGCATCATCTATCGCGGCTCCATCGGCCATCATTAGTGAGATGTCAAGGCTTGAAGAAATGCTTCCCCTTCCCAACGATCCATTCCAACTCACCTGGCTACCAGATTTTTCGTGCTCCAAGGGTAGTCTACCTTCAAATTTCTCGTCGTTGAGGTCTTGCCAATGGCAGAACGGTGCATTCTCAATATCATCGCCGGCATCGAGGCATCCAAGACGGCTACACCAGCAGCAGTGAAAGATCGCAGAGGTATCCGTGGTTCCCGTTATGAAAGTATTCTCCGAAAGCATAGCTCATTCGACTATAACAAAGCTACGTCATACAAAGTCAGACTGCGACCCGTTATCGCATAGTCCGCAGACCCAAGACCCAAGACTGGAGGTTGGGATCAAAACTTGGTTCGAATGTTCAAGCGTTCGGCAGGAGACTTTCAGATGTCTGGTACCCTAAACGAAACAACAACACCGCGTGCTCCCCACATAGTCCGGGATGGAGGAGGGCGTAGGGCGTAGATTGGCTCTAGATACTATTCTGAACAAGATAGGAGATGAGACCGACGGTGCGATGGGAGTCAGGACTTCCAAGTCGTCTTGAGATCCGCAGTTCTCTTGCGAATATACCCCCAGGGTGATGTATCTCAACCAGGAATTCCTTGCTTCCCCTCTCCTCGCTTCCCCGGTATCGCGATCAGTTAAGAGGTGATGCCATCATATAGACAAGCATTGCTGAATTTGCTGGTGATATCAAACCAACCGAAACCAGCTCGGAACGTGCGGCGGCTTGTTCGGTGAGGGAGGGGAGGTATCATCAGTTTGCGCACCGCCACAGTCACGCCACACCTCTGTTGATCGACCGGAAATTGCCAGCGAATGACGACACGCTAGGGGGAGCTCGCGCCACAGCTACGCCAGCTGTACGTCACTGGTGGTCAAGACCTTGGTTCGTGAGGGCCGAAAGGGGTAAGACGAGAGAGTGCCATGCTCGATTGGGAGCTGTCAAGTGCCACGTTAGCGACGCCCGTTGCGGCTTCTCCAGATCATCCCATCATGCCCGCCAGAGAGAGTTTCGAGACGGAGGAGAGCTTCGTCGCGTGACGTCCTTGTTGAGTGTGCTGGAGAGGCTTCACTTTCCCAATTGGCATGTTCAATGGCAGGGAGGACGCGTCTCACAAGCCATCAACGACGAGCAGAAGCGCTGCAGAGGCCCGTGGGCTCACGGGTCTGAAGCAAGGCACGAGAAAAAAAAGCCCATGTCTGTGTGATGGGCACTGATGGGCGAAGTACGAGAAAGCGCATGAGCGCCCTACCCTGTTTTCCCACTTGCCTTGTTTTTGTCCCCTGCCCCGGGTGACACTCCCGTGATGCCAGTGAATTGTGATTGCATTCCACAACTTAAAAGCCCGCCGCCCTCACCTCGCCCTCCCTCCCCAAACACAAACACAAACATCCAATCTCAACCACCCAACCCAATCGTCCTCTGGTCTGCAAACTCTTCCAAGGACATCAAGTACCTCCATCAGCTTCAACTCCACCAAACAAATCTCCACCCGTACCATCTTCACACCAGCACAACTCCAAGATGGGCTCAGTTGTACGTTCCTCACTCACCCTCACATCCTCCCTCTCCTTGCTCAGCTCACTCACACTGCCCAGGTCTCCGCCATTGCGGGCGTCTTCCAGACGATCATCTCCGCCATCGCTTCGGTCTGCATGGCCATTGTCAACGGTGTCGTCGCTGTCGTCATGTTCATCATCCGCATCCTCACCTGCGGCAAGTGTGGCCGTAGCGGCAGGGCTGGAACCACCCACACGACTAGTCATGTCTAGTCCGGCATTGCGACGAGCGTGTGAAGTAAGCCTCTTGGACAACACTGTATGCACCAGAGATCAGATGCTAATCTTGACGACTAGGATAGAAGATGAGAACGCACCTGGCTTTCTCACCACACCGTCTTCCACAGAGGTCTCCCTTCTCTGTTGAACCTCGACCTCGACCGGCTAGCACCGCTCGTCGCGTATAAGACCGCCAGACCGCCACTCCTCCCTTTTTCCTTTCCACCTCTCCACGTCGCCATTGTCGATCCGGCCCGACCAGCAGCATATGTACTCGTGACAACACCAATGAGCTGGAAGTGGTGGCGTGGAACAAGATACCCATAATCCGTTGTTGTTTTTCATTTCATGGGCAGCGTTGAGCATACAGCATTGCTCTCGGGCATTAATTGCTTATTCTACTTAGCATTAGGTTCATGTGAACCAAATGACGGAGGGAATGAAAAAGTGCTCACATAAAGATTGCTGTTCGACTTGTGCTTTTGATTTTCCTGCGCTCTATGTGACCACGTCCCTATAACGCTAAGACATTGCCCTGGGACTCATCTTTCGTGATCCACCACTATTCGCCGGTGTGTTGTGGAAATCAAATCTAATCTTACAGTGACACAATGGGATAATTAGGTAGACTGATCCAGTAATGGCACATCATGGTCTTGGGGCGGAATCACCTGAGGCAAATGGAATAGCCACTCAGTCCGTCCTTCAGCACATAGTTGACCAGAGAGCTTTTCTAGCCTGCACGTTACTTGAATCCTCGTAAGCGGTCGATCGTTCGCTCCGTCTTCAAATTCCGTGACTTGATTCGACGCCTCTTCAGCGAACGGAACAGAGACTCGCAGGACTACAAACTGTCCGCTCGGCGCAGGACGCGAGTACTTTATGCTAAGGCCAACTGGGTCGGGAATCATTGTATCGAGACGTCTTTCAGCCGGTATAGGGAGGGAGAACGATGCAGGCAACCTCATCGCGTCTGTCATGAGCGTCGCTATAGCTCCACCGTGTGCCACGCCCGGCCATCCTGCACATCCGGGACCAATGTACATGACGATAACATGGCTAATAGCTCCCTTCAACTTGTCATTCTCTTCAACGGCCATCTCCCCTGTTTGCGGGTCGCGCGGAGCGCGAGTGAAAATGCGACGCACGCTCATCCCCCTGGACCCAGCTAGAGCCACGCTGCGCATCGTCGCGCTCGTGGGCGCCTCTACATCTGTCCAGTTGGGGATCTCGTAGAATTCAGATCCCTCATAGACGGGACTGGACGAGTCCCACGGCGCGGAGAAAATCGGTTGACTCGCGCGCAGTCGGACCTCGTCACGATTTTCCTGCAGAATATCGACGGGACGCAGGTTGTTGATTTTCTGCCATAGAAAGGCGCAGAGTTTTTCGTCTTCAATGGTGAAGGGTTCTGGTGGTTCAGGGGGGCATAGTGCGAGCTGGACGAGATATCCTGTCTGCGCGCCCATGAGAGTGAACACGACTGCCGCGGTATACCAGAAGGCGGGTCTGCGCCATAGTCGCTTGCGTGGTGGAGGAGGCGGCACAAAGGATGGTGGTGGTGGTTGTGTTTGTTCTGGGGTAGGAAAGTAGACGTTTGGAACAGAATTCGCGGGCGTCGTCGTCCTCGTCGTGGATGGTCGTTTGAACGGCGGAGCGAGGAGGTTATGTGGCAGCCTTCGAGGGCGGGAGAGACATGATGAGGATGAAGATGGGTGTAGAGCCCGTACGAGAAGAGTTCGGGGTGGCATTGGGAGTTTTCGCGGGCTCGAACGAGCGCTTTCAAGCTCCTAAGAGCTTCATGAGGTCTGAGGAGGTCGCTGAGAATGCGGAGGTCAAACGGCTATTCCCGCATGGCAGGGCTGAGCTTGGCAACGGTCTTCTCCAGCATTTGGAGGGGCAACCACCAGACGGCGAGCGTGAAAGTGTTTTCAGGGCAGTCATAAAGACTCGCTCTGTAAGTAAAGTGACTCCGTCTACGTCTTTGGTCGAAAAATCAGCGTTTCTCAAAGGTTCTCGTCCCGACGCCCATTGTCCGAATGGCTACGGTATGGTTTGATTGAGAAGGAAGATAAAAGTGTAAGGTCTGTTTCCATCCGACTCTCTGATCAATAAAAGAGATGTCCGAGGGCTGAGAAGGAGACAAAAAAGAGCCCAGTCTCTTCGCAAGGAGAGTTAAGATGTAATAGCCGGGTAAATCCCAAGCATCAAGATGATCAGTCGCAGACGCGGCTGAATATGGAGATGTTATATATTTCCCAATCACGACAAACAGGAAAAGGCGGTACCAAAAGACACCCAGTTCATTCCTGCACTCTATGAAAGGATGCGCTTCGCCATATATATCGTGATGAGAGCCTCCAAGTCATGATGCAATGATTCCTTTGGCTGTTCTCAGCTCATGACCGAACGCTCCATCCCTACGAAATGCATATCGTGAGTTCCTAACCTCCATCGTTGACCCGTGAACGTCTGCTGCGGCTCCACAAAGAAGACCTGTGGCTTCAGTAGTATAAAAGACCATGGATGCATCTCTCTTCCCTCATGATTTCGCCCCGACAGGCGAATCTCCACCGAGCGGGTGCTTTAGATATCGTCGATATCCAAGTCCTTCTTTCCACCCTCTTCGTCACCACTATCCTCGCTGTCTCTATCCTCATCGAACTCGAAGCCCAAGCCACCTTCCTCGCCATCGGGACCATACGTATCCGTCTCGTTGATCTTGGCATTGTCGGGCAGTTCGCCGTACGCCTTGAGTGACCGAGCCTCGTCGGCGCTGTACTTCAGAATCACATCGCCCTTCTCGTCCTGGTAGTCGCGGAGCGACATGAGGATGATGTCGCCTTGGTTGATCCAGACCTTCTTGCGAAGTTTGCCGCGGATGTGGGCGAGGCGCTCGGAGCCGTCGAAGCAGGTGCAGCGTAGACGGCCGTTGCCGAGCATGCGAGTGACTTGGGCATATTCTGAGGAGAAATGGTGGGTTAGCTGAGGCTCAAGAACAAGTGCGAGACTTCGCAACCGCCAGGTTGTGACTCAGGCTGCTGTGGGAGAGGGGGAAACTCACCTTGTCCTTCTTCCTTGAAGACGAGTTCTCGCTTCTCATTGTCGTTCTCGTTCTTACCCCTACGTCGATTTTTACCTCCCTATTGTTGTGGCGTAAGCGCTCTGGACTGGAGATTTCATGCCAGCGCATGTCTGTGTGGGGAAGCGCTCACCTTTCCCTTATTCTTAGGCATATTTGCAAGTCTTCAGAGGTGATTTCCCTTTTGGTTCTGGAGGTAGATTTGCTTTCCGAGAGATATGTGATAGTTCCGGAGTATTTGGAGACTTCAAGGCTTTATACGCGATGTGCGGAGAGTGGAAGTTGGGAGTCGTTGGCGGGCCGGCTTTTTGCCCCACAGTGACTGTGACGGGAAGTGGGTTGTAGCGCTAGCACCAAAACGGCAAAGTGTTTATTTATAACACCGTCCGCAGAACGGCTTGCTGAACTTCCACGAAGTCGACGTGCTTATATCCATCACCGCAGCAACTCACTCTCGTTGTCCTAACATCAATTTCCAAGCCGAAACAAACCTCGAAATGTCTCCTCCCTGAAAGTCTTCCCCTGCTAAACGAAGGAAGGAATGATGGTTTCCAGAATCCCCAAAAACCTCCTGCAACCCGCCCCGATCGCCTTCAAACCCCCAGCGCCCTTCGCCAGAGCGACCCCGAGCTCGACTCCCAAAAAGCACAACCTCAAAAGTTTATTCTACTCTTATAGCCCGGAGTACCACCTTGCCGCACCCGCCCAATACATCCTCAGCGAGAATTCACACCCCCTGCGCCCCAAGATCCTGTCGACGCTCGAGACACGTCCGAGAGAAGGTTTATGGATCTACATCACGAGAGCCATATCCCCCAACGTGAAGGCGGCGAAGATGCGGCATGCTGTGAGAAGACTGCGCGTTGCAGTCCAGGAAGCACTCAAAGACGAGGGCTTGGACAAAGATGGAAGATGGATGGCGAGTAAGGGCGAAGAACCTCACAAGTTAGAGGGGACTTTGACCATCGTTTTGAGGTCGGAGGGGATGGCGGCCAGCTGGGAAGAGTTGACGCGGGACTCCAAGAAGACGATAAGTGAGGTGGTTTGGGCGGCGAAATATGGCGACATGAGCAACTCTTGGCCGGATCCTGAGCCATGGGGAAAAGTTTCACAGAAGAACAGGAACTCGAAAGGAGACAGACGAGAGGCACGGGGAGGAGACATGACGCTGAAGAATAGGAGCCCAAGAACAGACAGGCACGAGGCACGTGGGTGGGAGAAGCGTCCAGAAAGACGACGCCGTAGCGCATATGCGCCCTATGGTTGAGAAGCTCAAGCAAACACCGAGATTACCACACATCGGGGGGCGAAGAAGGAGAAACTTCCCGCTGCCAAATTCGCAACCATGGCGTTTGCCTAACAAAAAAGCTTCAAAGCGAGCGCCATGCCGACTCTGAGCCCCGGAGGAACGGTTCGTTGCAGATCTACTCCTCAAGCAATACACTGAATTGGGGGCCTCACCAGTCGCTACCTTACTTCAGGTGTTTCAGACTGCAGGTGGCACACTTGAAGACCGCCATTAGCTCCAACATCTGAGCAGACAATCAGGCCTCATCGGGCTGAAAATGTTTGAAGCTGGCCATCGACAGGATAATATCTGCTTCGGTGAACTTTTTACAATCTTACATTCAGGCCGTCCAAGCACTGGAATTAGCGGTGTCTGTTGAAATGTATGAGACTGATCTGTTCAGCCATTCAGGCACAAATCTTTCCATCGATGGTACAACAAACATTGTGATTGTTCTGTTGGTACTCTAACGTTACATCACATATATCTATCATTGTAATGTCATACAGAAGCCATTAGCATCATGAAGAAAGACAGGTGTCTGCCAAAAGACCGTGAAATCCGCCAAATTCAGCTCCCCCTTTCATTCATTTCCAGCCTCGTCCCAAAAGACCTCCTTCAGCGTCCTCTCCTTCTCCTTGTCAATCCACCTTTCTAACCCGTCCATTTCGGGCTGGAACACCTTGCCATCATACGAATCCTTTTTCAAGTAGCCACACTTTGCCGTATCTGTCGCGAGATATGGACAAAGATGCTGATGTAAGAAGATTGCGACTTTTTGGTTCCCACGAGGTGTGAGCCTGTATGTTCCCTTGGATGCAGAGAACGCGGAAAAGTCCGACTCTGCACTGCTCTCACTTGCAGAGTCAACGTCTGAAGCATCCGCATCCACTAGACTTTTGTCGAAGCGATGCGAGGTCGGGCGTGGCTTGACGTCGGCATCTTCGTATCCTCCTTTCAACAAGAAGAAGTCCTCCGTATCTTCGTCCTTGTTCCCGTTTCCTGGAGGCGACTTGACCCAGCCGCTCGTATCAATCCACCAGACATTTCCATCGCCTTCCTCCCTAGCCCTTCTTACCACTTCCACGGTCGCATGCTCCATCTCTCCACGGAGTGGCCTCATGACGAAAATCTGAACCGGGTGCTTCTCTTCATCAATTTCATCTTCAATGGTAGAAACGGAAGGGACAGCGGGGTAAGCCAGCGTGCGGATTGCGCGGATCAGCGACAGGTAGGTGTCTGCGAAAGTTGACGAGAAAACATCCAGGCTCGTGTTGTAAATCCCATTGTGGGTCGAAAAGGAGCGGGCATCTGAAGCACCGAGGTTGAGGATCTGCATCGAATCAGTACACATGAAATATCTTCGTTCTCTGAAAGGTCTATAGAATACGAACAACGGCATCAGGAGTACTTTGCTGAAATGTCCAGACTGAGTCAGCATAGTATGAGCCAGGTGGTCCGCTACGATTGTCAGATTAGTCTTATGACTCTGGTCAACCGCCGATACTTGAACTTACCTCTGGCAAAACACATCTCCAACGCCCATTGGAGATCCGAAGCCGCCAACACAATCCTGTACGAGACACATACCCTCCAATCCAATGCCACTATGGTCGATGCCAAACATCTCACCGAGGAGGAACTCCCATCCGAGGACACCAGCGAGTATATCGCTTGTTCCATTCGCGTCGTCGGGACTATAGAGTCCTGGGAAGTCTGTTACAATTTCGACCAGCTTTTTTGACTCTCGTTTCTGTGGCTCCTCCTCTTCAGTTGACTTGGTGCTTGGGGTCGTCGTCTCCGAGTCTCTGCTCGTTGTCCAAAGCCTACCAAGGCTACTTTGGAGTGGTTTCTCAGAAGCCTCCTCTTCATGATCAACTCTGTCATCACTTTCATCCGTGTCAGTGGAGGAATTTGACACGTCAGGCTCACGGCCATTCGACTCCTGTCCATCTGAGATTAGCCTGCTTTCTCCGGTTTCCATCCAATCCATGATGCCACCTCGATCAAGCCAGATGCCCCTGAGCTGCACGACTTCTGCCACGTTTGGGCCAGCCATGGGCGCAATTACACGGACGTAATGCCAAACATCCTTCTCCAAGTCTTTCATTTTCACAGAAACAAGACTCTCCGATTCGGGGAGAAGAACATACTCCTCGTCGTCAATCCGAACCAGCAAGTCCACGGGTGCCGCAGAGTCTCGGAGCGAATCTTTCGAGGGCAAAGAAAGTCGAGGACCGTGTGGATGACTCAACTGATGGGTCGAGGGAGGAAGCGGTGTTATCGTATTCGTGGAGACTTCAGCAGAATTTCGCAGTGAAAGAAGCAGTGAAGATGTGTTTGTGATGTTCAGATCGAAGTAAACACCTGCAATGCTTTAGTTTACCTCTGTCCGTGACATGGTTAGACTTGTATCTCGCACCTGGAAAAGTTCCATCATACCACATTCGGTTCGGCACTGGGGTCCAGCGACCGACGTACTGAGTATGACGGTCAGTCATCTACCCTTGACCCATGCCTCCCTGGGCCAGATAATTTTCCTGTTCGTTCGAAGTTTTGCTGAACCTTGAGTTTACAGTACCTGAGCAAAACTAGGAGAACGACTTACCTTCACCCTCCCTTCTGCCTCTTTCCCTACCCCCCAAAACGCCATCCCAACTTCCGCAAACGCCCCCACCCCAATCTCACCAACCCCAAGTCCCCCATACCCATATATCCCACTCCTCTTCATCCACCCCACCGCCCCCAACAGAATCACAACAACCCAGAACGCCGGACTCCTCGACGCCCTCCCGAGCCTCCACCAAGTGCTGGCCGATCCAGACTGCGGATACCGACTGCGGGGACGACACGAGTGCCATGGCGGCTGCTTCCTTATCTTCGAAGGGCTTGGACTTGGAGAGGACAAGGTCGTTGGGGCGCGTCTTTGGGACTCCCAGGGACCTTGGTAGGGAGGCCCGTCGAAGAATGGGATGTCCTCGTTCTCGTTCTCGTAGTCGTCTGTCGTTGCGTTGGAAGAGTTTGCAGTGGTGTGGGAAGGCATATTTATGGCGTAGATGCTGTCGCTTTCGCGGCGAGGCGTGGTTGCTGAGGACATTGCTTTGCGAGGCGAATGAACTGCAGAGAAAGGAGATGGAGATGGATGAGGAGACGTGTTCATGAATGGCAGAATTGAAGAGGTGGAGATGAGACACACGGGAGTGAAAAGGGAGATGACCGGTGGGCAAGCCCGAGAAAGGAAATTGGACCAGCTGCCCAAGGAGGAAGGAGCAACCCTCAGTGTTGTGCTCACGTGACTCAGCGTTTCAAACTCCAAGGAATCAGTCAACATATCGGACAACCCCTCATATATCCAGCATGCTGTCCGACGTGGGATACAAGTTGTGTGCGGCCCAACACATCTTCCTGTCAAAGTCTACTCAGCAAAGTATCTCTTTCTCAGTATTGTCCTCGGGAAGCCCGAGAAGCCATCAGTCTGATTGCAATACATTCATATTATCGAAGTACCTAGGTAAGTAGGGTGAAAGCAAGCCAACACCAATGCATGCATGCCAGAGTCGCCAGTCTCGTAGGGTATTCGTCTCGTCTGCAGGAGAGGCCGTCACACAACCCCGATGGCTACCTACCAGTTCTGTGTCCAAGAACGCCATCATTGCCTTCGCAAGCATGCAAATCCGCAAGAAAGAAGACCGCAACCGTCAAACCCATGCCCGTGCAATACGCCTTGTCCATTCTGATAAGTGAATCTCCCAATTTTTGTGTTTTGCCGCGTGAGTCATCACATGACGGTGCAATTCTCCTCGCTCTGTTGCTGATTTGTCCTGCTCAACCTTTCGCGACTCTTCTGCGCCTTCATACCTCCTTTCCTCAGCTCATCGAGTCGTTCTTGTGCTTTAGGGTATTTGAGAACTTGCATATTGTTAGCGGCACGTTCCCTGTAAGATTCTGCCGCGACCCTGGAAGTGGATGTGGCCAAAAATGAGAGAGGGTGATTCTTACCGGCAGCTCTGGAATACCACCTCTTCGCCTCTTCCAAGCTCTTGTCCGTTCCAATCCCCACTTCAGTGAAATAACCAAGCGCAAACATCGCCTTGGGCAACTCCGCTGCAGCAGCCTTCTTGGCCCAAAGATATGCTTCAGTGTCACTTTGCTCCAAGATCCCTGGCGCTCCCGTTAGATACCAACCACTAAGTGCAAGTTCGCTCTGGTGCTCCTCCTGCTTTGCAGCTCTCGAGTACCATGCGATGCTGGCATGCTGATTAATCTGGCAGCCAAGGAGGCCATACTCAAATGCTTCGCCCAAGCGGAACTGAGAGAACTTGTAGCCAAGCTTTGCAGCTTTTTCGAAGAGCTGGAAGGCATACTTCTCGTCGCGGATAAGTTTCCCTTGAGGCGGCGCGCTTTCGTAAAGCAAACCGAGTTCGTGCAAAGCGTGAGGATTTTCCTCATCTGCACGGTCGGCTGCTCGTTGAAGCCAATTGATACTTTCTCCGAGATTCTTCTGCTGTCCGAGAAGTCCTTTGAGAAGAATCATGCCGAGCTTGTACATTGCGGGTGTGTCGCTGAGGGCGGCCGCTCGGCGATACCATTGCACTGCTTTGAGCGGGTCTTTGCGCGTTCCACCGCCTTCCTCAGCACCCATCTCACAGCAGACGGCGGTGCGGTATGCGGATGGTCCATGTCCGAGCTTAGCAGCTCCTTGGTACAGAGTGAAAGCTTCTTTGGTGTCCACTGCGAGGCCTAGAGAGCCTTGACCGTAGCTATCAGCAAGGTAGAACATGGCCTCGGGATAACCATGGCTGGATGCCTTTTTTAAGTGTTTCGTCGCTTCGAAGATGAACTTCTCACGTGTCTTCGCTCGGGCTTTTGGGTCCATTGTACCCGGCACGAGGGCCACGGAAGCTTCGACCAACTTCTTCCCAAGACGAAAGTGGGTTTTATCATCTTGCGGATTATTCTTTACAATCTGCCGCAGCTGGTCCAGCTCCTCGCTGGTGACTGGAAAGGAAGCTCGCTTTTGGTCGACTGATGGACGAGGCGTGATGGATGGGACCGGACCCTTCAGCGACGAACTGTCTCCGTTGTATTGTCTCACAGGGACAGGCCCGCTTTGCTGCTGTACAACCGAGCCTTGCATTAAGCCTGGGCGAACAGGTGTTGGGTGATGGGGCAACGCATCTGGATCGCTTCGCCGCTGCGGCAGAGCTCCGGGCCTTAGATCTGTTTGGCCCTCCATCGATGGACGAGGTTGAGTTGAGAAGCTTCCAAAGCCGTTCGTCGGACCAGCACTCATCGGAGATATTCCAGGGCCTGGGTCTGATCTTTGCGTGGCACCCGTGAGATTACGCTGCATTGAGGGCATTGCAAGTCGATTGAGAGCCGGGTTCTGAGGACCTGGTCGGCCTTGGGCGTAGGGCTGTGGCGGAGGCATACCTTGCGGAGGCATACCTTGTGGAGGCATAACCGGTGTGGACGCACCCTGAGGAGGCATCCGCTGCTGTTGATATCGGGAATTCGACGGTGTGCCGAGCCTGTTGTAGTCTGGTTGGGGCGGTTGCTGTGGTTGGGAGCTGCTGTATCCGTTTGCCATCATGGATCCGTTTTGCATGTGACCATTCATATTCACAGTGGAAGAACCAGCGCCAGCCATGTTTGTGGGCATTCCTTGCGCGCTACCGCCGATGGAATCACCGCGGCGTGGGAACTGGTTTTGACCTGCGTACGCATTCTGATTTTGCTGCGCATTACTTCCATTTGGTGTATGCGGGCGACTGAAATTACCAACTTGAGGAGGGAGAATTGAATTGTCAAGGTGTTGGGAAATTGCGTGTTCATGACGAGATCGAGGACTGGGCTCCGCAGCGTCGAAATTCGGCATCTCTGCTTCGGGCCTGGCTTGCGCGTACTGCGTCGCAGGCTCGTCATATTGATCGAGGTAGTCATCGTAAAAGGTGCCCAAGCTCTCGTGCTTTGGCCGAGAATCTGGCATTTGGGATGTAGGCGGTAACGGCAGTGGAGCATCATCATGAGCGTAATAACGCTGTTGTGGCGGATTCACGACTCGTGGACGCGTTCCAGTTGTAGTTGATGGCCGTTGAGGCAAGTCCATTGCTGCAGATCTTGGTGGAGGTGCAATAGCAGAATTGTTCGTCGGCGGCCTCTGAAGAGCTCCTGGCCGAAACGAGTGGTCTGTAGGTGCAGCGGAGTGAGGCATAGATCGCATTTCCCCTGGGGTACCATGATATTGAGCTTGAATTGGCGGAGGGCGTTGCCCGTCCCGAGACTGTGCTCGCTGTGCCTGACTGTTGTTCGGCCACGCTCCTTGGTCAGGACCAGTAGGTAACGGTTTCATAGAATGTTGGCCTGAGCTGCCACCACTGTTCCCGCTATTGATCGTTCTGGAGCTGTCGACGCTAGGCCTGCTACTGTCCAAGCTCATACCCGACATCGACTCTTCCATTGACGTGGCATTTGAAGTGGGCTTGGGTTTGGGTTTCTTGGGATTGGTCGTTGGGAAGACAGGGAAGGGATTGTCGAATGGCAATGCCATTTCCGAGTCACGCCTTGGTGGTGGAACTTGGAGATTTATTAGTAAATCTTAAGAAGATTGCAGGAAGATAGAACGTACCAAATGTGTGCCCTTTGGGCTTTGCAGGCATTTGTCTGTCCCCACGGTGACCTGATCCAGGGACAACATCCACTGGGTTTGCGCGTCGCTGCTCTGGAGCATATTGACTGCGTTGTGAATCGACACTTGGCCGCCCAGGAGCAGATGGCTGCTGGTACGGTTCCGAGTACTGATCTTGACGCTGATCTTGGTATTGATCTTGGTACTGCTCTTGATATGGTTCTTGATATGGCTCTTGATATTGATCCCGATACTGGTGTGGCTGAGGTTCCTGAAATTGATGGTTCGGAGGAATTGGTTGGCGTGGAGGTCCCATAGGACCGCCCCTTCCCCGGGGTACACCACGGCTTTGAGGCATTCCACGAGGAGCACCTCGCTGAGCTCCTGGTGGAGGTCCCCGTGGCACTCCGCGTGGAGGATATGCTCCTCTCTGGCCGCCGTATCCACCATGCTGTCCGCTGCTGGAATGCTGCTCTTGCTGGTAGGGCCCTGCAGCCACATCTGCATACTCCTCATTCCAATGAGGGTTCCTTTGATATTCGTCGTAGCCATTATAAGAATCATTCACATTGGGGTTTGCGCCCTGGTATCCATTGTAGCTGCTGTAACCGTCGTGTTCATTGCCGTAAGATTGTTGTTGTTGGGGAGGACCCCTTGGAGGATTCGGCTGAGGAGGATATTGTTGACGTCTTGCGGGAGGCTGCTGGTAGCCCCCGTGCTGATTGTAGGCCATGCTTCCGTGTATGCGCCGTTGAAAAGCCCCGCTGCTATCTCAAAACTGGACAAAGGGAACAACTTGTGGAGAGAAGGAGGCTAGAGCATGGTCTCTTGCCATTCACTCGAAAGCAGAGGCTGTCAGTCAAGAAAAGAAGTGTAGGATGAGCTCGTTCAGCTAAGCGTGGCGGACAGGGCAGAGAGCGGACTGGGTAATATCATGCGGCGGTCGCGTTGGACGATAATTGGGACAGCGACTGGGGAGACACCTCGGCCGTGACGTCCGAGGAAAGGAGAGGAAGAGAGTATATTGGGACGTCGTTAAAGAAGGTCGTGGGTACGGGCAGCTTGTTTCATGAATGGGCAAGGCCTGGGGTCACAATAACCATGATCCGGGGTATGACGGGGCGGTTGTCGGGGTGCGCGTTGTTGGCACTCGGAGCGCGTTGGACGAGGACGAGTCGCAGGAAGGGCGTCTGGCTGTGGCCTCAGTTGCGGGCGATCAATGGTGGGCTCGAGGGTCGCGCGACGGGCTCTTAAGAGGTGAGTGGGTGCCGAGCGAGGGACAACGGAGCGCGCGTGAGGTTTCAAGGTTGACGGTCTCAAGGTCGGCCGCTGCAAGTCACTGCGGAGGTGCTGGACCGGATTGGCCAGGCCCTGAATGAATGCGACGTGGCGGTGCTAGCTGTGGCTGGTGAGCCTCAGCCATGTTCCAACGGCGCGAAGCTTGATCTTGGCCCCCACGCTATGCTCGTTTGGGCATCCGAGCCATCATCGAGGCCTTCAGCATCCATTCCGAGCCTCATCACCAACCGTACGTGCTTGTGTGCTACCAATAATTGTTATTTCCATCCCGATCCAACGCTGCCAAACTCGGTCTACACGCCAGGTATTGGGAGGCCAAGTATCCAGATCAATTCCGGCCGCTACTCCTGCATCCAAAGTCGAGGTATTCATTGCCACATCACGGGGTCAATACCAACACCATGCCGAACGCCAACACGTGGATAAAGATGATGGGATGGTAAGCCATGCTTCGCTGAGTACCTTGTGGGAGTGATAAGTGCCTAATACTGACCACAATAGGGGCACCCTCCTTGCCGTCGGTGGCCCGGCGCTGGTCATATGGGTAACGCCAACAGAAGAAGAGCTATTCAAGGTACACACATCTTCGATTCATCAAAAAGCCTTGCATTTTGGGCCTTTTCAGCTTGAGAAGGAATTTAAAGTGCTGTGCAAGAGCTGACCTCGCCATCCTAGCGCTACAACCCGGACCTCCAACGCCGCTCACTTGAAAACCGCGAGCAGAAGCAGCAAGAATTTGACGACTTTGTTTCCCGTTTAAAGATTTACGCCAAATCCGACAAGCCGAGTAAGTCTACTAGCCCTCTGTCTCTCTATTTTACCTTGTTTCCTTTCGATGAACATAGCTAACTCGGCGTCTCTAGTTTGGTGGGCCGAGAAAGAGTACCTTGCTCAGGAGAAGAAGGAAAAGGCGAAACTGCAGAAGCAGCGGTTGAAGTATGAAAAGGAAGCCGAAGAAATGAGGAAGAAGGAGATGAGGGAGAGTCTCATGCAAGATCAGCAATAAAGCTTCGTCCCGTCTCTTCTTCCCATTCTGCGCATACCCTCCTTCATTTCATTGTGCATGTATAACCAGCAAATATCTCATTTCCCAGTACATGTTGGCGCATCAGAAAATTTTTGCATTTAGGAAATAACTACACTCTTCCATTTGATCTTCAACCTGGAGCAGGTCACGTGACGCGATTCCCATCCTTATCTTGTGACTTTTGTCCTTGAACTTTCCTTTCTTGCATTCAGAGGATGGCTCTGGACTCAGAACCTTTAACACAGTTAGCAAAACTGATCAAAGCAACATTCCTACGCACTGACATACTAGAATCTATATCTCTCGTTCCTTGGTTGTAGTGTACATGTCTTCTTCTTCGCCTGCATTCTCATCCTTTTGCGGCCCCCGTTTACATCTATTCTGTTCACAGTTGACCCCTCGTCGTCATCATCATAATCGTCATCATCTCCTCTTTTCTCTTCTCCTCCACTTCCACCTTCTTCTTCTTTGTCTTCGTCTTTGGTAGAGGCGGAATGAACGCTATCGTCATCAAGCTCTATAGTCGCCGAGGGATCACGAGGCCGCCCTCGAAGTGTTGTCCTTCTAGTTCTTCCCATGTCGCTATCCGAATCATCCAAGTCGTTCTGATCTGTTCTGAGGGAGGATGTTTGCATGAAAATTGTGCGACCACTGGACTCCTTCATCCACCATCGCCCGCTGCAGATAGCCCGCATATGCGACGGGACAGCCAACCCATGCTGACGATACCACGCCTGCATGCTTCGCGAGACGTGAAGACCCCGTGCTATCCTACTTCCAATCTCTTTTTCTTCTTCCCACATCTCGAGCTGTTTATTCCGGTCGTGGCTGGCATTTTCATAGGCGATGGATCTTTCTAGCAGTCGCAATTTCTCCCCCCTTTTACTGTGATCATAATAGCGCCGTTTTTGGAAAAAGCAGCGCTCTTGCGACCACTCGGGATGATCAGCTTCCTTATGACTAAGAGGATCTGTTGCCGGAATCCAGCCCGGTGCCTCAAGGAGATTTCTTTCAAAAGACCCATCGTAATCCTTGAGACTCCGGTGGCTATTGGGCAGCTCGAATTTCACATCGGACTTCTCGTGGGCTAGGAGCAGGTCATCGTCTATTTCATAGCTTCGCCATCTGGTACTTGTATTGAAATCCGACGGCTTGGGTTTCTTGGCCATCGGGACTTCAACATCGACGAGCTCGAGTTGCTGGAAGCCAAAGTCTTGCAGTCGATGGCGGCACCAAAGCCAATTGGGTCAGTGGAATGAGTGAATTCGATGAGGTCAATGAGTTCGATGGAGCCGGTGGAGACAAAAGAGAGCGTCGAAGATGTGTCCGAGGGCTCATGCTCTGAGTCTAGTTCTGACAGATCAGAGCTCGACTCCGAATCGGTGTCGCAGCTTGGTCTTTGATTGACTGCTGAGGTCGACCGTTCTAACCGTGGGCGCCGGCGAGGGACCTCCTCGGGCTGTTGTGTTAGAGACATGTTGGTTAACCTCAGCTGTGTTTGAGGTATTGGGCTTACTTCTAGATTTTGTTTTCAGCTGTACTACGCTTTATATCCTGCCCTGCGGTCATGAACTCAGTTGCGCGTCATGGGGTCGACTCTGAGGTCCTTGTATGTTTGGTGGATGTCCTTTGACTCTTCTCTTCTGCTTGTCGAATGACGCCTGCTCTTGGGTGTCGCGTGGCCCACTTCTTGGAGTACGCACGAGTCCAATCCTTGAGAGACTGTCGCTGGTAGAGTCAACGAGGGGCTGGCCTTGAGAGGCACGAGGAAGGTGAATGGACCCACGGAAGGTCTGTCTGCAGAGCAGACTTGTCCTGGTTATGGAGAGTGTAGCGAAAGAGTGTTGTTGAAAGGTGAAGAGTGATACACTCTCAAAGTAAGTGATGTGGAGTATTGCCAGAGTCGGTCGTGGGCTGACAGGTACCTAGGTATAGCAACAACCTAGACGATCCATTGCAGATTGGGCATTATGCAGAAGGCTTCTCAACATGTCGTGACATAGACACGAGCTCGTGTCTATCACATAACATGAGAGAAGGCATACCAGGTATGCTCAATGAAGAGCACCTGGCATTCTGGAGGCAGCAATATTGATTTATCATCCCGCTGTTTACACATCAGCCTAAAAAGACTTAGGATCATGGCACAGGCACGAATACAGCAAACCCAGCAATGAAAATATGGTTTGCTCATAACTACCGGACTTGGCCATAGACTGCAGCTCAAATTAACCAGCTCATTTTTGCTTCTGTCCACAGGCAGATATAAGCCTTGGAAGAGGG
The DNA here is from genome assembly GCA_010015705.1 of Aulographum hederae CBS 113979. Classification (NCBI taxonomy): domain Eukaryota; kingdom Fungi; phylum Ascomycota; class Dothideomycetes; order Aulographales; family Aulographaceae; genus Aulographum; species Aulographum hederae. The sequence goes on along the minus strand of ML977146.1, from coordinate 408,969 downwards.
ACCGTGGTTAGGGACATCTTCGGACGTAGTAAATCGGGACCCAAAGATAATGGTGCTTGGACATCTGCCTCCAAATTTAGGGCTCTTCACGCTCCGTCTACTCGCCTGTTGAAAAACCTCCAGATGAGCCGGGCGGCCTCTTTTCCTACTACTGTGGCAATATCGGTCTCTTCCATCTCTGCGAGCTCTCTGAGACTCTCGACTTCCATGCTAAGAACAGTCACTGTCATCTCCGTCATGCCAGGTACGGATCTCAACATCTCCATGGGACCCTGATTCCAGACTCTGCCTTCCCCTGCCTCTTCGCCTTCCTCCAGCCCGATTTGGACCGCTCGGATCGGGTCTGGTTCCTCTTGCTTCTTCTTCAGCTCTTCGAAGATCTCCGCGGTCTGATATGGCGACGAAGACCAGATAATGCGTAGTTTTGGGAAAGCGAGCGTGAGCATGACTATCTTGGACTGTAAATCTGGGGCTTGCAGAGCGCTTGAGCCAGCGCCAAGAGTGAGATCCGAAAAGGGTTCAAGCGTGAATGATTTGCCTTGATCGAACTCAATGAGCAACATCGGGCTCTTGTAATGCAAGAACATTGATTCAACTTGAGTATAAAGCCGCCCGTTGTTGAACGATGAGATGAGGTCTCTGACGCTCTTACGCTCAATGCAGATGTCGGGAGTGAGAACGTAATCTCCTACGGTAAGAAGGCAGGGAACAACGACCATGTTTCGTCCATGCAGAAGGCTGGGAAGGGATGAGCGGAACTCTCGGACATCAACTACAACACGAGGAGGTTGTGACGTGGCAGCCAGACGACCACCACCAGCGATGCGAGTATTTATTGTTCGAAGGAATGACTCTTCCGGATCGAGACGGTCATTGTTGGAGAGGGAGACAGCCATGCTCCCACGTTCCCTGATGAGCTTGGTGAAAGCATCCTTCTCGCGACGAACGGAACTAAGGTAGCGCTGTTCCTCGACGGAGCCTCCGTAGTACATGAAATAGACACGAACGTTGCGTGACGTGTGGGACGATCGATAGACCTCTATGCGACGGATGAAAGCGGCGTCAGGTTCGTACATGATTACATATCGAGGTTTAATTTCTTCGAGCAAATGCTCGTCCAAGTCGCCGTCGTATGGATGAATCAGGGTGAGAGCTTCCATGGAATAAAGCTCATAGTTGTTTTCCATGTTTTCGAGGGGATCAGCGCCAATTTCAAGCTTCTGCATGGTTTCGACTTCTGTCGGCTGAAGGTCCGAGAGAAGGCTTGCGACATGCGCCTCACGGTCGCCAGCAGTGTTGATGCTTCCATTGGCGCCTCTGCTTGTTGACGCTGCCGATGCATTACCTCGGACTCGTCTTCGTTTATTTGGGGGGCCTCTCCCTCCCCGAGCATTTGTTCCACCCTTGTGAGTGTTTTCTTCGTTGATTGCTTTCTCATTCTCAGAGAAGAGGGAAGCGCTGACTTTGGCGAATTCGCGCTTCCAATGAAGGTAGTTGCGCAACTTCCGCCGCATCATGAAGCTTGCCGAGGGCTGCCGATCTTCGTCTTCGTCATCTTGCTCTTCTCCAGCCTCGTGAACATGCATAGTTTGCAGATACTCACGAAGCTGACGGCAGGTCCCTTGATCACCGCACATGATGAGAATTGTGCCATTCGATTCATCGGCAACAGGCGGGTTGAAAAAGACATCGCGTTCGATTTCTTCCAGTACTTCTGCTAGCAATGCCCACTTCGGCAGCTCTTCCAGGACTGGGTGTAGTGTGTTGACATCAGTTGCACCTTGATCCTTTGTGCCATCCTGAATCTTGCCAGTATAAACTCTCCTTTTGGCGTTGTCGAAGATGGTATGAGCGGCATCTAGAAAAAGCCAAGGTGATTGATTGTGCCGCGTAGATCCCGGAGGAGGTCTGGATGCTGCGAGAACCGTGTCGAGATACTTGTTGAAGCTCACAGCGTCATACGTAAGAACAGAGCTGCAAAAGTCAGTGCTGGCTCGAAAGCAAAGGATATGAGATGACTTACTGTAGGATCTGCCGGAGTAGGGTCAGATCACGCACGATCTGCCTACTCTTGAAGCTTGTCCGATGCCACACCGGGTCTAGTTGTCGTCGGACAATTACATCGAAGCTTTTGTGAAGAGCACTGTCCAGCGTCCAATCGTCCATCTCAAGACCCGAGTTGGCCTTCTTCAACTCGCTTATACTAACCTCCACGCACTCGAGAATGGCACTTTGAATCTCTTTCATAGAGTCCGTCATAGGTACTTCGAGTTCTATTACTTCAGCTTTTCTTTTTCCCTCGAGATCTTTGGCCACTGTGACATGATAGCGCGGCCACAATGAAGGGGTTCGGAGGAAGAGGTTACGCATCATAGTGGCCAGGGGAGAGAATCCAGTGCAAAACGGCTCTGGGTTGTCCGAGAATGCCTTGAGAAACCCCTTCTTGTTCTTCTCTCTATAGATCCTGAGAATGAAAGCTTCCAGCGATGTAGGCGTCACCCTTTCCGCGTGCAAAACCACCAGTCCAGTTACTGTAGAGGGATCGAGGAGATGTGACAGGAAGTCGACGATCAAGATGCGCGATGTTATGCTGAATATCCCTCCCTGAGCATACATCTTCTCTCTTGTGCCCACACTCATAAGGTCGGTGTTGACCACGCTCAATCCTCTGCACTTTGGAACCATGCTCATGACGGCGTGCTCGGCCAGAGACTCGCCGATCCATCCATTTTCTCTTTCATCCGCTCCGACAACGAGGATGAGGCTGTTCCCGGCAGCATCGTAGGAGTGAAGGAGATTGGTCACGACGCGTAGAAGGCCAAGGCCTCGAGCGAGGAGCAGGAGCTCATCTTGCTCTCGAAGCTCTCGAAAGATGTCTTGTTGGAAATCCTGGAGATGTGTTAGTTCAATGCTTTGAATCGGGCGAGCAACTTCTGCATACCAACGGCAGAGACAGTTTCACGGGGGCCTTGTCATCTCCGGGCATCAGGAGGAGATGTTGTCCATTGAAGTGCGAAGTCGAGGTCTGTCAAGCGTAGGTGGCGGGACGCAAAGACAATCCCTTGCGAGGCGATTCGACGCGAAGTCACGTGTATAGCTGACACACGCGATATCCCAATTCCGATTTCCGAACCTCGTCGACACAGCTATCAACCTTCTGATGAACCGTCTTCAACCAGCCATATCTATCCCATCTGCCATGCATCCCCGATGTTGGTTATTCATAGCGTGCAGTCTTCGTAGACCTTTCTCTAGATGATGACAGGACGCTGGAAGGCATGGATCATACCCCTGTGACTCGCTGCTTGCTTGAAAGAAGAAGCACATCCTCGTCCTCGTCCTCGTCACATTGTCGCCTTCAAGACAGACACCGGTGGAAACAATGCACCAGCTTTCTTCACCAGGGCTAGGGCATTACCGAACTCCTAGCGAGATCCATGATAAGCTTCGGTTGTGGGAATCATTCTCATCCTGTCAGTTCTTTTCCTCATTATTGACCAGCCAAGTTAGGGTACCCTTGTGTACATCCGTTTCACGTTGCTGGTCAACTTCATCTCCTATGTCGAACACAACAGCGGAGCCATTGTCGACTATGTACTTTCTACTGTTCCAGGCCTCTGAAAAGCCAGAATTCATGGATTTCTTCCTATCTCCAAATTGAAAAGCGAAAGTTTCTCTTTCGAAATATTCTGTTCGATGGCGTGAAACTCTGTGTAAGATCTCAACTTGAATATAGCCTCGAGGTGTTGATGCAATACCGATTTTCCGTTTAGATTAATCCGCGCGTGTGCCGGATCTGTGAAGTAGGTATGTAATAAGACGGCCGTCCAACCTAGTGGATCAATCAATTGGACCATTCACTCCAGTTTCTATCTCGACATTCTTTTTCCTCACTAAGTCCCTCATTCGCCATGCGTTTCTCTTCTAGTCTCGTCGCCCTAGGCGCAGCATCACTTGCTGTTGCTGCCCCGACCGCCGCGCCAGCCGGCAAGATGGAATTCTGGGGTGTCAACGAGTCTGGTCCGGAGTTTGGAGAGAAGGAGCGGCCAGGAATACCAATGAAGGACTATGTCTGGCCAAATCTAACAACCATTGATGTGAGAAGACTCCAAAGGGCGTAGAGGGCCGCCACTAACATATCAGACCTTCATTGCAAAAGGGATGAATAGTTTCCGTATCAACGTCCTCATGGAGCGAATGACCGAAGGCTCCATGAGCGCCCCTTTCAACAAAGCTTATATGAAGAACATGACCGAGGCAAGTGCCAAGCCCTCCTTCCCCATCTTCATTAACTGACAATGCCACAGACCATTGAATATATCACCAATCGGGGCGCCTATGCCATGTTCAATCCTCACAACTATGGTCGCTTCAACGAAGAGATCATTACTGATGTAGATGGTTTCAAGGACTGGTGGAAGCGTGTTGCCTCTCAGTACGTCAACAACACCAAAGTCATGTTTGATACCATGAATGAATGTCAGTAATCGTGCCATCAACCAAGGCTTACAGGGCTAATGTGCCGCAGTCCACACCATGGATCAGTCCCTTGTCGTCAAGCTAAATCAAGCCGCGATTGATGGAATCCGCGCTGCAGGAGCCACCAGTCAGTGGATCACTCCTGAAGGCAACGCTTGGTCGGGTGCCTGGTCCTGGACCAAGAGCTCTGAGAACGGCGCCACGATGGGATCGCTCACCGACCCTTCCAACAAGCTCATCTACCAAATGCATCAGTATCTCGATACTGACAGCTCGGGAACGAAGGCCGAGTGCGCGAGCGCGACCATCGGCGAGGAAAGACTCGTCGATGCGACGAACTGGCTGCGAGAGCAGAAAAAGGTTGCGCTCATTGGCGAGTATGCTGCGGCGGACAACCCCACGTGCAAGCAAGCGGTCGATGGGATGATGAAGTATATGGTGAAGAACTCTGATGTCTGGAAAGGAGCCATGTGGTGGGCGGCCGGGCCGTGGTGGGGAAAGCAGTACTTTGCCAACATGGAGCCTACGGATGGGGATGCTTTCCGATACGCCCTACCAGGCCTCACTGCAGCTGCAAATATTGCTGTATGATGGACAAGTATTGGCTAGGCTTGTCTTTGCAGGCATATTCAAGTTTTTTTCGCTTGCCGTAGCTAAGTGTTATCGATATTGTCTCTCAGGTGAAATGAACAGACCTCTAGCAACGGACTTGGTTCGTACTTTCAGGGAATACCGTCAACAGCCTGGATGAGACCATTGATGCTGGTCTATACCTTGCATGCTAGCTCTTTGTGTTGGATGCTGGCGTCAAATCCCGCACTCTTCCTTGACGTTCTGAACATCGTTCTGAACTTCACTCCAAGTCTAACTAAAAGCAACGGAACACGTGAGCTGTTCTCCTAGTCCCAACTTTACGAATCTGCAGGACCACACATTCCTCCATTCCTCGTACACCCAACGGGACACGGTGCGAATGGATCAAACTGCCATGCGAAATAAGGATCCGTCTCATTGATTAGCACATCCCCAATCAACTTTGTCTGGGTCGACAGATCCCATGATTCCTCAAACACTGTTTGGGATGAGATGCGTATTTGACTCCAACCGAGGGCGACAAGCGTTTCGATGCTGGTGCCGTAAATGTATTCACGAAAACCAGCCCAGCGGATGGCAGAGGCGCACTTGAAAGATCAGTATCGGTTTATAAAACCAACCATATGCGAGGAGCTTCCGCTTACCATAGGGCAGCTTTCGGCATTCGTGTAAAGACTCAGGCCCGAAAATGCTGCTAAAGCCTCGCTGGCCGACAGGTTGTAGGGACCGCTGGGGTCTGTCAAGATCGCCGAACAGTTATTGATCGTGACGATCTCGCCTTTGAGTGTCAGAGAGATGGGCAAAATTGAGAGGCACTTTGAATCAAGATCGAATTCTCAACACACCGTGCAAAGTTGGATTTCCCTTTTGAGCATTTTCATTTGCGCCGGCACAGACGAGTTCTCCAAGGCCTGGACTAGAATGGTTGACAATGACTGTTCCGAACGCCGCAAATGGACACGGAGAAGGGAGAGCCGCATTGGCCTGTTGTATCCAGTATGCGCGGGTGCTGAAGGGGATATTGTTGATGGAGAGGAAAGGCTTGCGGAGCTGCGACTGGGTGACGAGATTGGGGTCATGGCTGATTGCCAGTCCAACCAGGGAAATGAAAGCAATTCCACGGATTAGGTCAAAACGGAGGGACATCATTACCCAAAAAATCAGTCTCTTAGAACCTGAACAAGGTCGTGATTTCCAGACGTTTATCTGGTGGGGTGAAGCGGCTTGCTAGCTTCCCGTGACCGGCTCCCATAAGAGTATCACAGTAGGAACATATTCTCGACCTCTTACGAACCCCGCCAAAAGCAATTTTCAGCTTTTTGAACCTGGTCAAGAGTTCGACCGTCAAAAAGTCCAATCACTTTCTTACTTTGCTAGCTTTACTTCCTGCCAACAACATCAAGAACAATAATATCATCATCATCTAGCCACGGGGGGTTGCAATAGGAAGAAGATAAACTAACAAAAAAATTGACCGCTCAGTTGACAGTTAAATTGTCTAAATCATATACCTTGTATTCTACAAGACCGATCTCGAGAAAGAGATGAATGGAACAAATAATCGCCGAGGATCTTTATGAGTCCTAGATATCTTTCGCAGAGTAACACAGATTTAGCACCGATCTGAAGTCAGTCAAAGGCTCCATCATGCTCTTTAAATCATTCTGGAATTGAGGTATGGATTCCTGGTTTTCTGTTTTACATATTTTCAACAGTACAACACCCTCAAGACTGCTGCACTGCGTCCATCAAGTTTAGAATCTGAAGACTCGTCAAGTCGAGGAGTCCCGATACGTTTGCGGCCTGATAGCCTAATGTTCTTTGTTGGTGATATTCTGGCCTCGGAGTTGGCTCCACATAAAACAAAGCAGATTGACTCTGAACAACAAAGTCAAATACTCGTACGCCTGGAATGCGCGCACAAAGCAGCCAAATGTATGTATAATCCCATCTTCACCGTAGGAGTGGACTTTGCATTCACTTCCTACAACCAAGTCAACTATTACCGAATAGCAACAACTTTTATTCAATTTTCAAAATGGCCGACAGTGACGAGCTGTGGTCCGACGACTCAATGGATATTGATGAAGAAGAGGAAGAAGAAGAAGCCCCCAGAAGGATGATTTACGGGCGAAACTCACGAAACAACAGCCGAACTGCAATAATGGCGAGGGTCGATGCCGAAGCCAGGCATAGATTCGGAGACCGTCCAACGAACAACCCTCTCCGCCGCCTCCAAGGTGGAATCACGAAAAAGCCAACAAAGAAAAGGAGGGTACCTTGCAGTCTGCCCGCCAGTATGCTCAATACGGATCTCACAACTCTCGACGGTCTTGGCGGAGCCATCTCACTTGAGGATTTGGATCGTTACTCGCAGCCGATCGCGACTTTGACGCTGCTACAGATCGCGGAGAGGGACAGAGAGGTCAAAAACCTCCGGAACGACCTGGAGGAGGAGAAGGAAATCGCTGCCCACGCTCAAGGGCAGGCTCACATCGTCTCCAATGAGTATAATGAGCTGAAGCGAAGGTTTGAGAGTTTGAACTTGGAGCATGAGACGTTGCAGTATGACCATGATTTCTTGGTCGCGGTCAACGAAGAACGGGCAAAGCTCGAGGCGCAGATGGAGGCTTATAAGGAGCAGAAAGAGGCCGAGGCTCGGTGCGTTATGATGTAAAAGAGAGGAAGAGACTAATACCGGGGACAAGGAGGAAGTGTTTTTGTCTCGGTGCACTGACAATACCACTGCTTGGTTCGAAACACATCAGCATTCTGTTGAAGACATACGGAAAGAACGTGACTGATGTTTTACTATTCCTTGGACTTTGCTCTCGCTCTGGCTAGAAACGCCTTGCCAGCTCTTGACTCGGTTCTCCGGCTCAATTGCTCACTGATCCACTCCCCAACCTCCGCCATCTTCCCGAGATCTACACCCGTTCGAAGTCCCAGGCTCTCGAACAAGTAGACAAGATCCTCGGTGGCGACATTTCCCGTCGCGCCGGGGCTATACGGACATCCGCCCAGGCCCGCAACGGCACTATCAAATGTCCTAATACCATGCTCGAGAGCTACGACACTGTTGACCAGAGCCATGCCGTACGTATCATGGAAATGGAGAGCCATATCCTCAGAATTGACACCCGCGCTCGCCAGAGTCTTCAGAAGTGTGGCTGTTTTGGGAGCAGTGCCCATTCCAGTGGTGTCTGCGACTGAGATCTCGTCGGCGCCCATTTCAAGCAGCGACACTGCTAATTCTGCAACTTTGTGGGGGTCCACGTCGGGACCTTCGTAGGGACAGCCCAGCACGACCGAGATGTAGGCTCGTATACGGATATTTTGTGATTTGGCCGAGGCCATGATAGGCTGGAAACGCTCGAGAGACTCTGCGATGCTACAATTTGTATTCTTTCGTGTGAAGGTTTCGGTCGCGGCCGTGAATATTGAGAGGTCGATTTGTGGGCTTTGTGTTTGTTCAGCACCCGGAGATGGAGGAGGTGTCGGTGGTGCGTTGCTTGGAGCTCTCTTTTGCGTGGAGGAAGACTTGTTGTAGACGGAGAGGAGGTTGTCGAGCCCCTTTGCATTGGGGGCAAGGAACTGGTACGTTATCGGGTGGGCAGAGGGTGGTGGTCTTTGGAGAATGTGTTCGAGTATTTCAGACGAATTCGCCATCTGAATAGGGGTAGAATAGTCAACATCAACTATGCTCCGTTTGGTTTCTTGCCGTCGAAACTCACTTGTGGTGTCCATTTGGGGGAAACGAATGAGCCTGCCTCTATTGTCCGCACCCCAGTCTCCGTCAGCCGCTCTACGAGCTCTATTTTTGTTTCCAGAGGGATGGTCTGCTTCTCATTTTGAAGTCCATCTCGAGGTCCTACTTCTATGATATTGACATGGTCCGAGGGAGCTGTGGCGAGGGTTCTGCGAGGTGGATATCGAGCGGCCAAGCGGGCTAGCCGGTAACAGGCCTGTCGCGAGAACATGATGGTAGCTGGAGGATGTTCCGTGGATCAAGGTGTTTGTTTATACAAGATTGAAATCAAATATCGGCGCCGATGACGGATAGGGAGGCCGTTGTTCGGAGGTGAGGGTTCCTGGGGATTTGGAGTTTGCGGGGAAAAAAGCTTTCATCAGCCACCACAGCGCCACCACCACCACACTATCTGTGGCTCAGGCGTATCGTCGGTCAACCTCAGGTGGGCTCAAAAGTTGATGAATGTTGCTCTAACTGGATACTTTTGGTTCTTTCATACCTTTGAAAGCAGTCTAGCATTATTTCGAGTCTCTCTCTACTCGTTTTTGAAGCATTCCAAGATTGAATTCCGCCATGACCGAGTAGACTCATAATATACTAATAATCAATTAACTGGTTGTTAACAACCAGTTAACAACCAGTCAACAACCAATTGGGTATCGATTAAGGGTTGGTTTTCAATCAGTTCATTCAGGACGTCAATATTGAAGTCAAGACAGGCGTCGACCGCGTCTAAAAGCACACGGTACCGCTGCCAGAGATTCTTCCCCCAAAGCATCGCGCCAGGTTCCACATCTTCATCTCATCAAGCAACAATTGCAACACCTCTACCATGAACAGCTTCGGAATCGGCCCAATGGGCTTTTCATACTTACTCTTCAGTCGGATGATGCTGAATCATGTTTTGGAACCCAGACCTTCTTGAGGGAGTGTCTCTGCGATCCGGTCGTATCTGATAATTCTGTCACCCCCCCCCCCCCCCCCCCCAAAGTGCCACTGCGCTATCACACCTTCTGATGCTTCTCCAATGCCACAGTCTGGCAGAATCAGCCTCTAAATACCTACCGCTGATCAACTTATTAGCATCCATTAAAGTGATAGTATCTGCGTTTGAATTCTCTCCGCATTCATCTATCTTGCTCAATTTCTTCATTTACTATTTCGAGTTTACTTCAACTCGTTTTTCCCACTCCCTATGCTGCCCCACCCGTGGCTTGCTATAACAACCACTAGAGAATAACCAGTACCACTGTTTGATTTCGCGTCCGTGAACCTCCGCAAATTCCTGGATGTTCATTCATGTTTGTCTTGTCTCCTAGACGTCACTTTGACACTCTTTTGTTCTATTTCGAAAAAGCTTCCATTCCGTTCTTGATGGGAAATTGCTGGTATCTCCTCTCAGCAAGGCGGGACACTATTTGCAAAGGGTGATAATGCTTTCAGACTGTCGTGTTGGCGGGGGATCGCAAAACTTGCACCCAACAGAAGACTTGTTTCTTGGAGAGCTAGTGTAGGACTAGATCCGGTCCTTGAGTCGCAAAAGTGGGAGCCTTTTAATGGGTACGCTTTCCCCCCAAATCTGTCTTCAGCGCCTCCTTTTCTCCCGCTTCCGCTTTCAACATTGTCTACGATATTTTCATTCGACCATCAAGCAACAATGCCCGTCATCACTGAGGTATGTCTTGGTCATTCCACTTGGAATAATAGCTTCATATTGCATCGCAATGCTTGCGGAATCGAGCCGCTGCATCAAAGAAGCGCGAATGACGATGCTAACCATGTTCCTCAACCAGTCTCCCGATCCTCGTCCCTCACAGCAAATTGCCTGTGCTTGCAAAGGCGGCTGCACAACCCACCTCTGCATCTGTCACAAAGCTGGCCATCCATGCCAACAATGTCTCTGCGACACCTCTGGCAATAGTTGGGCATACAAGCGTGTCAGATGCTACAACGTCTTCGGAGAAGTCTACAAGAAGCTCGGCATGCAAATCGGCATCGGCGAGCCCAAGGTACAGCTCCAAGGCTGCTTTGTCAACTACATTTCAAAGAAGTTGAAAGGCAATGTCGATGGCCTTGACACGACGAAGTTGTTCTTTCAGATGGCGGGGTTGCCCCAAGAGGATTCGAGCATAGATCTGGATCTCAAGGCAAACGTCTTCGTTGGCCCCAAAGACACCTTCTACGATGGAATTGGCAAGATATGGCGACAACCCAAGAAGGAAGAGAGACCGGTACTGGTTAGAGACCTGTTGATCGTCATGCTCGTCGACAAGAACGAACCGTCTCATCCCTGGTACTGCTTTTGTAAAGGAAGGTGGTGCAACACCGACCCCAAGCATAGAGATTTTTGGTTCTGTTATGGCTGTCGCGCCTGCAAAAAGGGGGACCTCTGGCACTGTGAACGATGCAAGAAGTGCACCAATGACAATACTGTGCCATGTGTTGGCTGAGGTGGCTTGAGCACCATGCTAGCGGCAAAGATGAAAACCGACATGATCGCTGAACTCGAGAAAGGATCGACCGAGGGAAGTAGTGAGCCGCCTGAGGATGGTCCAGCAGAGGACGAGGATTGTTTTGAGAGCTCGGACGCTGGCCTCTTCGCCATGGCTCGATTCGATGAGCGAAGCCGTGTTCTCGAGGACCTACTCGAATCCGACGACGACGACGGCTACGACTCGGATAACAATGACCGGCGCGATACGAGAACCTCGCTGAGCATCAATTCGTTCACTACAAGCCGGCCGACAAGCACAAAGGGATGAGCGGTGAGCACCTCCGCCAACTGAACAAGCATTGGACGCAGACGGCCAGCGAGCAAATGCATCGGGACGGTACCTGGCGAAACCGTCCTATGGGACTGACGGAGATGTTGGACGCTGTAAAGCGCTCGCAACAACGTTTAGATGAACCTGGACCTTCCAGGGTCTGCCAGTCGGGCGCGGAGTTTGTTACGAGAAGGGCAAGACTGACAAGGGGAATCAGTGAAGAACCATCTTCTGCCGACTATGACGACGATGACTACGATGAGAGGAGTCACATTGATAGGGAGAGTGATCACGATGGAGAAGATGAAGTTGAAGGGGGAGATGGCGAAACTGAGGCGGCTGGTAGTAACAAGAGACGAGCTGAGTATGACCCACCATGGTGGAATGGCATTTCTGAAAGAGGTTTGGAGAGAATGGCGGAGAATTGGGAAAGTGCGTGCTGTTCAAAATGGCACCGAGTGGCCAGTGCATTCGAGGGTTTGCGCTTAACGGCTTAAGAGCCCAGGCGATGTTGCAAACGAGTAAGAGGACGCGTTTGTCGAAAGAAGGTACCAGCCGCACAGGTTGATCGAGGAACGATCATGTCTTGTGTACTTGCTCGTTTTACTTTTGGTCTGTTCGTTCAGTTGATTTCTTGGATTTTGGATTTGGATTTCGTCTTGTCTTGTGTTGTCTCGCAATAGATCAACTCGCAATAGATCAACTCGCAATAGATCAAAGTTTGACTTTACTTTGTGCCTCTTATTGAATCGAAAGCAGTATATTTTTTGTCCACTCTCCGCCAGATCAATGATATTGAAATCAGGTCTTGTCTTTGGTACAACCTGACCATAAGCAACATCAATCTCGTTCGACTCTCGTTCTGCACATTTCACTAGTACTCACCTTCATGGTAGCTTTCGACACAGAATACGTATAAGAACTTGGACTCGGAGATAAACCTAATCAAATATCAATTTTTTGTGTTGAAAGAGGAACAGCCGATTCCAATTCAACAAGAAAGTGTATCCTTGTGCCCGCAGCGAAGGAACTTTGGCATAGATGTTCCTCGTTTTTCGATCAACATCTCCCCGTCATACCTTGTTATTCAAGTTTGCGTTCTACTTTAACATTTACAGAAGCCGTTAACTTTTCCCCAACTTTATCGACTCAGTCCGAATAAAAGTCTTTTCCTTTAGAGAAGAGCCAATATCGAATCTTACCACTGATGTTCAAACTTCCACTAGCACTATTTTTGCTCCATACACTTGGTTTGCATTCACCAAATCTTAAGGTACTTTGTGACTGACTAAGACCCACTTTGTCTACCATCTCAACCCATCACACCTTTGTCTCCATCTTTCATCTCCCTCCGCCCGAAATGTCCACGTAAAACCTAATGACATCCCACTCAAACCCACCCAGACTCCACCTGCAGTCCAGCCAAATTCTATTTCTGCAAGCCGGCTTTAGATCGGAGTCCCCTCCGAAGCCGCCCAAACCTCCATCCACCAAGTCGGCGCTGGTGTCGGGTAGCGAGTCTAGATCAAAGTACCAAGGTACCTAACCACTAATTATAACCTGCCCACGACCCTCGACTAATATAGCTCCGGGAAAGGAGCTATGACAGCGAACCTAACTTGACGCCGGCTCCGATCTTCACAAACTTAGACTTGAGCTCACGATCAGGGTCCTTGTTCGGGTAGATACACTTTTCCGAAGTTTGATTGGATGGGAGTTTCCGTCCGGGAATAGTCGATTGAGGATGGGAGCTAAAGTCAACTAAGGCACGTGGGAGTTGAATACCTACCGAGCTGACTACCTACCGAGCTGGCAGACTCATGAATGACAGATTTAGGAATGACAGATTTATGACAGATTGTGTCTTCCGTATCACTGATTTTGATTTTTGCATGTTGTAAATCTGATAACTTTACTTGAACCAGATTTCTCAGAGGATCTCGAGATAGATTTCTCTCCGCCGAGATGAAGCTCGTCCGGCGTAGCTATGTACGTATGTATAGCTATGTACGTATGTATAGATATCCAAGAGGATGAACATCTTCAAAACTCTGCCCGCCAACTCCAAAGAGATCATGCTCACAACTATGGTATCTTCCCAACCCACACTGACTCCGATCAACACGCCGTTAACTCCATTCCCATGCATATATGTGATACGTATTCGTCCTTATTAAACTCTCGACAACAGAAATGCTAGTTCTCGTCGTCTCTCGTTGTTGGGCCACCAAAAATGAAATGTGAAAACTCCGTTTCCATGCGTTCTTAAGCTTACTTGCATATGCTGAGTGGTAAATGCTGATATATGTGCGATGCGATCCATTTCAATATTCCTCCGTCTTGGAATTATCATTACATCTCGACGTTCGAAAGTAAATCCAGGGTCACCGTCTCTGTTCGTCGTCGCTCTCTCGATGTAACCTTACATCTTCAATCGGCGCATCCTGACTTTTTCCTTCCATGGGGCCGAGTGTCCAGACCCACTCGCGATGTCTTTTCCTCCGTCCCGCGACAGGAGTCTCGGGCGGCGAATCAGAATCCTCGTCCGATGAGTCCCGTTTGACTCCCGCGCGAATGCGAGGGATGCGAGACCTGGACTTCTTTGGCTCCATGGTGGCGAGTGGACCTTGTTGTTCTGTTTCCGGGGCCATAGGTTCTGGAGAGGCGCAGCGGAGTAGAGGCGGAGGGGGAGAGACTGATGACAGGGGTGTTGAGTATGGCTCAGAGGGTTCTGGTGAGCTGGAGGGCCGTTCCTCTGCATGTTGCGGAGATTCTGATGCGTTTGAGGGGACTGATATTGTAGACCCGGAACCTGAGGATGATATGGAGGATTCAATGTCGGAGTGGGCGAGCGTGTATCTGGTCGTGTGGATCTCCTCTGACAAAGGTGATCGGAAGGAAACACTCTTTGCCAAAGGGAAGCGTGGGCGGTTGCATGTGTTGGACATCTTGTGGTCTTGCGGCGGGAGAGGAGAGTTTGTGAGGATGGAGCGGATACTGTGGGATAGCTTGTACGGTACGAGGGAGATGGCCGAGTCTGTGGACGACGAAGATAGAGATGAAGAGGAAGATGCGAGCGAAGCAACAGTGGAGGCCGAGCTTGGAGTTTTGAGGGTCAACTGGACAGGCGTTTCCACGCTTGCAGACTCAGTGCTGGCAAGACAGCTGTTCAGTCTTAACGTGGGTCGTGCGGATTGCGGCGTAGGTGTGGGCGAAGCTCGGGAGAAGGTGTTCGAGAAGGTGTTCTTCACTGTCGGAGACACTCCAGCAGAGAGAGCATCTATCCGCAGGCCGGATGCTACAATGCCTTTGCTGAGGGAGTGCTTATTGTCGAGGTGGGTGGTGTTGAGGCTCAGCTTGGGTCGCTCCGGCTTGAGTCTCTGCTGCGGCGGGGGAGGTCGCGGGGAGGGGGATATGGTGAGGGAGGCCATCTGGGTGATGGTGGGTTGGGTGACTTGGGCCTGCGGCGAGACAAGCATCATGTGGGTGGTTCGGGGGAGTAGATGTAGTAGTCCCTCGGGGGAAGTGCGCAGTGAGGAGCCGTGGCTGCTGATGATGGGATTCCCGGTTCGTATAGAAGCTGATCTAAGGGAGCATGGCAAGGCTAGTTCGTAGCAGCGTCAGCGGACGGCCTGGGCCAGGGATAAATGGGGAAGAGGCAGAGACGCAGAGAGAGGCGGCGGCATATTTGAGGGGACCGAGGGCGCAGAGGGCGGCAGTCTGGCAGACTGGGAGTCCGTGTGATGGCGAATTGGGGGAGGGAGGGAGAAATGGGTCGGATACCGGTGGATAGGTACCCAGACAGGCACCCAGATATTATTGTCGGGGCACAGCGGCGAGTGCAATGAGCGCACCTGAAGATGTTCCATGGGCGGGCCCCGAGGGGAGAGTAAGTTGGTGGCGGGCGACGAAGCTCCTGGCTGCAGGCCCGTCTTGGCACGAATCTACTTTTAACCGCACGCTTCTAAAACGGGAAGCCGCTAGCAGCCGCTACTTTAGGAAAGCGCCGTTCAACGCCTCCCGGAGCCGTTCCACTGTGGCTTCGGGGCCCCTCCTCCAGACTCCCGTGATCGTGACTCTCCTGCACTGCAACACCACAACCACATCCACATCCACCATCCACCATCATCCACCCACCTGCACACTCTCGGGGCAGATCACGCCGGCTCTTGTCCACGTCTCGGATATCCCATCTTCGTACTCCCGGCTGGAGTCTCTCTTGTCTCTCTCCTGCTCCGCACGGTGGCGAGCAGTCGTCCGTGTTGCGCAAGCGTCACACGCAGCCTGCGGTCCTGGATGACCAGTCTGAGTCTCAGTCTCACCAGCGCCCAGCAGGGTTTTGGTCATGGATCACAGTCTCCATGGGAGGCCTCGAAACGCACAGCATGATTCGTCTGTAATTTTGCATTTCGTACGTCTCCAGACTCCAGCCAGTCCAGTGTGCTCCTGATCGCCTCAGGGTGTCCACGCGCGCTCGCCTGAGGTCGGCGTCTACTAACAGCCTCCAGGATTATGGTTTGTTCCATCTCTGCTCCGTACGGAAACACTGTCGTAGTTGACCCTATAGACTGTTTCTACGCCAGTGTCTTTGAGGTGGAAAATCCACTACTCAAGACGCTGCCTCTGGCCGTCCAACAGAAGCAGATTATTGGTATTTCGAGACCGTGTACAGACCACGGACCCATCTAATCTTGCTTGCAGTCACGTGTAACTACGAGGCGCGCCGCAGGGTACGTTGCATGCTGCCTTGGATAATTTCTCTCTTCGTCTTCCCGTCCAATTCTCTGTTCTCTTTATGCAAATTGTGGACCAACTTTGAATGGAAAGGTTTCGGGTAATGCAAGAGCAACCTGAAACTTCCTGTCTGTGTTGTACATTGTCAACTGGACAGCTCTGGACTAGGCCTAGGTATTTCCCAGCGTTCAAAGTAACTAAAGTGCCTCCATGGGTGTCCGAAGCTTGGCACAGTGGACCAGCCAGGGGAGCCGGTCATGAATTGCATGCATTATCTCGGTGACCGCTGAAGCCCGATTACTGATGCTAGTCAGGGTCTGCACAAGCTGCAACTAGTCAGAGAAGCAAAGAGGATATGTCCGGAGGTCATCATAGTTCTCGGCGAAGACTTGACCAAATTCCGTGATGCCTCAAAAGCCTGCTATGACCTGCTGAGAAGCTTCTCGTGGAATGACAAAGTTGAGAGGTTAGGCTTGGATGAAGTAGGCCAACCCCAAATCGCTTCCTTACTGTCCACATGGTCAGTATCATGCTTAGCCATCTTTCAGGTTTTTATGGATGTCACGGACGTGATCGACTATAATATTTCCCTTCTCAACCTAAACACCCCGCAAGACTCGTTCTTCTGTCTCTCAAGTGATCCCACCCATGGGTTTCGGTTCGACGCAGCTTCAATCGCCGGTCATACACACCCTGCCGACATAGCGGACGCGAAGTCTGACGATATTTCCAGTCATGACCATCTACGACTTCGCTTACAGGTGGCTTCTCATTTCGCCCTCTACCTTCGTCTTCAGCTAGAGGAGCACAAGGTGAGTTTCAGCCAATTTATTTTTGCTCCATAGCGACAGTATACTTACAGTTGCGCCAATCACAGGGCTTTACATCAACTGTGGGTATCTCGACGAGTAAATTAGTTTCCAAGCTGGCGGGGAATTTACACAAACCCAAAGGCCAGACGACGCTGCTGCCACCATACACCGGGGAAGATAACAATGTGGTGCGATTTCTCGACGAGCATGAGATTGGCAAGATTCCTGGTGTGGGAGCCAAGATTGCTAGCTCAATTCGGGAGCACATCCTAAGGCGCCCCAACATACACGAGGAAGGCCTTGTAACTGGACTTACGAAGGATCTGGTCACAGTGCGCGATGCTCGATTATTTCCGGGAATGAGTCCTGAAACTCTTGAAAGAATACTAGCCGGGCCTGGAGCTCCTCGCGGCATTGGCCTGAGGGTGTGGAACCTCATCAATGGCTCTGACAACAGCCAAGTAGGCCAGGCACGCTCCGTGCCCAAACAGATAAGTATCGAAGACAGCTACCTCGAACTTGATACTTTGGATGAGGTTGTCAAAGAGCTCGGCATGTTGGCAAGGAGTCTGCTCAAAAGAATGCGAACAGACCTTGTCGAAGATTACGAGCAGCCAAACCAGACAACGCTGGCTATCGAAGGAGAAGTACTGTCTCAGCCTGCTCAACGATGGCTTGCACATCCAAAGACGCTGAGGCTTTCTACACGCCCACGGCCTCCTCCAAATCCAGACGGGACGCGAAATCGCAGCTTCAATCGTATCTCAACTTCGCTGCCGATGCCAAGTTTTGCGTTCGTCCTGACAGAGACTGTCGATTCCTTGGCTGATAGGCTGGTTTTTGAAGCTTTAGTACCTGCATTTCGCAAGCTCCATCCCGAGAAAAGTGGCTGGGACCTGAGTCTTGTCAATGTTGCTGTCACGAACATGGTGGATGCTGCAAGCGAGTCCAAGACGGCTAGTGGCAGAGACATCAGTAAGATGTTCAAGCAACAAGACGCGGTTCTCAGAGAATGGAGGATTGAAGATCGAGATGTGCCTCCAGCAAATCTGATGCATCAAAAGTCGGAGTTGGCCCCACCTCCACTCCCAACCCCGCTACGACAGGGTGACGTTCCAAGCGACAGGACTGGTTCAGAGGACATGGTCACACTCTCGCAAGCTCATCGTATAGATTGCCAGGACGAGTGGGAAGACGACGACGAAGGGAGCATCTGTGGCACGGAAAACGAGCTGACATGTATCTGCGCTATCTGCGGATCTAGGATGCCAACCTTCGCCATCACAGCTCACGAACGCTTTCATGCGTCGGAGGATTAGCTATACAGCGATGCGGACAAGATACTGTATGCAGAGAATACAGAGCATGGTGTTCACAGATCGCCATGCATGCACTGACAAAGATGGCATGGTTCGCCACCCAATACGAATCGGCTAAAGTCATGAACCTCGAGGGGACTCTTGATATAAACCTGTGTGAAACCTGGTCCACGCAGGGCTGAAGGAGCAGGATAACCCGGCTTGTCTGCATGCGGGCCACGGCTCCAGGGAGATCCGCCCCCAAATCTACTAGCGAGCACAAGCATTACGAGGTCCTCACCTCGTATTGTTTCGATAGAGATTGCTTTCTGTGGAGACATCTCGTAGCTGGAGTCACCAAGGTGGAGTTGAAGGGCTGGTCAGATTAGGGGCAGCGTGTTCAAACTCTGCCGCGGTCGAAACTTGAGATAGCCTTTACTATCAATCAATATTCTCCCGTCAGATAAGACGCTCTGTCACCAGTCCCCGGGACGAACACTGACCATCTCGGCAGTCGAAGGCTGTCGAATTGTTCTCGAAGCATTTTGGTGATCTCACGTGATATATCGGCGCTCGGCTTCCGGTGCCCCGCCACAGCGGTTAGAACTGCCTCAAACGTCATGATCTGACATGTGACATGTGACGTGAGCCGCACCGGCGCAAACCTTCGAGCGGGCAACAGCCGAATGCGACTTCAACAGGTCGATGTGGGGATATGCCATTGAGCACAGTCCCATAACTCGATTCGCACCATGGGCTCCTCACGCACCCCCGTCAGCCTGCGGGACACCCTCTCCAAGTCCTCCACCACCCGCAAACAGCTCCTCAGTCTCAACATCGACCTGTGTGTTCCCTCCATCTCCGCCACGTTATGCCCTCAATCCAAAGCCTCTATATATTCCTACTTCTTCGACTGACCAGTACATAGCCTTCGAAATCTCGTATTCTTCCTGTTCCTCATCCGCATCACTCGCAAGACATTCTACCAGCTCCGCGGCCGTGGCCTCCTCGGCTCCTTCTTCGACCTCTACAAATCCCTCGAACGCTTCTCCTACCGCCTCTTCTTCTCCCTGCCCTTCGTTCGCGCCAAACTCGCCACACAGGTCAATGCCTCCCTCACAGAGCTCCAGGCAAAGCTGGTACCCTCCGGCCCCGGCATTGTGAGACATACGTCATTACCGACGGAGGGATGGACTAGGGAAAAGGTCGAGGAGGAGTTGGGGAAGATGGAAGAGATGGAACATACGCGGTGGGAAGATGGGAGGGTTTCGGGCGCGGTGTACCATGGTGCGAAAGAGATGGGAGAAGTGTGGACGAGAGCGTTTGGGGGAAGTGCGGTCAGTAATCCGATTCATCCGGACGTGTTTCCTGGTGTGAGAAAGATGGAGGCAGAAGTCGTGGCTATGGTGTTGAGCTTGTTCAATGCGCCGGAAGATGCGGCGGGAGTATCGACGAGTGGAGGGACGGAGAGTATTCTGATGGCATGTCTGAGTGCGAGAGAAAGAGGTAGGATCGAAAGGGGTATTAGGGAGCCTGAGATGTAAGAGTGCCCCTTTTTTGACATTTTCACAGAGCCAGATATCTAACATCTATTCTAGGATCATACCATCGACTGCTCATGCCGCATTTCAAAAAGCCTCCCAATACTTCAAGATCAAACTCCACCAAGTAGCTTGCCCAGCTCCCTCATACAGAGCCTCCATTCACGCCATATCTCGCCTCATCAACCCAAACACCATCCTCCTGGTAGGCTCAGCCCCAAACTTCCCCCACGGAATCATCGACGACATTTCCGCCCTATCCCGTCTCGCACTTCGCCACAAAATCCCGCTCCACGTCGACTGCTGCCTCGGCTCCTTCCTCATGCCTTGCCTCAGCAAAGCAGGCTTCGACTCTGAACCCTTCGACTTCCGCCTCAAGGGCGTCACCTCCATCAGCGTTGACACGCACAAATACGGCTTTGCGCCTAAAGGCAACTCGACAGTGCTCTATCGCACGAAGAAGCTGCGCAGTTACCAGTATTTCATCTCTCCCGCCTGGTCCGGCGGCGTCTACGCTTCTCCCAGCATGGCTGGCTCGCGTCCTGGCGCCCTGATCGCAGGCTGCTGGGCCTCGCTCATGCGCGTTGGCGAGGCTGGCTACATCGACGCTTGTCACAAGATCGTCGGCGCCGCCAAAACAATTGAATCGGCTATCCGTGAGGACGACGCTCTGAATGCCGACTTGCGCGTCATCGGCCGGCCTATGGTCTCAGTCGTCGCATTTGCCTCGGATACCCTCTCCATCTACGACGTCGCCGACGGCATGAGCGCGAAGGGCTGGCATCTCAATTCCCTGCAAGATCCGCCGGCGGTGCATGTTGCGGTAACGCTGCCGATCGTGCCGGTCACGGAGGATCTGTTGGCAGATCTGAGAATCGTTGTTGGCGAGGTGCGAGAGATGGAGGTGAAGAGGTTGGCGGAGGGGAAGAAGGCGGGCGCTGAGAGACAGAGGGGGAGTGCTAGTGCGCTGTATGGCGTTGCGGGGAGTTTGCCGGATAAGAGTGTTGTTGAGGATTTGGCGAGGGGGTTCTTGGATTGTTTGTATGTTGCGTAGGATTGTGCTGTGTACGAGGGAAGTTTGGAATGCGTGTGACATCAGGATCAAGGCGGAAGTCTCCACTCGTGTTACCTATTGGCCTCTCCCTCAGATACGAAATGATTCCGCAGAGTTCAACGCACACTCTTTGGCAGTTCAACGCATGTAATACGGCAACGGATTCTGTCCAAAGCACGTGATATTTGAAATCCCGAACCTCGAAGCTTTCCCAAGTCTCAGCTGACGTCCGGTTTCTGTGAATTAAATGTCGAGATCTCGAAGCAGTCAATGCCAGAGTAGATTAAAGAAAGTACCAAGATATATTGCTACCTAAATATCTGCTTAAAGAAAGACAACATGAAAGTGACGAAGTCAATAGCCGAGAAATAGTTCGTGAATGACAACAGAGGAAATATTTCGTTGATGTTTGATTGATTTTCCATTTTCGACTTTTTTTGGCTTTGAAAAACATTGTGATGATGAAAGAACCGAAAAAAAGATCAGGTGTAGCGACTGTGTGAAGGAGATGTTCGTCAGTTGGTCAACATTAGGAAAATGTCGTTACTGCTCCAATTGCTTTTGCTTCTTTCTTCTCTTCTTCCTCCTCTGTCAGAAAATGCCACGTCAGCATGGATACCGGAAGTCTGCTGAATGCTTTCGCCAGATCGATGGTATGGTATTGATTTCCTGTGTTCCTGACTCTGGGATCAAGATGGACCACTGCCGCTGTTGCGCGAGACCCGAGTGATGTCGCCGAAGACGGGATGGAATCCAAATTCAGGCCACATTTTCGAGAGCTGCTCTCTGATGGGGGAAAGATCTTTGGGTTCCTTGATCAGACCCCGGACGTGGTTTGCAAGGTCGTCGTGTCCGCAGAAGGAGCAGTTACCTAATCGCCAAGAGATCGGTCGCCATGGTGGGGACTGGACAAAGGCCCGGCCGCTCGACGGGGCTATATCAAGAAAGGACATAAGTTCGCGGAGAAACGGATCTTTCTTCGCAATCTCACATACAACCTGGTCTCGAGAGCCATTGCATTCCATCTTCAAGAGAGCATCACCGATATCTTCAATACATCGGAAGAAGTGATCCGAATCGGAGACAACATGGCCATACAAAGCGTGCAACTGGATTTCGCGGCGCATTCCCTCGAGGCCAGCTTCGGAATTTCGACAGACGAAATTGCAGGAAGGCACTAGGCATCTCAAAGACTGCGTTCTTGGATCGAACCCGCAAGATTTGACAGCGGACTCGTCTGCGAGTAATTGCTGCATTGTGTGGGTAGCAATGTGTTTAGACCCATATGACTCGATGCTTTGAGAACAATTGCGGAGGGGGCAAACGATGAAAATGTCAGCAATAAATTGTAAACTGCCCTCATTGAAACGCATAGAACCTCTGATGCCATACTGACGGGGATTCAATTCATCAAATCCGTGGACTGAATTTAGGTGCAAGAACAAAAGCCAGCGAGGGAGCGGTCCAACGGTGCACCTTCCGATGGCGCAGTGAAAGAGGGTCTGCTCATTGTGGCATATGGCATGATCAAATAGTTTGTCGAGTCGACAGAATCCTTTTGCTCCTCGAAATTTGCAGTTCACAGCGGGACAATTGTGACGAAGTGTGTTTGGATTGTGTTTCTTCATATGTCGCC
Source organism: Aulographum hederae CBS 113979 (assembly GCA_010015705.1). Lineage (NCBI taxonomy): Eukaryota > Fungi > Ascomycota > Dothideomycetes > Aulographales > Aulographaceae > Aulographum > Aulographum hederae. Next base: position 386,305 of record ML977146.1, on the reverse strand, counting down.
AAAGATCATACTTCCGCTTGAAGATCGGTGAGGATTTGCATCCAGGGTGGTGGCATTTGAGAGGGTCGCCGGAAACGGAATTGGCAACTCTGGTAAACGTTAGCGTAGTACGGTCGAAGAGATGAAATGTTTACTGACGTTGAGCTCTGATCGTCTACAAGTGGCCCTTCCATGGAAGGTCCTGTAATGAGGACTTGTGATTCACCGCCGATATCGTCAGGGAACAAGAGTGAGGTTGCTGGTACGACATCGTTCGGAAACGCTCGAGGCTTGGAGTGCCCTGTGGCATTATCATGAAATGATGGATTTGTAGATGACAATCCGATGTTGAACCATGAAGGATCCTCCCAGGCAGTCTCGCTTGTACTGAATGACCCTGAAGGAAGAGTTTGGGCTGGATTGAACAATGCTTGGCTTTGCGGTAGCCCTTATATTAGCGTGTGGCTTTTTTTTTACTCACCTGGATTGGCTCCCTGGAAAGAGCACATCCAAGTCTTCCAAGAGATGGCTGAACTCGTTCTCCTCTTCCATGGCTGGGATTGGCTGGCTGTTCCGGGGCGGCATGCAAGGCTGAAAGGGCAAACGGAGAACGTGCAGGAGCTGACGTGGCGACTGGTGAAAGAGATCTTAGGAAATGAGCTTTAGAGCCTCTTGAGTTGCGAAAGGGACAGAAAATGGAAGTGGGAGACAGCTGTGCTTATACCTTTGCGGGCGCGTTGGCCATCTTTGCCCTTTGGTTGATCCGAGAATTCCAGGAGGCGTGAAGAAGGGCAACACTGCAGCGGCGCAGCCTTGTCGAGCTCACCTGGCTTATCATCAGGCTAGATGCATGATGGATGGTTAGTGATACAAGATTCATCCCTTTGATCGCTGTAGCGTTTTTGGCAACATTTGACAAACTAAGAAAGCATAACTCGTTTCCTAATGGGTGTTGTCGTCCCTTCGTCGTCGTCAATAACCAAACGGGAAAATGATTTTCCGACATGTGATTTAGACACGTGATTCAAATTTCACATCACGTGCATCACTTTCGATCCGGAGGGGTGTGTCACGGCAAACCCTGGATAGATGTTTTTTTAGGACGATGGGAGCAGGAGCTTACGGTGTTTCAGTCTGCTATCCTATTGTATCTTCCGTCCAACTACCCAGTTCATGTATCCAATCGGCCAAGTATGCAGCTCTCTTCCACCTTCAAATACCCAATCGCCCCTTCTTGCAAACCACAGCTGCGACTTTGCATCCCAAACAGGTCCTTCGCGCACTTCTTCCTCTGGACTCCCATCTTGATTTCCAGGATCATACGCTACGACCTCCTTGGTAGGAATCAAGGATATAACCTCGTCAAAAGTTCTCGTCCGCAGAGCGCTCACAAATCCATCGAACGACTGCACGAACGGCAAAATCGGGAAAACATAGGTAAATATCAGGATAAGTGGCTCTCTCCAAAACCAGAATATGCCCACGAAGAACAGTAGATAGAAATCCAGCAGCATGAGAACTAAAGACCCTAGTCTTCTTTCCTGGAGCTCGAGGATGGCAAAACCCTCTGCGGTGTCCATAGTACTCTTCAACACCTTCGCAGCCATCTCGTCGTCGAAATGATGGAACGCCAAGCAGTAAAGTCGAAACACTCTCGAGTCGTTCCGAGCGTTATAACCGTGACCAAGCGCCCGCGAAGTGGATCCTGAACTCTCGCTGATAGCTGCGGCTGGCGGGTTTGTAGCATCAACAGGCTGCGGCACAAAACTCAGACGATCGCTGTTTTCCACAGCTGCGATCCAAGAATCCAGATGCGGCTTGATGTCCGTCAACAAGAACGGGATAGGTGCAAGGCCCTTCTCTGTGCGATCGGCGTTCACGAGGTGCTCAAATTTGGGGACGGGACCGCCGGCGCCGGAGCAAAAGTCGATGATTGAGAAGTGGGAGTTGTCACTTGGGGCTTTGAGGTCCTTGTATGTATCGAGAGTCCTTAGAAGCAAACGCGCTGCGATCGAGGCGGGAGATCCGTTTGGTTGTATGAGCGGGATTTTGGATGTCCAATGCGCTGTCAAGATCGATTGGGAACATCGACGTAGGAAAGGTGGCATTCTAGAAAATAGTTAGAATGTTCAATGGTCGTTCCATCGGGAAAAGTACATTGAAAGATCGCATAGCTCAAATAACCGCCATGGTTTGACAGATACCAGCGGATTCAAGAAGCTAAACCGCTCCTTGCGTTCAGCATCATTCTTTTTGCCAACGCTGTGACCGTTCATCGCGCTCTCGTTGCGATGGGGCTCGTCAATCAAGGGTGTGGTTTCACCTGGCAATGTTCAGCATATTAATCACATTTGATGGCCTTCAGACGGACTCATGTTAGAGATGTCATTCGAAATAGCCATTGAAGGACCAGATTGCAAGCCTCTATGCCGAAAGAAGCCGATATTCAGCACCAGCTAGCAGATATTGGCATCCCTAGATGTTTCTTGACCGGAAATTTAGGAGGATATTGGGAAGTATGAAATCGCGGAACAGTAAGTTTGGAGAAGACATAGAGCCAATAGAAGAAGATGACCCATCCGCGAATGGGTATAGAGCTTTAATGGAGATGGCGAGAAATGGGGGTTTTTGGAGTTGAGGATGGCGCCAATGACGTTACATCCAGCCATCCACGTGACCGTGATCGTCGTTTCTTTTTTCAAGACCTCGACATCCGCGATAATTGAGCCCATCATTTCTCTCATCAATACTCTCATCTGTACTTTTGTTCGGAATCTCACGACAGAAACGGAAGTTGGAGGAATGCACGATCACCGTTGCGGACTGCATAAGCGAGAGTTCGCGGCTGCACGACCAGGATGTTGCATGAGATCTATAAATGCACTAGTGTGCCAATAACATTTCCCATCAAAGGTGTATAAGGTACCAATTGGGACTATGATGTCTCCTTTCATGATGACATGAAGGCTGTTCCAACACCTGAGTCGATACACGCACTCAACCACATCAGCAAATCAACACATCGGTAAGACTGTCACCATGAGTAACCCAACACAGGTATGGCCTACCTCCATCATCTCGAGCTTCAACATCATAGAATCTCATCTTCACTTGTTAGCAGCACTCCAATTTTCCTCCGCAGCCAACTTCCTCGCCATCCCCTCTTCATCCTTTCGTCGCTGCTCCTCCTTCGACACGTCTCCACCAGCAGACCCGGCTCCACCAGACATGTAACCAGGCGGCGGTCCGGCGCGATTTGGATGTGTGGGAGGCGGTCCTTTGACGTCTTGTCTCGACATAGCCGCTGGGGCTGGAGCGGGCATAGGAACCTGTTCATCACTCAGCAATCCGCTCAGGTAGTCCCGCTTCCCTATCGGAACAATCTCCTCTGTGCACTCACCTCAGCACTCCTCTCCTTCCCCTTCGCCCCCCCACTCCCATCTACCACCCCCGAATTACCCATTGGCGCCTCCCTTTGAAACGCCTTGGGCACATACACCTTATCCTTCCCATACATCTCATCATAAAACTTCCTCGGATCCACATCCACGAACCGCGAAAAGTCCATCCCGGCAATCTGCTCGTCCGTCAACTCGCCCTCGCCCGGCCTCGACTTTTCCACATCCGCGCCAAACGCGCTGAAATCGAACGCGGCGAACTCCTCGTCGCTCATGGCGCCTGCGAGTTGTTGCGTCTTTTCCACATCCGCGCCAAAGGAGCTGAAATCCAACGCGGCGAATTCGTCGTCGGACATTGCGCCGGGCAGTTGCGCCGTCTTTTCCACATCCGCGCCGAAAGAGCTGAAATCCAGCGCGGCGAACTCCTCGTCGGACACAGCGCCGGGGATCTGCGCGGTCTTTTCGACGTCGGCGCCGAAGGCGGAGAAGTCGAGGGCGGCGAATTCTTCGTCGCTCATGGCGCCGGGGACTTGTGCTGTTTTGGGGACGTCGGCTCCGAAGGCTGAGAAGTCGAGGGCGGCGAACTCTTCGTCGCTCATGGCGCCGGGGGGACGGGGTGTGGGTTCGACGTCTTGGAGGGTGATCCAGTCCAGGTTGTAGAAGGCTTCGTCTGTGAGGGCGGAACCTGCATGGTGGGCGGGGAGGGTTGGATCGGGAAGATTTGGTTGGGAGGGTAGAGTGAAAGGGGTTGATGGGCGCTGGCCAGGAAGTTGAGTGCCCGGGAAGCCTTGAGGGGTTGGAGAGTGAATTGGTACTTGACGTTCTGGTTGGGGAGTGGGATAGGATGGTATGTGTTCAGGCGGTGGCGGCGTAGGTTCCCAAACCGGCGGAGGAACATGAGCAGGAACTGGAGTTGCATACCCAGTCATCGGCTCAGGATGCCGCACAGGAGACTCCTCTCCCGTCCTCGGAGGCGGAGAAAACGTCGTCGCCGGTCTCGCCATGTCGTCGATCTCTCCCTCTCCCTCACGCGGTCCGGTACCAATCTCAATGACAGTATGTCCGGCCCCGGGCTCAATAACATCATCGTAGAAAGGAGGCGGATCGTCTGGATTCCCTTCATCAGGGTCCTTTGGAACCTCTGTCGCAGCCAGCGCTTCCTGGGTTTCGCGTTCGATTCTCTCTCGATTCTCGTCCGTGTCGGCTTCTTTCTCCGCATCGTGGACGGACGCCGCCATCATGTATTCGAATTGGGCACCTCCAGGGAGCGCGGCCACTTCTTCAGGAGTGAGAGGAGTGAAGACGCCGTTTCTCATCCATGCCACATCACCACCGCCGGCAGCAGACTCGTGATGAGAGGTCTGCGGAGCCTGTTGCGACTCCCGTAACACTCTCGCGAGCTCTTCATCCTCGCCCTCTTCGGCATGCGGCTGCCACGCTGGTGGCTGTTCAGCGAAAGCAGGAGGCTCATCAACACGCCCTGTATTCAACGCATCTCTAATCTGAGCCGCCACACCAGCGTTCTGCGCAGCAACGGTGCTGCCATATCCGAGCGGCGCGACGCCGAAATCGGTACTGGGAGCGTAAGTTGCATACTCGGGCCTTTCGTTGCTCAGACAGGCGTCTTCTCCTTCAGGGTTGAACTGAGGATAGTTGACCCGGCCGCCGCCTGTCGATGGGCCGCCGCCAAAAGACGGACCGGCAGCAGAAGAGCCCTCGTCAGGAAAAGGAGCAGGCCGGAATGGCATTTCTGTCTGAAAACCACCGTCCCCGAATCCCGGAGGGGGGAACTGGCCGTGACCAGGAGCAGACTCATCCCTATCATCGATGCGAACATTGATGGTACTGCCTTGCACACTCGCCGAGACCGGTGGTCGATGTCGAGATTGAGGCGGCAGTGGAAGCGGAATATTATCCTCTTCTGCTGGAGCCGGAGCGCCTAAAGTAGCCGAGAGACGCGCTACATCAGCCGGCGAAAACACACGCTCCCGATATCCCGTCTGGTCATTCTGCAAAAGCGGCCAGGCGGTCAGCGTCATGGGTGTTCTATCGATTTTGCCCGTGCCCATGATGATCTGAAAGATTCTGAAGGAGCTATTCGGGGCCTTCTGTACGAGCTTCATGATCACTCTGCTCGCATCGACTGCGTAGCGCAGCTGGAGGCGGGAGCTCGTGATGCATCTGGCGTCGAAAGGGGTGTTGTGACCTTGACAGTGGGGGTTGGGGCATCCCAGTTGATCTGGGGTCGCTTCTGGGTCGATCGGTGGATTGTTGCCTTCGTGTGCTGGGATGTAGCATGAGCCATCTGGACACTCGCCGGTTGCGCGGATGTGTGGACAGCGCCATGCTATGGGCACTTCGTTTTCAAGGACCGTAACGGGCCCGATCCTAATAGCGGCCATGGCAGAGTTTGTTGTAGTAAATCTTGTTTGAGAGGATATTGCAGTATACCACTTTGCTGGAAAGGTTTATAAGAAATGAGGAATGAGGGCTTGATGAAGGATGGGGAATAGACTAAAAGACCAAGTGTAGAGGAGCTATAATTGTGTGCACAAGTGAAGAACAGGCATTTTTATGCGAGGACAGTTGGTGCACATGGCGAACGCACTCAATTTGACAATTTCTGTGACTCTGAAGACAGTTGGCAAGATGTGAAATCTCCTTTGTCATGCGAAACAAGCAGGAAATACGTGATGCCATATACTTTGGGGGGCCAGAACGTTACATCACACAATTGCGTTGTGAATACTTTGGTTATTGAAGAGAGAATCTGAAGGCTCGCTGAAACCCCGTTGTCAAAAGGACTATGAAGTAAATAAACTTCACATGATGCGAAGATTGAGAGGGTATGCTGAGCCATTGCAAACACAGAAGATTGAAATGCTGAAAAATACCTGGGCTTGGTGGCATTGACGTTATGTGACTTTTGTTATTACTTGCCAAACCTCACGACAGCTTCCCTTGCAACTTCTGGACCGACGCATGCCATCATCTCCGCGATGATACCTTTCAGACTCTGAGGATCAGTTGCGTCTCCACTCTCCCATGCCATCAAATCCTGCCACTACAGTTAGTTACAACACATGTGTTGAGGTGAATATGTCCATGTCACAAGTCATGTTTTCAAACGGACCTTCGTTTTGACAATCAGATTCTGGACGCGGACCCGACACTCATCAAGATCCACTGTACGCTCCAGATCTTCCAAAGACATCACGCCGGGAAAGGAGACGTCAAAAAGCGATGTCCCTTCGTCAATCGGCTGAGCGACCCCTGCTGTATCTTCAGAACTGACTTCAATCACGTCTGTCATTTCTGTGTCTGGTCGCCCGTTCTCTGCCAATTTCCGCTCTTCGGACATGGAGACGAACTTCTTCTGGTCCAGCAGCGCCAACAAACTGTCATCCAGTGGATCCCACTGGAAGCTACGCAAGTCGAGCATGTATTGAGGCCTGTACTCATTCTTGTACTTCATTTTCTTACAAGAATGGATATAATATCCCATGTAATAGTATTGGTAGCCTCTTGTCAGGGCAAGTTCCGCTTCTCGCAAAGCACTCAACTTGCCAAAAGTCCACTTTTCAAAGTCTTGCTGATAGATGAAGTAGACACCGCTTACACAGTGAGGCAGGAGATCCAGAACGCCCATGGCGATGAGTCGACCATCGAGGCGGTAGCACTGATGGTATGAACCAAGCGGTTTGTCCGGCGAGTCATGCCGAGTCAAGGGCGAACTACAGAGGAATCGCTTGAAACCCGCAGGGGTAGTATGCGGAGGCGGTTCATTGTGAACATGGGCTTGGTAGTTCTCAAACAACTTGTACTTCTCTTCCGAGAAAGTATCAGGCTCAAGATTTACCTCGAAGCGATGTTCTGGTTCAGGGGGCGTCCGACCCTTAAGCGAAGAGTATTCTGCCTCGTGCACGGAAGTCGCAAGGTTGAATTCATTGTTGCGCTTTTCGCTGTTCAGGGGGCATGTAAGAGAAAGCGGTCAATCACTGCTAGGAATAAACCCACGCTCTAGACTTGGGGTACTTCTTGGCTGCCTCTTTGATATAGGTGTCGCCGAGCACGTACTTGTTCCAGCGGTTGCTGGCCTTCCGCTGGTGATGGGACGGTTTCAACTTGTCTGCTGGCAGTCTGCCATTCGTGAGATGAAGGCTCCTAGATGCACGTGACGGGCCCTACCGGATAGTGTAGTGCGGACAGCAGGATCGGAGGTTATCGGGCAAGTAGAGCAAGGTGCCTGACCTGCAAGACATAGCCCGGTCAGTTATCGAGGCGATCGCCTAGCCGCGCGCAGATGATGTACGTGCGGGATGATGCATACCTACGCCAACCGCGGTCGACTAGTGTCTGGTAGTGCTCAACGGTCAATTGATTTGTGGTCAAGTAATAGGATGCGCCTAATATTGACAGGTCAGTCTCGCGCCTTTCTGCAGCGTGACGGCGTTGGGCGAGCTGCAACAGTGGGTGATGGACAGCATGAAGGAGGAAGATGATATAGGAGTGAGGGGGAAGCGGAGGTGCTCCGGTCGTGGCAGTTCAGGACTTGATGTGTGCCATCACACAACATACACGAAGGCTGAAGTTGATGGACTGAGGGGCAAAGGGAGAGTGGGAGAGGGTGGAATTGTTGGCGAGGCGGAAATGGAGAGGCTGCCGACGAAGAAGGTTCTTCAGCCCTGCAGAGAAGACGGACTACAAGATGAGTAAGGCGAAGCGGTGACTGGGTGCAGAGGACAGGGGTGACGTGGGGGAGATTTGATCAGACAGCAGCAAGAGGGAGGAATCAGCGAGGAGTCAGGGAGAAACAGGGAGGAATTAGGGAAGACAATTAGGAAACGCACGCGAATCGGGCCGGGGGGAGGTCTGACTTGGTTCGGACTTGCAATAGCCGCACGAAGAGGTCTGGTAGCCTGGAGGGAAGATGCAAATTAGCCTTGGTTTGCCATGCACCGCGATGCCGTGGGCTCGCCATGCCGCATCCATGTCCCAGCCCACCTGGCGGGTCCTCATCCAGCCAGGCCGCCTCGTGGGAGAAGAGGGGCTGCTGAGTGGACGAACCTATGGGTGCAAGGAAGCTTTGGGGAGACACCGTCCGCTGCTCGGCCTGCATGCTGAAGATGGTTGCTTTATACGTCGCTGGTCGCTGGCTGTCGGGAGGACGAGGTGTCGTGTGCGCGCGAGATCGGCCAGACCGCACCACCCGGCGCGCGTATGAGGGAGCAGTGAGAGGGCAGCGGAAGGGCGAGAGGCCGGAGTGTAGGCATATAGAAATCGTGGTGGAGTGGTGGAGTGGTGGTGAGGAGTGAGGAGACGAGGGCGGGGGGAGGGGTGGGAGACAGGTGGGAGAGGTGGAAGGAGAGAGTGGAGAGCGGAGACTGAGGACTGCTGCTGGTCGAGATGCGCGTCGATCAAGCAGGGACTTGGTTGGCAGGGATAGAGTAGCAGGACAGACAGGCTTGCGGTGCTGGACGAGGTGCAGACGGCGGTGCAGTACAGTACAGGGAGATGCTTTTCGCAATTGGCGTCCACGGCGTCCACGGCGTCCTCCAGCCAGCAGTGCCTGGGACCGCCTGGCTCTGGTCAGGCTGGTCAGCGCTGTGACGTTGAAGCGGAGGCCTTGGCGCTCTCTCCCTCTCGGGCCTCTCCCGACCGCGTCTGAACCCTCTGATTTTTTTTCATTCTTCTGCTCCACCACCAACATGCACATCCAGACTATATATCCAAAAGCCCGCGAGCCCTCCAATTCCGGCTCGAGGGGCTGACCGCCTCCACCCTCATCCTTTGACGCTGCCCATCCCCCAAACACCCTCCTCGCCCAAGGCCTTGTCTCATCTCCGTTTGTTGGCCACGACCCTGATCTTCACAGTTCGTGGTGACTTGGCCGTGACAAGCTGTCCCTCCTTTGACACACCTATATATTCGGACCAGCCTGGGATCGCTGTCAGGCCATCGACAGGATAGAGTGTCTCTCCCTCCTCCCGGAACTTCACATCATGGCATCAAGTTCGCGGTCAATGCAGTCGCGTGTCGGCCGGGACAACCAACGTGAGCGACTCCTTTCGAGCGAACATGATCTGCTTCCCGTCTTTCCCTTGCTATTCCCTTCTCCCCATGCTGAAATGGATTAATTCCGGCTAACCACCACCCCTCAGGTTACGGCACGCAAGGCGAACGTCTCGTCGCAGGTGTCGTCCCCCTCTCTGACGACAAGTTCTACGTCCTCCTGATCCAATCCACCCGACGTGGAGGCTGGGTACTCCCAAAAGGTGGCTGGGAGACTGACGAGGCGACCGCACAAGACGCCGCAGTGCGAGAAGCCTGGGAAGAAGCCGGAATAATATGTCGGGTAACATACGATCTGGGCGAGATCCCCGAGTATCGAAAAGCAAGCCAACTCTCCGCGACCGCACCGAAAGCAAAATATCATTTCTATGAAGCCACGGTCGAGCGGATGGAGAGCCAGTGGCCCGAAGCCCACAAACGATCAAGGCAATGGTTCAACTACAAAGACGCGAGCGTAGCACTCGCAGACCGACCCGAACTCTTGGAGGCGCTGAACCGTTGTACGATGCATCGCTGATGAGCTTCGAGCCAGACAAACAAACAAAATTGCCCTGACACGACACTTCCACTATCGCCTCTCCTGATCTCCTGTCTTACTTTCGACTTCAACTTCGGAGATCTCTTTTGACTTTTGCTGTTTTTGTTGCATCTGGCATGAATACCTGCACTGTGCTCTGTTAATTATGGGACAAAGGGGAGTGTCTATCATCTGCATTGCATCAAGGGTGGTTCTAGATCCAGGCTCTCGGCATCCCATTTGTGTAATAATGCTCACTTGAGAATTCCCTCTCACGGTCACACTCTTCCGGGGTTGGCATATTCATACTCATAGATTGGTTCGCTCCCTTTCCACAGCACTTGAGACGTCACGGAGCCAGACTCGACAACGGGTCAGAAGAATCAAAAAGGCGCCTTTTGAAACGGGCCTGACGGTAGGCTGGATGGGCGGTGGTGTACTTGCATACGCCTGTCTGTAACAAGTATTATTCTTCAAAGCGCAAATGGTCTGATGAGACCAATGAATTCATCGCTCTGCACCACAAGTCCTTTTCTCGTTCGTCGATTTGATCCATAGTCGCGAACACCGCATTCACCTTCTGGTACCTCCCACGGTCAACTGACAGGTCAGACCTTTGGGTGCAGTATACAGGTGACGTTCCCGACAAGCCAACCAGGGGCAATATCCTACAGAACTGACAGGCCTGCGACTGGAGTACCGGAACGAAGAACACGATCGGAGCGCACCAATCGGTAGACGGGACCCCTTCTGGTTGGTCGCCGATCTTTCTGGAACGTTGTGCCGTATTGGGATTTTCTTGCAGTGTTGAGGCGAAATGTAATAGCATCACGCAACATGGAGAACAGGCAGGTCACGTGATCCATATGTGATACCTAAGGTATTTTCGGGCTCGGGATACTCCAGGCCACAGCAAGCGACTTTATTGGTCCAGGTCGAGTGCTAGGAATTGGCATGAAATTTCTTGAAGACGTGTCGCCTACAAGTCTGCTTCTTTTTCTCCGCTGTTGATATGCCAGAAAGGGGTTTTTGCCTCCATAACATCTTGTAGAAGCTTGGCATGGGTTTCTCAGTTATAATACCTTGATTTATGAAGATACTCGTCTCTTAGTTGATCGAGCGGGAACCGAAAAAAGGCTTCGTATTTACCTCTATGTTCTCTACTCTAGACACCTAAAATGAACCAAAAGAATACAATAAGCCTATGATTTCCTCGCATCCTCGAAATCAACCTCCTTAAACTCACTCCCAAGATCACTCTCCTCATCCCCGCTCCTAGCCTCCTTCCCCTCATCCAAAGCCTCCACCCCAAAAATAGTCTTTGGCACCAGACTCTCCTTCCACGGCAACAGCTTGTGCAGCACCGTATACACGAAAATGCTCGTCACGAACCCATACAGCCAGTCAAAGGTATACAGATTCTTGGCCCCCTGACTGATATGCGTACCCGCCGGATTGATCGAATAAGCCAAGCCGGGCAAATTCGGCCCGACGGCGAGGAAAAACGCAAGCATGGCTTGCCAGTTGATACCATACCAATATCGATACCGTCCATGCGGGTCATAGAGCGCAGGCACGTCGATCATGCGCTGCTTCACGAGCCAGTAATCCGCGGCAATGATACCGGCGATAGGCGCGAGGAACACAGCATAGCCGCCCATAAACTCCAAAAACGTAGTCGCCGAACTGATGATCTTCCACGGCACGATGACCCAGCCCCCGACGACCGCCGCAACGATGCAGCCGCGGCGGATGTTGATCCAGCGCGGAAACAGCACCGTCAGGTCGTTGGCGGCCGAGATGGAGTTTGCGGTGATGTTGGTGCCGACTTGGGCGATGTACCAGGAGAGGGCGGCGAAGAAGGCGGCGGCGCGGCCGCCGGACCCGTAGGATTGCCAGTGCGTGATGATGTCGAGCGGGTTCCAGAGAGGCTCGCCCCATATGACTTTGCTGGCCGATGTGGTGATTATGCCGAGGACGCCGCAGAGGGTGAAGATTATGGGGAGGAAGGGGAGTTGGATGTATTGGCCACGGGATGAGTGGGCGTAGCGGGAGAAGTCTGTGGAGGCGGGGTTAGAATTGCTCAGCGGAATGCTTGGGTTTGATGTGTTGATGTTGACTTACCGGGGATGTTGCAGGCGAGAGTCGCCCAGGAACCTGTTACGGAGGACATGCAGGAGAGCCAAAGGTAGGCGTAGGTACTACCAGAAACTGTGGGCTTCGCGTCGAGGAAGGAACCGCCGCCGCCGGCTTTGGCGACACACCAGCCCAGTGTAGCGATTGCGGTTACCGGTGCGGCGACGAGTTTCAACATGAAGAGGTACTTGAGCTTTTGCGGCGGAATGAGGAGTAGCGGAAGCTGTACTATCCAGAAGATGAAATACGACACCATTCCCATGGTAGTGATGCCCTCGTCTGCGGGTATCTGATTCGGAATGTTCCTGTAGGACGGCCAGATGGAGGAAATCATGATGGTTACAGCGAGAGCGCCGTTCGCACCTTGTATCCCGAGCCAGAACATGGCGAGGATGGATCGAGAGATAATGCAGAAGTAGGCAAAGTAGTATCCAAACCCGGAGCGTACAATGACAGAAAATGGGATGTGCAGACGCGCGCCGATGGCTCCGTTCAGGACCATGGGGATCGCAACGCAGAATGTTCCGACGACCATGATGGGAATTGCATCCCGCCAGGTCAGCCCGACGGCGATGATCGAGGAGGCGGTTTCCCAGGTTCCTAAGTTGATGGTGTCGGTCGCCCAGTAGGCCATCCACGTCCAGAGGGTCCATGTCTGGTCCTCAGCGGGGACTGGGTCCATATCTTTGTTGGTCCATATGTGGTCTGGGGCCAATGCGCTTTCTTGCTTTGGAAGCTCCCAGGCTTTGAAGGTCGTACATCGTGCTTTGACGGTCTCCCTCGACGGGAGGTGTACTTTGGGGAGAAATTTGGACATATTGAGAGATGGTGATAGCTCGAGAAGCCACTAAACTCGACGGCGTCAAAAGTCGCATGCTATGAGTATTATACCTACCTGTCCTTCAGCAGCGTGGCGGGCTTGTGATCGGAATAATTACTTGTTCCACAGCTGAAGGGGCATGATGTACGTAGCGAGTGGAACCCCACCAGGCCCACGTACAAGTCCCCATCAAGACTTGCCGCAGAAGGATCTCCGAGCCACTGCAAAGGTTATCTTTGGCTACATAAATGTCGCGATGGCTACCGCACCCATTGGCTCGGTTTCTGAGGAGATCGTCGGGTAAAAAGCGCAAGAGTCGGAATGACACCGCGCTTGCGGTTAATTCATCATCATTCCGCCATTGCTGTGGGTGTCTCGAGCAGCATAAGCTGAGCCGGTCGGCTATGAGAAGGTGCGTGCCACAAAGGGACTGTTCGGGGAACCCTAAGGTGATCAAAGTGAACCTCGTCGTTCTATCGTTGTCCTCATTTGCATGCAGGGCATGCGGGAGGCGCCGTCATATCAAGCTTTCCTGCAGCAACCATGCATGGAAATGATTGTCCTCCGGGGATGCCGTTGTCCGGAACTTGGAAGATAACCACCATGAGATGATCGCATGCTTGTACCTACCTACGTAGAATACGAGAAAAAGGGAGGGTTAGAGGAGATGATGATAGTGTGATAGGAGGAAAAGCATGACGACGGGAGGGGAGGCTCGAGAGATGGAGTCGATTTAAGGTAGCTGACGCTAACTGGTTTTTGTTTTCGGCGCTGTTCGGCCCGGGCTTCAAACCTTGTTGTCACACCCACGCGCCCCTTTCCAGACTTCCTTCAGTCACTAGCTACGAGCAGAACATGTCTGCACATCGATAAGAGCGTGGGAGTCATTTCCAGAGGAAGGCAAGCAAACGATGTCGCCAGAGAGTTGGTGAACGCCAGCTTGTAACATCGAATGGAGGGGTGTCCAGCGACCCGCACGTCGAGAGATGCAGCCCAGAAACCTGGAGAAAGCCATCGCACAGGCTGATTGTTCAAGGCGGAGAGCTTGGTCTAAAGGATATGGACACGGTGCCGCTTGGTTTCAGCCCTGGTCGCTTTGGCAAGAGCTTGGGACGATCTTGGAGGCATGACTTATCCATATGATGGATGAGCTAGCTCACAAGACAAGCATCTGCTTTGGCCAGTAAAATCATGCCGCTGTTGATGTCACAAGAGAACATCATCCGCCGTCGATAACTGCTGGTACTCAATCCACGAGGTCCATGAGCAAACGATGGTGAACATTGGCACACATTCAATAGGGTCTGCCAACACAGCTCAACCTCATCTCCACTGGACAACACAGGATTGCCTAAGACCCATCTGCAGAGGGAAGGAAAAGAGGTGGAGCGGTTGATTCAGGTCAGTGCGCCTTCATATTGCATGCTATAATTACAAGTCTATATAATACATGTCTGTTTTTGGGTCTTTTCCGGGACTTTTTCTTCCAGCTATACGCCATCCGCCATACAAAGCTAACCAGAAACATGCAGCTAGTTCTTTTCCCAAAGAAATAATGCCTCCAGAAAATTAGTGCATCACAAAAGAGAACCAATCGCCGAAGTATACGGACGACCCTGAAAAGGAGAGAAAACCAAAATTCCGCAACAGAAACCACAAAAGGGACTCGGACTGCCAGAAGTCATGTCCAAGGGTCAGGCATTCCAACTTTCCAGATCCTCCAGAGCACCTTGGGACATGATGGCCGATATTCGACAGTCAGCCGATGCGACCGCACATAACCTCATGTGAATTTTCGAGTGCGTGGCACAAAAGGGAGAATCTGATGATGCGACCGTATAGAACCTCATGTGGAATTCAGAGTGCGAGGCACAAAAGGGCGAGTCCGATGATGCAATCCTGCCGAAGCTCAAGGGGACCTCCTTCGGGAGTTCGACGGCAAGTTCTGGCCACTCTGACCGCGACGGTGGTTGTTTCCATGCGAGCCCTCGGCGGGACGCAAGACTCGGCGGGCTCCGTCATTTCCTTGATGGTGGCCGGCGTGGGCGGGAGCATTGTTGACGAGAGGCTGGTGCTGGCTGTGCTGTCCACCGTACATGGGTGGTGCGATGTTGTGATGATGAAGCTGGGGTCCTCCTCCTCCGGCCGCTACAGGCGCTGCTTCTGCACCGCCGAGACGTTCGCGGAGGCGTATGTTCTGGACCTGAAGGATCGCAAAGTCCACATCCCTCTCGCGAAGCTGTAAATCACGCGCATGAAGCTGTTGTCGGAGGCGGACGATCTCTGTCTGTTGGACGCGGTGTGAAATGTCAGCATGGTCATTGCGGACTTGAAGCTGTGCTTGGAAATCTTCGATATCGACCTGATTTTCGAGCTGTCGTCGGAGGGACTCAATCTCGGCCTGTTGCTCGATCTCTCGGACGCGGTTGGTGACTGCGGCCACCGCCAGCTGGCGCATGACCCATCCTCCGCCGTACGTGCCTGTGTTGTCGACGAGCCTCTCTTGAGCAAGCACGATGTTGGCGAGCTCTTCATTGGCGAGAATCCCGCGGGATGCTGCCCAAATTTCCGCGTCGTCCCAGGCAATGCGAGCGCCCTCCAGCTCGCGCATTTGGTCGGCACCTGCCTGACGAGCCAGGTGTTGGGTGACTTGATCGAGGTGGTCCACGATCTCGTCCCTCTCGGTGCTGGGTGCCTGGCTTCGGACAAACGTGCTGGCCTCCCCAACGAACTGGTAGATATTGGACATGCGGGCGCGGTGTCCAGGCGCGACGGGCAAGTTCCAGCGAATGGGAGCCTCCAAGGGCACAGGCGCGTTCATGAGGGCATTTGCTTGCTCCTCGGGTTCTTGGCGGGTCTCCTCACGCCTTGCGAGCTCTCGGGAGCCAGAGGGGGAAGCAGGGCGGGAGCCAGGGCGGGATCCGGAGCGGGAGCGGGAGCCAGAGCGCGATCCAGAGCGGGAGTCAGAGCGGCGGCGGGAGCGGCCTGGACGCCACTCTCCGAGCTGCAAGAAGCGAGGGTCATCTTCCATGGGGCGCTCGTCGATCTCTGGGCCAGGGCCCTCTCCGACCTCCGCATCTGCGGATGCGATGGTTGCATCCTGCGGCGGCGTGATCAGTATCTGTGGGAAAATACCCACGGTGGCGGGACGCAGTACCTCTTTGCTGGTGCCTTCTTCGACGATGTGTCCTTCGTCGGCCTCGGGCTCGCTCTCGGTCTGGTTCTTGTTGTCAGCATGGCACAGGGTATGGCACAGGGGACGTTGATTCAGAGTAGTGCTTACGATTTCTTCGCGTGCATGGTCTGCACGCTCTCCCCCGGCGGCGGGAAAGGCGAAGCCGGCGTCCAAGTTGCCAGGCATGGCCGGCACTGGAGTATCTGGGCCATCTGGGACCTCAGTGCTGGCAGAGGTTTGCACCTCTGCCTCAGCGCCGACCACACCCGACAACTCTTCTGCTGCGGTACTGAGCTCTTGTGGCTCGGTTGCCGCGACCTCTGCGGCGGCGACGGCAGCGGGGGCGATACGGTCGGTGGGGGAGGGAGTGCGGTGCTGGTTGGCGACCGCCGTGTTGATGGTCAACAACATGCGTCCGCGACGGCTCTGCGCACGCGCAGATTCTCCAGCGGTGCTCTCCATGCTGGTATTGGGTTGCTTTTTGATGGATTCTGATGGTGTGAAGTGTGTGGGAGAGTGTGGTGGATGATTGCGTGCCGAGGGAAGGATGGTGGTGGAGAGAGAGAGAGAGAGAGAGGTTGGAGTTGACGCGTCGAGGTTGCAGAGGTAAACAACAGCCCAGGTCTATGGAAAATCTTCGGCGTGAAGTGCCGGTCTCCCACTCGTTTGCACCCTTTGCAGGTGCTGATTCTTCTCTAGGCAGCAGCGGAGTCCGCCTGAAAAGGGAGCAGACAGAGTTAAAGTCCATTTCATCAACAGATCTAGCCACCAGGTTACCGCCCGTAGCCCCTGAGGCCCTCTTTTCGTCGAAACCGGCCAGCAGAGGGGATATGAAGGATTATATCGGGTTTGCAGCAACCCCACACGCTGTAAAAGATGTACTTATCCTCGTACTGAAGTCCCAATCCCTCTGCGGCAGTCTTCGAGCCCTGGATGAGTTCTATCCACTTCATCCCTTGTTTCTCCAGCTCCCCTTAGACCCCTTAACTTCCTGTTTCCCCCCGCCTCTCCAGTTCGCTCCAAGTTCATCAGCTCTCTTGTTGAAACATCCTCTCCTGTTCCCCTAGGTTTATAAGCCCCTATTCCCAGCATCATTCCAGCTCCCCTGAATCCCTTCTTCTGTCCCAGTTTTCTCTCTCCCACCAATTCATGGGTTTCTAATGCTACGTAGTCAACAGCTAATCCCAAGAAGGAGGTAGTCCTGCCAAAGCCACTAGCACGTACATGCTTGGACGAGCTACATCTCTCTCCACCAGACTATCCAGAGGCAAGAAAAAGCTTGGATAGGGCTAAAAGCAGCTATACTCAGCCGTCTAACGAAGCAAAAGTACTTAAGCTAATATAAGAGCAACTAGTGTCAAGCTATCTAACGAGAACTAGAGGCTTAGACGGGACGAAAAGGCTCCCCACGCGCCATCCAGCTACTCGTTTTCAGATGTGAAGAGTAGGAGGAAGGTCGATGTGATCCAACTCCCTTCGCAATCAAGAGGTTGGTAGGCAGCTGAGTCTAGACCCTTCAGAAGTAAGAAAAAGCTTGAATAGAGCAAAAGGCATATAAATTCAAGCCGCCCACCGGGATACAAGTACTCAGCCTAGGTAATAACAGAGATTTCCAAGCTATCTAACGAGAACTCGAGGCTTAGATAGGACGAAAAGGCTCCCTACACGCCATCCAGTTGCTCGTTTTCAGGTGCAAATAGTAGGAGGAGGCTCGATGTGATCCAACTTCCTTTGTAATCAAGAGGTTGGTTGGCAGCTAAGTCTAGACCCTTTAGAAGTAAGAAAAAGCTTAAACAGAGTAAAAGGTATATCTATTTAGCCGCCTAACGGGTTACAACTACTTAGCCTAGTCAATAATAAGGATTTTCAGGCTATCTAAAGAGACTCGAAGGCTTAGTCGAGACGAAAATACTCTCTATACGCTGTCCAGCTACTCATTTTCAGGTGTAAATAGTAGTTAGGAAGATTAGTACGACTCAGCTTCCTTTCAAATATTGCGAATGGCATAACGAAGAAAGAGGTGGTCCTGCCAAAGCCAGCGGTAAGTACATACTTGGACGAGCTAAAACTCTTTCTCCACCAGACCGTCCAGAGGCAAGAGAAAGCTTGGATGGAGGTGAAAGTATCTCTACTCAATTGCCAGACAGGATAAAAGTACTTGGCTTAGAGAAGGCTCATTAACACGCCATCTAGCTGCTTATTCTGACGTGAAAGCAGTGGTTGGAAGCTTGTCAAAACACAGCTCAGGTCGCTGGCTTCAAACGGTTTGTCGTCCCGCCACAGACAATCCAAAATGACAAACACTTTTAGACGAAGCCAATATCCTCTCTGCTACAGCCTTCAACAGCACAAAAGTACAGGACCGAGACAAGTACGATCCTCCGAGGCTACCTCAGGGGACCTAGAGTAGTTGAGCCTCAGACAAGACGAGAAGGCCCATCATACGGCTCTTTAGATACCAAGGTACTTACTTTGAAACGTAAACAGAGGCGGAAAGCCCGAATTTTGACTTCAACTCCCGCCGCTCGCTCAAGGCTTACAGATACCAGCGGGGAAGTTGATACTACTCTAGTCTATGCTGACTGCTATCCGGGCTTTCTTCAACGTCCTGGGACTCTCCTGGAAGGGCGGAGCACACAGCGCAGCTAAAGATTGGCCACTTGAATATTTCAGACTACACTTCTCAGGAGGGATAGACTAAGCATCTTTCCTTTAGGTACTCACGATTATACCTTCTTGAGCTGCAGGCCTGAAAGCCTTTTGTTCATATTCATAACATCGACCTTCTTGGGAAACTTTCGCCAGCCACGTAGCCCGATTGCCGTGACAAGGCACAGCAGCACGTAAGACGCGCTAGATGAGGCGAGAAAGTCTCACGGCCGGGAAAATCAAAGGTGTGAAGAAATTGAGGAGGCCTAACGAGAGACCGAAGTTCAGAGGGATGAACGAGCTTGGGTGAGAGGAGGCCTGAAATTAGCATATCTGACGGCACTGAAAGGCTTGGGGTCTTACAGGCTCGTTGGTGAGCCATCTGACAGCGTGTAGGTACTTCGCTGAGATATGAGACTACAGCCCACGACGTCTAACTCCTCGTTATGCTGTTTTGACCAGTCATGAGAAGCCGAGAAGCTAATTCGTATAGCTAGAGCCCTTCTCCAACCACGTCTCCGACCTCCAGAGCTCATTGAAATCCATCGTCGAGTTCTAACAAACTGCCATGCTTGACTTATTTAGCACCGACCGGTGTCTCCATCGAGCTTCGGCATTCACTGTAGAGTGGCCGAGTGGCACATGGTGTAAGTGAGTGGGTAAAGGACTTCTTAGGTCAAGGATGAACAATCATCCCACCGAGCGAATCCCAATGGCAATTCTCAGAACTCAAGGAATGAAACTTTATCTGGGTAGACTACTCCCACGAGTATCCAGCGTCGAAAGGCTTTAACAAGATGCAGGATTCATTGAGGCTAAGTTCCAGTCAATCTGGGAGTTCAGGCACTCGCGGTGGCCCGATAGCTGACTTTCTTCACCGTTATAGCTCGATGCATGAGTACTCTCAAGTTCCTCGAGCTGCCAAGCTGCTGGATGGCCAGAACACATATCGATATGTGCCGGGCGCTGAATGAATCGGCCTCTGTTCGCTGGCAAAATATTAGTGATCTGTCGCTGTGTTGGAATGACCTTTCTCTATTCGACAGCTATGAAGTCTATTACGATGCCATTCCACGATGCTCTGCTCATGCAAGATATGATACACTGATCTGCCTTTCCCAAAATCCCATTACGCCAAGACGCACGATATGAAGCAAACACCCCATCAAGATCCATTATCACTCTCCCAATCTGAGTCGCTCAACCAATCCGAAATCTCGCAAACACCTGGCTCTTCGACAGAAGCGACCAGTCCAGTTTTCAACAAGCTCCAAGTCTTGCCAAAGGTAAGAAAATTGCTTGCCAGCACTAATGCATAGGTCAGCCACGGTCACTTGAGCTAGATCCAAGTAAGCGGGCTGGTCTCACCGGTCTTGGAGATGGCGGCTGCTGCATCCTCCTCACCACCACGACGAAGCTTCATCGTCGGCGGAATCTCTTTGTGCGCGCGATGGTCCTCCTCGACGTCCAGGCTTCCGAGATCGGGCCAAAAGAAATCATGGATGCCCGCCCAGACGTTTTCCGTGACAGGGACAAGCTGGTGCGGCAGGCTGAACGGCCACATGGCCCGGCGTGGGTAGAACTTCTGCGGACCGAAGAACTTGACGAGAGGGTCCTTGTCGCCGTTCAAGATTTTGTCGTCCGCCTGCGTGAGCGTGGAGAATCTATCTTCGTACTCCTCGTCGATGTGGAGCGCGACGGGGATCAGGTCCGTCGTGCTCAATGGTTTGAGAATCTTTTCCTCCCCTGCAAGCGGGAGCTCAACCATCCAATCCAGTCCTTGCTTCTCGCCAAGCTTGGCGTGGTTCTTCCTGAGCGCATCGGCGCGCGCCTCGTGGCCCGGGAGCTTGCTCAGTCCCAAGCGCTCTTGTGCGAGCTGCTTGCTTCGGCGCATTCGCCGGTTGGCCAGGAGGGCGATCTTGTCATTGGATGTCATGTCAGCTTCGTCTTTGATGATGTGGAAGCTCGATTCAGGCGCGGCGCACTCCTCTTCCTGTAGACGGCGCATGATGCTGCCGTTCTTCTCCGCGAGGTGCTCGTTGGAGAAGCTGTATGACGCCAGGATCGCATCCTCAGGGAGAACCGGTGGTTCTCCCTTTGCGAGGAGGAGCGGAGAGCTCGGGGGAGACGGCTCTGGGTTCGAGTCGTCGAGAGGTGGGAAGTAGGCGATGTTTGTGGGTGACGGTGTGGGACGGACCATCTCGACGCTCTCTGCGGGCGAAAACACCCGCTTGACTGGGCTGCGTGGTGGAGAATCCGCGGTATTGTATGAGATATATGAGATCACGGATTCGCTGTCCTCCGAGCTGGGCGGCGTGATGACCATGGCTTGCAGACGCAGTCCAATCTCCATTGCGATCTCGTCTAGGGATTGTTCCGGCGGAAATTCGAGCTCGGCCGTGGCTTCCATGGCGTGAAAATCTGCTTGTGCGCCTTCGGCCTTTGGCGCAAACACACTTGCTGCAGGACTGGACATCTTTGGTGTTTTGCTGGATTTGCTCTGCAAACAGAGGCTTTTGATCGTGCGCGGCTTGAAAAATGATTCGGAGCAAGTCGAGACACGTGTGGTGGACCAAAATCAAAGGATCTGTGACGTGAGCGAGGATGTGGTCGAGGTGAGCGAGGTGGAGGTGGAGGTGGAATCGGGTTGTTTGTGCGCAGGATAGAGCAGATTTTGTAGACGCGTTTGAGACGCGTGAGCGGCGCTCAAGATAAGCATGTTTCCGCAGCCCTCATCAGCAGAGCACGGTCAGTGTATGGAAGAGAAGATGAGTCTTTGATTAGGGTGACTGAACGGAGATGCTTATATGAATGGCAAGTATTTCTAGTCAGCATTTAGCAAAAGAACAAGTATAAAGTTTAGAAGCAGATACAAGCTGGGCAGTGGATATATTTGGTGTTTTCAGTGAGTGTTGTAATCCAAGGTAGAGCACGCTTTCTCTTTGAGAGCCGAGAACAGTGGTTTCGAGACGTCCAAGGGAGGACAGGAAGCTGGATATTTGTATCTACGGTATCATCCCGCGTCCAGAGGGCTCTCCAAGCATTCTCTTTCTATATTCGGTCAGCGAATTGACAACAGAGGAGTAGGTTCTCTTATAAAAGCTTCTCCGGCTCTTTTGGATTTCGGGACATCCAAGGGAGGACTGGAAGCTGGATATCTGTATCTGGAGTATCGTCCCGCGTCTGACCACCTTGTATCTGCCATTAGACTTCTCAGAAGCATACTTCCGCAGGCGGGTTCTAAGAGGTCGCAGCTCAGTTTTCGCTTTTCGGGAAGAAGTAGTCCTGATTCCAACTTCTGTATCTCTGCTTAGATGCTTGAAGTTAGTAACAAAGAGTATAGATATATAACCGCGATCTGAACTTAGACGTTTGAAATTGGATCATGGTACGCATCTAAGAACCTTATATTTGCGATTAGACGTTTCAGAAGCGTACCTCTATAGGTAATTCAAGAGGATAAAGCTTGAAACTCACTCTTTAGGAGCGAGTAGTCCCGATTCTAGCCTAGATATTCCTCCTTGGATGCTTCAAATTCGCGAAGAATGGAGAGATATGATAACTCTTATTCGAACTTGGACGCTTGTAATCAGACTACAGATCGCGTCTAATAGCCTTAGATATGCGATCGGACGTCTCGGAAGCTTCTCCGGCTCTTTTGGATCTTGCATTTCCATCGTATAAAGTACTGTCGTTTGTTAGGGCTGAGAACATACATCCGAGACGTCCAAGGGAGAACAGAAAGCTGGATATCTATATCTAGAGTATCACCCCGCGTCAAGAGGGCTCTCCAAGCCTTCTTTTTCTATATTCAGTCAGCGAATTGATAACAGAGAAGTGGGTTTTTCTGTAAAAGCATTTTCGGCTATTTTGGATCTCGCATTTCCATCGGATAAGTACTGTCGTGTGTTAGAGCTGAGAACAAAAATTTGAGTCGTCTAATAGAGAAGCGGCAGCTGGATAGTTACGACTAGAGTATCGTTCCGCGTCTAGTAGGAGCTGATGGTATTGATGTCCTAGATACAGTAAGCAATATCATAGTTAAGAGGTAGTTTTCCTAGTAAGAAGCTTTTCCGGTGCTTTTGAATCTCACACTTCCATCGAACGAATACTATATGCCTGGGAGATATCTATAAAGATATCCGTATCTGTAGTATCTTTCCGCATTCAGGAGGGATTGAAGGTCTTCTTTTTCTAGAATCAGTTAGCGGTGCGATAGTGAGAGGTAGTTTTCCCAATAAAAAGCAGGGTTGATGTCATCTCTGCCAAGATAGCACTCAGTCTCGTGCTGCTTAGTCACTCTGCGCGGTCCGAGAGGCAGCCGGGCAACCAGCGTTCTTGTCACCTGTTGAGCTCTCCAGGAAGGGCTAAGTACACTGAGTGGCTAGAGTTTTGCTGCTTGGATATCTGCAATTGTAACTTCTCAGAGATCTAGAGCAAAGATCCACTGCTTAGATACCTGTAACCGAGTCTTCTTGGATATCCACAGTCAAGATCCGCTATTTAGAGACCAGGAATTGAACCTGCCCGAGTAGGTGGCTATAGCTCCTATACTCCTCGGGCAATCAGCGTTCCTCTTACGTGTGGAGTAGCCTTTTTCCCCTAAATTTAGTCAGAGAGGTGATGGTAGAGAGGTGGCCTACCTAAGGAAAAGCTTCCTTGGCTAGTTCGGACCTTGCATTTCCAACGAGTATTCTGTATCTGGGTGGAGTCTATGCATCTATGAGAAGTGAGCATCATGAATCCGAGAAGTGCAACAGAGAAAAGGAAATTGCGGGGTATCGTTCCGCGTCCGGTAAGCACTCACAAACTTCTCTTTCTAGATATAGAAAGCAAAGTGATGGTGGAGAGCGGTTGCGTTTGAAGGCAAAGCGTCTTCGACCACTTTAGATTCCGCATTTCTGATGGATTTTCGATTACTATGCAGAGTTAATGCGTCTACGAGAGCTGAGTACCACCAATCCCAGAGGCGCAGTTGAAGAACATGAGCTGAGAAGCTATACCTCGAGCATTCTTCCTTCTCCAGTAAATGCGGAGAGCCTTCGTCTGTTGATTTGGCAAGAGAAGCGATGACAGAGACGTTTTCTTTTTTGCTATACGCTGCTCCGACTCATCTGGTTAGATTCCGAATTTCTGGGGAGTATCCAATACCCTAGAAGAACGGATATTCTTGGAAGCGCAGACCATGATAGACGCGAGATTTTCAATGGAGAGGAAGAAGCGGGATTGCAGCCTTCAGAAGATAGACCCGTGTCCAGCAGATACGAAGAATCTTCTGTTCATAGATCTAGCAAGAGTAGGGGTGGCAGAGATGTCGTCTTTTGAGGCTCTGACTGGATTGGATGATTCTAAGTTTCTAAGAAGCATCAAAGGTCCCAAAAAAGAACATCTTCATTGGGGATTACACTGAAGAATACAAGGTCTCCAGCAGAGAAATAGTAGCCGGACGGCTGCATTCGCGGAGGCATTCCGTGGCTCAGCAAACACGGAGAGCCTTGTTTTCATAGACTCAGTTGAGTGTAGGGCGCCAGAAAGGTGTCTGCTCCAGCACAAACTTCCTCGACAGCTTCGGAAGTTTGTTCTTCTGGTGCAATTCACACACCTGGGTCGAGTCAGCTTCCTACTGAGGGTGGAAACGATGCTTACATTTGAGCAATCTGGCGGCGAAGAAGAAGGAGGACAGCGATGTATGCAGTACCAAGCCCCAAGCAATGAACGTAAATAGCCAATTTTTCCCTTCAATTCCAACAAGAACATGGACGCAAGACTTATTGTGGTCTCCAGTGTAGACTTCTCTGGCCGGTAGGTATATTCCAGTCTTTTAGTAAGTCTCAGAGATCTCGATGGATGCTGTGGCTTTGCGGGGGTGAGCCCGGCGGATTCGAGGAGATCAACAGCAAAACGAGAATGCTAGATAGTTCGATTCGGAGCTCCATCTTGTGCGCAGCAAGGCAATTTTCAGCTTTCTTTTGGTGAATTCGCCGAATAGTACCGCCGCTACTGAGGTTACTTTCAAGACTATAGATTCTTTGACTCAACTGTTTGTCTGCCGGAAATCGACTTTAATAGATCTCGAGTTATTACGGAAAAGCTCAAGCTTACGATACTCAGTATTAGTCTGCTTCCAGCAAGCTCTTGCAGCCTTCCCTAATGATACCAGTCAGGACATAGGGGATACAGAGCCTGCCTTCAAGATTGTAGACTTCTTCGGCCGATTCGAATTGTTGTCTGCGGAGATACAATTTGTAAAGAGCTCCACATGTAAGAGAAAAAAATTGCAAGGTTCGATCAGAAAGTCGCCAGCTGCATAACTTTACTAAGACAGCATTCCATGTTCAAGACCCAAAGGACCAATTTTTCGTGATTGGACTAGGGAGTAGTTGCAAGAAACTTCTCTTCCAGAGTGCAATCCGTCAGCGGGACACAAAAACAGCGTCGTTGAATCGGAAATCTATACGTTTGTTAGCCTTGCTCATGATGGAGATATAGAAACAAGATCAAGTCCAATGCTAAAATCTTTCCGAGAGTTTGATGAGTTGAGAATTTTGTGATATCAAATGACTCGGCTTTGTACGATGGGCATCGTAAAATTTTCAGAAGTCGGGATTCCTATGCGGCAGCATTGATTCAGATTTTGAGAAAGTCCAAATGTGGGCGGAATATGATAGTAGATCGGATATTAGATACCCGCACACTCCCAAAAGCTCGAGGTTAAACCGATCTTCCCAAAGCCTGAGGCATATAAACGGACGACAACCGGTGGGTATCCGGGAAAGTTTCCAAATCCAAAATCGAACGCTATGTCCGCTCAAGTGAATATCCACAGAAGAATAAAAAGTCTACGGAAAGTTACTTTCTTGCGAGGAGCACTGTTGCCGAGAGCGCAAAAAAAACCCAACGGGAATCAATATGTGGGCGTCTGCACAAGTTGGAAAAGACGGACAACACCACCGCAGCAGCACCTGAGCATGCGAAAGTCCGAGAGTCCGAAAGTCAGTGAACTTCAACATGCCACTACGCGAAGGAAGGGTAAAAAATGACAAAGCCACCAATTGCAATTCCGCGAAAACATCATGTAAGGTAGCGAAATCTCAAAAGTCTGGAATCCAACATTGTAGAAGACAATACCTGACGCTCTGGAAACCCCAGAAACTAGGATCAACAGGGCATTGGACATCCAAGATCCAGAAAAGGACGAATTTTCTGACAATGACGGTCATGAAATACGATAGACGTTGGGGAAAGCGTGAAAAACAAGAATTCGAAACCCTCCGCCGACAATGAACGTCCGGGAAAGCTAAAAGATGAATGAGGATTCCAACGTTACAGCAGAGCTTGCACATCCAGGAAAGCACAAAAAGTCTATGGAAGTTAGCTACCATGCAAGAATTGCAGTTTCCAGGTATTGAAAAGCTACTTGATGGCGAGAGAACGACTAGAAGGCGCCGACGTCCACGAATGCCTCTACTTCTGGAGTAGGCCTTGATCGCATAGAAAATAGATTCGGATATTGTCAGAGCAGGAAGAAATTCATATGTTATAGATGAAAGCCGGTTGGCAGAAGAGGTGGGGAGATGAAGTTTGCAGTATGAGTGAGATGAGAAGTGAGGTGAGGTTAGGATGTGCTGACTCAGGAATGAGTAACCGCCATGTCATGTGATCGTCCAATACGCGCCGTAATAGCTGGAATTCTATAATCGCTACATGAAGCGACTCAAAGTCCAATCACGGATAAGATGTAAGGGCCACATCACCTCCAAGCCTTCCAGGGTTATAACATCTGGGAATTTGGAAATCTTATTAGGCTTCAATTTTTGACGGCACGACACACGATGATTCGGAGAAGAGCCTTGTCATATTGCCTACGAACCAGCTATACGAAGATAATCTAGCCACTCCTCCCCTGTTTTTTTTTTTTTTGTTTTCTGGACCCTCCCCAAGACGAGTGGTTGGTCCAATAATATCCAGCATATTCCGTCAACCAGGAATTCCCTTCGCGCGCAAAAGAGCGCAGCAGAAGAGTATCAACAGAGGCGCGACCGATGAACAGAACTCATCGGCCGCCACAAAACCCGACCCACGATCAAAAAGATTGAAGGGGATCACTTGCATCAACCTGCTTAATTCCAAAAGAAAAATGTGAAAAACTCGCAAATGCTCTCAATCTTCCAGCTGCAAATCACTTCCCTTCTCCTGCTCCGGTCCGTCATAGAACAGGAGTTGGAAGTGACGAGGAAAGAAACGCTCGTTATCAGTCGAACCGGCCGCCGCTCCGCCACACCAAGACATCTCATATCCTTCTCCTAGGATCCAGAACGGGTCGAGGTGAGCATCTCCTGGTCCAGCTTTTGGCCGCAATGGGTCCGATGGATGCATCCAAAAGGGCGCAAACCAAGCCAGGGAGCGTTAATACCTTTCATGCATGATAAAACGGTGGGTGAATGAGCGACGCATGCCCAATGTGTCCGGCAGCGAACAACGCAGCATCGCCTGCGTCTCCGAGTTTCGGTAATCGACAACGGTCCGAGAGATTGCTGCCATCGCGTCCGCGTGTGCGCGGTCCAGTCGCGGCGTTCTGGGCAAGCCACAGGAAGGGCGCAAGGACGGGGCTCCGTGGAGGAGATGAAGAACCAAGTCGGACGGAAGGATTGTGTGAAGACCGGAGGAATGACGACGATGGATTCGCGTAGTGCGGGAGGGAAAGGGCTAAAGTACCAAGACATACCACGGGGACTCCAAGATTCCACATACCGCCATCTGGCACGAGGAAGGGAACATGATGGTTCGACTTGCTAGTGAACCAGATGTGGAAGGGAATGGGGAGTGCTAGCCAACGCCCGCGGAGAAACAGAGCACGGCGCATTAAAAACCGCCATATCAATTTATGTCATAACCCTTCAACTGCCCAAATGATCTTTTATCCAATGAAATGTTTTTGATGATGTGAAATTCACTATGTAAGATGCAAAGATCAAAAGGGGGGTATCAGATAAAGGGGGAATATGCAAAACACCAGTTTCGCGAGGGGAGGCACAAGTGCCTCGCTACCTGGCGTTCTTCCAAAGAGCAATGCTTCGATTTGGAAGAGGACCTCAGTGACCAAGATTCGAATCCTGAGCATTTACGATCCTACGAACAGGTCCGAAGGAAATTCGCACCTTGGACCTCAGACGACGACAGAACTTACGCAGCAGACCGGAGTCCAAAACTGCGAAGAAAAGGTCAATTGAGGCTTAAATGCGGTTTCCTCCGGCGAATGAATCGGGGTCGGACTTTTCGTTGTAGATGGCACCGTGTACACTACGATGACTTTGCCGGGGGTGGGTGATGTTGTTCAAGAGTTCGCGTACACCAACGTGAGAGCGCTTCTCATCAGAGGTGGTGATTGGTCCTTCGTCAGGTGACTCTGGCTCTGCGGACCGAGGAAACGGATGTGGGTTGAGCGTGTAAGGCGCATTGGGGTTGACGTCCGAGTTCCCGTATTGGTACATTGGGGGAGCTGAGTCGGCGGTGCTAAAGCTGCGGCCATTTGAGTAATCTTGGCCGCCTTCAGCACGCATCTTGTCATGACGAACGAAGAGGGTGGCTGCGCGCAAGAAGCCAACAAGAACGTATATCAAATAGACCATGAGAATCATTGTCGCAATGATGGCTTCTTGGCGAATACCCTTCTCAAGCTTGCGGATCAAAGATCCGATGCTGTCGGAAACCTTGTCTGAAGCTTCTGAGTTTGGGTTTGCCAGAAAATTGTCATCGGAATCCGAGTCGGTTTGATTGGCCAAAGCTTTCAGGCTCAAAAGATCGGTCGGAATCAGCGGGTAATTGACATGGGCGTTGTTGTGGACCCAAGTCAAGCCCTTCTGAATACCAGCGACCTTGAGTCCGATCAGGCAATCAAACACTCCCTGGACGGGTTCTTCCAAGATGGTACCACCGAATGCAGTTTGAATGACGTCGGTGGTCTTGTCAACAAACGTATTGAGAGTGTCGTTGACAGCTGTGGTGCTTGTATTAACCCATCCAAAGAGGTCGTCGTTGATCTTCTTGTTCTCCGCAAAAATGAGA
This sequence comes from Aulographum hederae CBS 113979, assembly GCA_010015705.1. Classification (NCBI taxonomy): domain Eukaryota; kingdom Fungi; phylum Ascomycota; class Dothideomycetes; order Aulographales; family Aulographaceae; genus Aulographum; species Aulographum hederae. The sequence continues at coordinate 357,494 of ML977146.1, read as the reverse complement.
GCATTGGTGCCATTTGCCCAGCTGGTAGACGCATTGTTTGTAGCTTCGACAACCTTTTGGGCAAAAGCACCAACCTGGGCGGAGAGGTCTGGAACTTGCTTCTCAACGGCCTTCAAGAGGAGGTATTGGCAGAAGCAAGCGAAGAAGGCAGCCAATGCAAGGGCCAGAACGAACAACGCCTTGGGGGATGTTGCGTAGGCGATGCACCACCGAATGAGAATGCGGTGGCGTTCTGAACCTGCCTTGCTGCCAAGCCAGATGCCGAATTGAGAGGAGTAGGGACGAGAAGCCATGTAAACGCCATCAATAGGATCGACAGCTTCCCTTCCGATGATACCGGCACGCTCGCGAAGACTCTTCCAGCGCTTGATCTCCCAAAAGACCATGGGGATCATGACGAGGATGGCTGCGGTGATGAGAACACCGAGGAAGATCTTCAGAGCGACATGCTCGGTATGGACGAGGCCATCAAAGAAATCATTGATGCCGTTGTTATCGGAGCAGAAAGTGAGCTTCTCCTTTTGGGGAACAGGGAGGAGGGAGCGGTCGAAAGTGTATGTGGTCATTGACTGGTTGACGAGCTTCTTGATTTCCTCAAAGGGAAGCCGAATCACACTGTCTGTGAAGTTCTTCACTTCTTCAAAGGTGGGAATCGAGGAGTTGAGTTTCTGGAGTTCCGCATTCAAGTTGCCGGGAAGCTTCAAGTCCTTCAGTTCGTTGATGCCTTTTGTAAGGTCGACTTTAGGAGCTTTGCCACCAACGAATGGGATTCCATTGATTCCGTCCATGATCGTGTTGATTGTGTTTTGGGCTTCGGTGCCAGCGGCAGCAATATCATCACCAATCCCATCCAGGGTCTTGTTCAGAAAGCCCTGGACAGATTTGACGAGCTCAATGCCCGCGTGCAAAGAACCTGAAACGGCAAGAGTGATGAGGCAGAGGTATGTATTCGTCAGGAGGCCGATGAAGAACACGACGAGCTCTTCGACACCGGTCACGGAGAGTGTGACCATTGACATGAGGCCGTTGACTGCGTGTTCGACACCGGAGGCGGTCATTTCGTTGAAGCCAGTCGCTGCCAAATGAGGGACAGACGCTGCTTGGCTCGCCAGATCCTCGACGGAAGTACATGCGGAAAGCGCTTGTGTGCGTGCGGAGTCGAGACCATCATCGAGGTTCCAACAGGCAAATAGTAGTCGTACGAGAACGAGAAGTAGGAGGATGGTCCATCGATTCATAGCAACCTGCGAGTATGTCAGTGAAGGTCTTATCAATATGGATATGAGACTGAAGTCTTACCTGTGAGAGTCTAGCTCGAAGGCCGAGGTATGGTGTGAGGTATGGTGCTTGATTTGGCGGAGGTCGTGGTGCATTCTGAGGGGCGTAGTAGTCTTGCATCTCATGGTCGCCAGCGGAGAGAGATGGAGGCAAGGTCGGAAAGTTTTTCTGACGGGTCTCTGAGAAGGCCATGGTGGAGGTGGTGGACCGAAATGATGGGTCTGATGAGGTTTAGAACGTGTCTGCTAGCCAGCAGCAGGATGCAGTATGCAAAATGACGAGTATGCTTTCGTGAGGTGGTCGTGATGCTGAGAAGAAAGAGCTGGGATGCAGTGGGGATTGTGGTTACGGTGGAGGATGTGGTTGTGTTGTGTGAAATTAAATGGCGTGGTGGTAGTGAAGTTGGGTGGTGTTGAATTAAGACAATAGGCGACAATAGGACACTAAGAAAGAAGATTTTCTATTAATGGCTCAACAGGTGTGAAGCAAACAAAGGCGATCAACGCACACAAAGGAAATTCGTGACTATTGTGCAGATTGGAGAGAAGCGTGGTGTGTGACAAAGGAGACTGAGCGCTGGGGGTAGAGGGAGTATTCAAGAGATATTCACACCGACGTACCTGACTAACAGAAGAGGACCAGTCATGCGACCCCGAGTTGAAACAGAGGGATCGCGTGGCCCAAATGTTTCGAGTTCACCAATCCTCTCTCCATGGGCCTATTCCAGGACCTGAGGCTCTTGCTGGAACATGGCGGTAGGCGCCGACGGAGGCCGGGAAGCCCACCACAACCACTCGTTCCATTGTCTGGCCGACGCGCTGGAGCGCGCACGACCGGCGACCCAGTTCCGGCATGGCTGCTGAACTGTCGTGTCGCCATGCTTGGATGAGCCTGGGAGAGGTCCGGCTTGCCATCTTGACACTGCAGCGCGACGAGAGGGCTCCGCGCCTGGTAGAGGCTCTGGAGGGAGCGCAAAAGGGGTCACGGGACCAGCTCGACGCGCTGCAGCGTGAGGAGTGTCGATGGCAAGGAACGAGCGCCGCCGTTGCGAGTAACAGCAAACGGGGTGACGTTCATGGACCGGAGAAGAGGAGGTTGGACGTTGGTGTTGTTATCGGACATTTTCAGCCGCTGCCAAGCTGCCGATGTTTTGCCCGTTTCTATCTCTGACCTCATCGCTCGAGCTCAACCACAGCAACATCTTCGCCTAGATATCTTCATCTCCTGTCTTTGGTGTCGTGTTCGAGCAATTCTTTTTCTTCCACAGACTACCAACGGGTGTAATTCTCGTTCTAATTGTCTCTCGTTTCTGCTGCCACGACCAGCAGGCGAACAACTCTCTAGCCAAGAAATCTCCAGCTGAAAGGCGGCTACAGGAACGGCCCTTTGCCAACCACACGAAATCGCTGCCCTACGATGAAACAAGACCGCGAAGAGGACTTTAAATAACATGGTTTGTTTCAATCTTTGCCTTGGAAGGCTTCTCTGCGTCTTTTCGAATGATCTGCGTCTATTTCGCGCGTTCTCGGGCTTGAGAGTTGAAACAGGGAAGTTTCTATTTTTCCAATTCTAAAGTCACGCCTAAAGTCACGTGCAAAATGCACTCTATGCCTTGGATGAGGTTTCTCGAAGTGGCTCTCTAGTCTTTCTTCATAGTAGAACAAGCCTATACTAACCCTTCAAACATAGGCAATCGTATCTTGGCTGGCCGATAAAGTCTTTTGATGAGGCAGCAAACACGTGACTCGCGCAACCGCTCTTGTTATCTGGTAAGACCATGTTACAGAAGAATTGCACAAAGGAAGGTTGGATAGTGGATTTGAAATATACCACAGGAACCCATTGATACATTTCACTAGGTATAGCTGTGTCCCGGATCACTCCATCAGCTGCAAATTCATAGATATTCTGATATCTGGCTTGGGAAAGTATCCAGAGGCATGGTATTTTGAACCCTCATGCAATCATTTTGCACCACACTCTTACTTGGCCTATCTAAGTCAAGTCGCGCCAAATGAGTTTCTTTGTTTCATCTCAGCGACTATTTCCTTTCACCGCGTGCCTGGTGTCAGTTGAGAGGAATTTGTGATTTTTCCTTTTGCGGGTTTTGCACAGTTCCTAGTCCCACCTGAATCAGAAGCAAACCTGCTGCTACATACCTAGTCTCTTCTAAGTCAACACATAACTCTCTCTTGAAGAATTCCCAGAGGTACCTATGTGGTCCTGATATGTGTCTGATTGATATCTCCTTTTCCCGGGACAAAGGATGAACTCGTGAAGAGCTTTCGTTCTGCTTGACATTTGTAAAGTGTACCTCCTTAGTTGTGCTTTAAAGCCACCCCAAATCATCCATCGGATCTGGCAATCTCTCTCGTGCGCGCACTTGTGGCGTTGAAGTCAGGCTTTGTCTCATGGTCCCTTGGCAAATTTGGAAGTCTTCTTGGGTTGTTCGCTTTGTCCGGGGATCAAAGGTTGCTCCATTTCCACACCTGCAAGATGGATAGTTACCGAGAATGGGAACAGTGGAAACTCCAGGCCCTCAAGCCTGTGTTCTTGCTGCTTTTGGACAAAGATGCCCGTTACTCGTTGGAAACGACATATGCTTGGCCATCGACGTCGTCTCATTAATCTTTCCTTGACACCGTGATATCACAATGGCTCGTAGTTTGGTTTGCGCCCTTTTTGCCCTTTTGGCCTGTTTGGCCACGGCCGCTCAAGCTGGGCAGACTTTTGCTCACTACATGGTAAATCACCTTTCTTTTATGAAATCTGCATTCGGAAATCCATACTTACGCTTTTCCAGGTGGGCACTACCACGGAAGCCCACGTCAAGCAAGACATTGACGAAGCTGCAGCTGCTGGCTTCGATGCCTTTGCGCTGAATGTCGGAGATCCGACTGCAGCGTATGCGAATACCACCGTCGGGTACATGTTTAAATATCTGGAAGCGGTACGTTTGTCACAACCAAATCCGTGTGTGCTAAATACTGATGTACAACCCACTCAGAACAAAAATATCCCTTCAAGCTCTTCATTTCGATGGATCTGGCGGCGCATGGTACACTCAATGACTTCACTCCCATGGTGAAGCAGTATATTGCATCCTCCGCATATCGCAAAGCTGGAAGCCCAGCCAAACCTTTCCTTTCGACCTTCTCCGGGCATTCGAATTCTCCATCAACCTGGAACACCTTCTTGAGCCAATTCAGCCCCAAGCCCTACTTCATCCCTAACTTCGACAATGCCCCCAACTACTTCGATGCCTCCGACAGCTTCTGGAGCCAGTGGAACAGCGTCGTCGACGGCCTCTTCTCCTGGGAGACCGCCTGGCCTAAAGTCACCGAAGCAGGCACGGGCTCTATAACCCAAGACCAAAAGATCGCCAGTGGTGCCAGCAAGAAGGGGAAGGTCTACATGGCACCCCTTTCGACGCTGCAATACAAGAATGCCTACGGCGGGAACTGGTACCGCAATGGCGAGACGAACTTCCCAGTTCGTATGAAGGATATCCTGAACATGAAGCCCGCCTTCACCGAAGTCATCACCTGGAACGACGGGCCCGAGTCCCACTACGTCGGCAACCTCTTCCCGGAGCAGAACTCGTCCCCAGAGCCCGCCAAATACGCCTCCCCGAACAACACGACTATGAACCACAAAGGCTGGCTGCCCCTCATCAAATCCTTCACCGCAACCTACAAAGCCGGCAAAGACGCCTCGCAGTTCTTCCCCGCCAGCGGCAAGATCGAAGGCGCGTTCTGGTACAAGAGCATCATGCAAGCAGCATCGTGCTCGGGCCAGAAGCCGCAAGGTTTCAACAACGCGCACGATATCCTGAGCTGGGCGATCCTGTTACCGGCGAATGCGAATGGCTATAAGGCGCGCTTCTACACCAGTGGCAAGACGGTTGCGTTTGCGGATTTGAAGCCTTGGTTGAACTATGGCGGAATGGAGAGGGTGCAGGCGGGCGCGCAGACGATGGAGGTTATTGATGGAAGTTGGAGGAAGGTGTTTAGGGCTTCTGGTGGACGGGAATTGTCAAATGGGTGTCCGGATGGGATTTATAATATGAATGCTGTTGTTGTTGGGTTGAAGGCTGTGTGAGGTCCTGCCTATTAGACTGTTTGTCTTTGGTAGCACTGGTAGTGTAATAGTAGTAGGTATGAGAAGGTGGTTGTTCAATCCTAGAGCTCCCTTTCTTTTGTATTTTGCGGTCTCTATTATGAAAGGTCTCACGTGCCTACGCTTCTCGGTTGCATATAATCTTCAGCGTGAGTAGCAAGGAGGTTGTATGTACTTTGGAAAATGTTCGCCCAAAGCAGCCTGACATGCAACTTGCTTCTACCCTCTACGCTCCTGCCTGTACAGCCTAACAAGCTACTGTGCGTAGCTCAGCTGAGAGTGTACGAGGAACAAAGAGACCATCAACGGCCGACGTTAGATTTGGTTGAAAGTTGAACGATTGAATGAAAAGTGCGCTGTTATACTCTACGAACGAATGTGCCTTTGACTCTGCTCTTACCTCTAGATGGAAACAAGAGCTCTTTCGAGAATACAATTCACTTACCGTACTTCAAATCTTCGAACCAAACTACAACCTTACCTCGACCGTTCGAAAAACCAATACTGACTCTCCTTCATGCCCACCACTCCGATTCACTGTCCTCATCCCTGAGTCCATCGCGGTGAACGGTATAAAAGCCCCTACAAGGGCCATCTCTCACCATCGCAAATGTACGATGAAAAGCTTCAGTGTCCATGGTCTCTTCATCCAACGCTCCGCCAGTAACACCCAGCGGACTTGGCCACCACTCTTTCGCAAGGCGCCTGGAAATTCTATTCTTCTCTGCCTTCTCGTTGTGTCTGCGGATTGAAGCATCCGTGTACTCGGGGTCGACCAGGCGCTGAGTGAGATACCGCAGGGTCGGCTGCTCAGGTGCCCATCCGTGGTGCTGCGAGAGCCATTTGAGCGGGCAGTCGTCCTTACTGTGGCTTATGGGGTGGCCTGGCACTGCTTTGGAGTTGCAGCAGGTGCAGTTGGCGCCGAAGCCTCTTCTCATCTGCTTGGTGAATACCTTCTTTTCGTTAATATCATCAGAGCAATAGAGGTTGACTTTCCTTGGCCGCTTTTCATGCTGCTCCATCATCGCACACTGAAGTTCAGCATCTCGAAGACTCTCCGCCAGTCACGCAACGGTGGTGGCCGCTTCCGACGGCAAGCATTCGTAAACAGACTGCCAATACGCCTTGATGTCTGGTCTTACCTTCTCATAGACCTTTCTTACGTCATGGGGCCGGTCCCATTGAAACCTAGACTCGTTCCATTTGCCACATGCGTGATCTTTTCCTGTCAAGCGGATGTAGCCTAGCCTCGCGAGTTCGCGTTCGCGTGGGACATAAGTCCTCATGTGTATTCCAAGGCGGGTGTGTTGCTCGTGCCAGCGCGCAATGAAAATTTCTGCAGAGCTGGAGTGTTGATTGTGGTCAGGAAGTTGATCCAGGCGCCGACGCCGAAGCCGATGTTCTGGACGTTGGTTTTCTCGAGGATTTCTTTAACGAAGAAAGCCGGGTTGGAGATGTATTGATGGCAGCCATTGATTTCCAACGTCGTCACGCTTGGTGGAAGCAACTCGGTCAATCCTGACGAAATGGATGGCTCCGTGGGGGCAACTGTAATGCAGAAGGTGTTTCTTGCTAGACATCGTGGGGTGTATACCAGAGGCGTCATGGATCCTCAAGGTCCGAAGTGAAGTCGCCTTGGGGAGGATGATGTTGAGAAAATCCTTGGAATGTGAGAACATTGCGGTTTGCGAGACAGGCAGAGCGTCATGAGAATCCCCGGCAAAGCAATGTACAAGGTTATCCTCAAGACAGCGCATCACCTGTTCTACAGAGCCAGACCCGTTTCCATTTTCTGCAAACTCCTCTCTATGCCAGTAAAAGGGTAGTGTCAATGTCGTGAGGTTTGAAAAGTCGAATAGGTCATCCTTCAGAAGGTCGTGGTCATGACCCCCAAAGGTTGATATACTATCAGCATGCATCGTATTATAAAGATTCAAGGCCCTGAGTCCAGGATATAGATTCAAAGATTTCAGGCCTTTAAACTTGATGTGTAGTCCCCCGTATAGATACACGTCCTCATAAGGCTTTCGGACTCGGAGAATAGGTATGGTGAGCGATTCCACAGCATCGTAAAGAGAACAACTCGCAGGGTTGGCGCGGGTTTTGGACACGACGTAGTCGAGCGTCTTGTCAAACATGGACCATCCCGAGCGATTCCAACGGTAGCCTTCGTTGGCATGCCTCAAGACTCTTGATCAAGACAGCACGTGTGATTATATCAGACGTTGCAAACATGGGGTATGCCTTCTGGAAATTGGCTGTCATCAATGCTGAGGTTTTCGGCAACGTGATACACCACTTCTCCCGGAAGTTTCGACAGGGTAAGTCCTTTCGATGGTTTAGGAAAGCTATGCGACATAGCGTAGTTCATTCGGAGAGTGTTGATATCCGACTTCGTGCCCTCGAGTGCTTTCCATTCCAGAGGCTTGGGGAACTTGGGATGCCGTTTTTGTATGTTTTCCTTAAATTCCTCGTGTTCACGTTCCCGGTCGTTCTCAAGTACATACTCGCTCCAAGCAGACAAAAAGCAGAGCGTGCCTTCAGCCAGAATGTCAGAGTGGTCTTGTGAAATGATTTCCGCCATGTTTGCGTTTGTAAGTCTGTCTATATCTTAGTAGTATATGTGATGATAAGTTGTTTTGTCAAGCAAATAACAACCACCAGTCGAGTCAACAGGCAAGTCCGACAAAGGGTTGTGAAGTCAACAAAGGCCAGTGTGAGCGAACAAGGGTGAATGATGTCAAAAGGAACATCGGCTATTGTGCTATGACAAAGAAACTCGCCGTCGTTGTGACGATTGTATACGAAAACAAGAGTCTTACTCATTGTACCATAGAACCCTACACCGTCTATCAACACAAGTGTCGAAGCAGGTCTGTCGTAGGATTTCGAGGTGGCACTTGTGCTGGTTATGCAAAAATTTGAATAATTAGGGTTGTGCCGCCGACGAGCCATCCAACGAGCGTTTGTCTTGCGATGGTTGTTGACGGGTCGCAGAGGTCGCAGGGTATGTGATGCCTAAAAATGGCGACACAAAGAGAACTCTGCAGGGGGTATTAACGGGACAATGTTCAAACCCGGATAACTGCTCGGTCGGGCAGATGCAGGTCCACGGTATGCGCTACCTCATGGGTCTTTCAGGTCCACCGAATTTTTATGTTGACGCGAACATAAATTTCCCATCAAGTCGCACTGTCATTGAGTACAAAAAGGGGTATGTTGTATGAGTAGCATTTCACAATATTCTGCTACCCATACTCTTGCAGCATTAAGAATGCTGTCGTCGACCATAGTCGAATGTCTGAACACGCCTATAAAGCCAGTCCGTTTCCCACAGGATGGATCGTCTTGCTGGGATATTCGGGTTCTCTTTGCTCCCACCTTGTGATCTCATTTCGCTTCAGACAAGGCCTTCACCTCCGTTGTCACCTTCGAAACCAAATTTCCGTAGCTTTCGAGCGCGTCTGACCTCCCGCTTCTTCCGTTGAATCGTCTCTTCTTTGCATATCTTGTGGAGTTCGCGTTGGTTGGTGAGTTTGTATGGCTCTGGAATGTAGTCGTCTCTGTCAAGATCCTGGTGCATATTGTGAGTACAAGCTTGGAGTGATAGCTAGAGTCGCATTGCGTGCGGAAGCGTAGCAAGCGAGCCAATATATTGATCAGAGACTTACTATTTCTCCCAAGAGCAAAACATTCTCGCCTCGAACAAGAAAGACTCCTCGTTCGATGTCCGCGTAGAGCTTCTTCTCGTAACTAAATAACCGCTCAATCGTGTCTTGAAGTACGATATTCGCTAGAGGAGATGAGCTTCGACTCAAGAAAATGATGATTCAGGGGACTACCCACCAAATTGATCCCAGCTCCTCAAGACGCCAATGAGCTTTCTGCCATCGCGGAGTACAACGACAATCTTCTCTGTTGATGTCGAGGTATGCGGTCAGCCTTGAACTGATCACTGTAGCTTCGCTCTTTGCGCTGGTTCTGGGGAGGCTAACTGTCGGTCATGTCCAGCAATTGGGCGGCCGTCGTGAACATCTGCGGAGGAAGCTGGGGTATTTGGGGAGGACCTTGTTCGGGTCCCCCAGGCGGGGGAGGGTCATTCAGGGAGAGGTTTTCCATGACTGAGGTTCGGTGGGCGGATCATGTATTGAAGTCAGCAGAAGGAGCCATCACCAGAGACTGGAATTGTTCGTGAGGCGCGTAAATTGAACGAGTCGCGATGTGACGTTCATCAAGGCGCTTGGCAACGGGCATCGTGAGTCTTGGCAATATCTGCTTTGTCATCCATATCCGAGCGCAATTCCGACTCAAGTTGAGGATCATCAAGATGGAGCGGGGAAACACTCAGGAAGCGAGGGAGCCCAGCTCCGAGCTCCGAATGTGATCAGTTAACCAACTTGCCTAAGGTACATATGTACGGCACTGCAGGACTCTCTGGAAGCTTGAACTCATCATCGCTTTTCAAGTTTTGAACTTTCATCTCTCAAGCATTGCCCTGGTCTGCGTCATATTCTCTTCGTTAGCGGGAAGTTGTTGTGCCGTTTGGATTGATCGTGCGTTCCATCTACATCATGAGGTACCTTTATTCTCTCGCCAGTCTCCTTGTGTCAGCTCTCTGCCAGCAGGTTCCCATCCAACAGCCCGAGGTGTACGGCACTGGCTTTGAAATATTCCAGAGCGACCATTCGTTTGAACACAGCATCCGTATCAAAAAGCAAAATGATTCTCTTTGTAATGCAGGCTCGGACCAATATACCGGATGGCTTGATGTCGGCAATAAACATCTATTCTTCTGGTATTTCGAAAGCAAGAACGACGAAGTCAATGATCCACTCACCCTCTGGATGAATGGTGGGCCGGGAGCATCAAGCATAATCGGCTTGTTCGCAGAGAATGGGCCTTGCCTCATCAACAAGTACGGCAACGGTACTGACTACAACCCTTTTGGATGGTCGGAGAAGACATCGTTGTTATACGTAGACCAACCTGCTGGCGTTGGCTTGTCGTATCTCGATGAAGGAGAGCCCGTCGTCGACAACTCATTCGTGAGCGCGACGGATATGCATGTCTTCCTGCAGATTTTTATATCGAAAGTCTTCCCTGAGAAAGAGAAGGTCCCATTCCACATCTCAGGAGAAAGCTATGGTGTAAGTCCTATCTTCGAATCGTCGACTCTCTGTATGTACTAACCATAGTTTAGGGCCATTACATTCCGATTCTAGGCTCACTTATTGTCCAACAAAATACGCTGTATCCCAAGCGACCGCAGGTCCCGCTGAAGTCGGTTCTCATTGGCAATGGCTACGTCTCCCCAATCGATACCGCTTACGGATATTGGGAGACACTGTGCACTACCAAGCCAGGAGTAAAAGAACCTGTCTTTAACGAAACCAGATGTGACATAATGGCCTCCCAGATGCCTCGATGTATGGAGATAACCCGCATTTGCTATTCGCATCCGGATCCTGCAGTTTGCATGGCAGCTTCCACGGTATGTTGGAATGGGGTCACTGGATGGTACGATGGCGAGTCTTATAAAGGCGGACGAAATCGCTTCGATAGTAAGTTAGGAATTCGAGAGCGGCTATAAGAACTCTTGATGAACACTAACTCGAGACTAGTCACCAAACCTTGCGATGTTGATGACATATGCTACAAGGAGGCTTTGCTCATCGAAGACTACATCAACTCCAAACCAGTCTGGTCTGCTCTCGGCGTTCCTTCCACAGTCAAAAACTACACGGCTGAGGCGTATGACGTTGCGAACGCTTTCGAGCTGACTGGTGAAATCATACTCACCACCCAACCCCAAGTCTTGTACCTCCTCGACAAACACATCGACGTTCTCTTCTACCAAGGAAACTTAGATTTGGCCTGCAACACTGCGGGGACTTTGCGCTGGGCAAACAACATGCCTTGGAAGGGCCAGACGGAGTTTACATCGAAAGACCTCAAGCCTTGGAAAGCAATGCGGGATGGAGAGGAAGTGGAGGTTGGGACGTTCAAGGAGGTTTACATTCGGATGCACGACGGCGATGAGAAGAAGACCAGATTTGCCTTTGTCACTATTGATGGAAGCGGTCATATGGTACGTGGCTACTCCTCATCTTATGGACTACTAAGACTGACTGCGATGCAAAGGTGCCAATGGACCAGCCGGAGGTAGCTCTCCAGATGCTCAATACCTGGATGGAGCGAGGAAGCTTTTGATGAGTCGGAGCAATATGGAGGTGATGACACTTTCCAATAGCCCGGCATTCGAATCATATGCGACACGACCTCGAGCAGCAACGGTTATTTCATCAACGAACTACTCATTTTATTGACACCAGAGCCTAATACTCCCAACTTGTAAACTCACATCCATCTCTTGAACATCTCTAAAAATCTTGCCGCTTGTTCCGAAGCCGTTGCGCTTTGGAAGTCACAAGAACAGTTCAACGTTCTGGCTGTTAAAGAAAACGGTGTATCTCGACTATAAGATACTGCTCACCAGTACTCTTCGGTTTCTCTCTCTCTCTTTCTCTCTCTCTCTCTCTCTCTCTCTCTCTCTCTCTCTCTCTCTCTCTCTCTCTCTCTCTCTTAACAAGATATCCTCCCCATATTCAATACTCATTCTATCAGGGTAAACGAAATCATTCGCTCATTCATCGTCCCACTTCCAACTATGTTCAACAAACTCCGTAACAGATTCGTCTCCACCACGTCAAATTCGCCAGCCGACGGCGCCGACAAACCTCCCCCCTACGAAGAAACCCCCAAAAAGCAGACAACTCCGAAAACACCGAAACACAAAAGAGAAATGCAAAGGGAACCTCACCGCTCTCCGCAACGGCCGCCGCCACGCAAATTCCAAATCAGATAATCCTGTGCTTTCCAAACCAACGTGGCTTCGGGCTCCCAATCTCCACACCCGCCGCCTGCGCCAACTCCACCGCCTTCTCCAAACTCATCAGCGACTACTCACACTCACCCTCCATCTCGCACACCGACATCTTCTCCGACATCCGCGTCGAGCAGGGCAACCTCTGGTGCTACCTCAAAAGCGGCTCACTAGACACCGGACTCGATTACGAAGCCTACCTGGACCAGCGGCAACCCAAGGTGCGACCGCGATCGGAGATCCACGACAGCATGCGCTGGATCGATAATATCGCTTTCGGCGCACTCGTCCGCGACGATGGGTTCCGAGACGCTATGATGCGGCGGCTGTTGGACATGGGGATGCGGGCCGCGGGAATCGACGCCGTCAAGCGTGCGTTTGATGGTGGGCTGGGTAACAGTGAGAAGGAGGCTTTGCAAGGCGTGCGCGAGTTGGTTGTTGAGCGCTGGGCTTGGGGCGCGGATGCGGCGATGTTTGAGCTGTTGAGCGGGAGTGCGTTGATCCCGCGGGAGTTTGAGGAGGCGGTTGTGGATGCGGTTTTGAAGGCGAGGCCGAAGGTGTCGGAGTTGGAGAGTAGAGGAGGGGAGGAGAGGGGGTTGGTGGATCTTTGGGCGTGTGTGGTGGATGTTGGGCGGAGGCAGGAGTTGGGGTTGCCGAAGGGGGAGGGGCTGCCAAGGGGGTTTTTGGGGAGGCTTTTGACGAGGTTGTTGGAGGTTAGGCCGGTGCTCGATTGTGGGTTTGAGGAGTTTGTTGATACAGGCAAGTATTTTTTGACTGTGACGACTTAGTTGGAACATATATACCTTACTGGCGAGGACACTGGATTATGAAGAGCGGATGCGAGGGGTGGGGGGAGTGACCTTGGTGGTGAGAAAGCACTACTCCCTATGTCACTTGATCTAGAAACCCTCCACGAATCCGTATAAACCAAAAATGAAAGCCCGAACTACACTTCCTACCTGAAACTTGTTCAAGAGTCGCAACGGGGCTAAAAAAAATTTTGAAGATACAGAAAAGTAGCGAGAATCACCCCCATTTAGAGGGGGGTGGCAACCGGCGTGAGAAGTCTCGTCGTAACCAAGGAGACCACCACGCCGAACTGACAATCCACAGTTTCAGTGGGACTTCAAACCCTTCACTCCATTCAACAATCTCAAACAGTCTGTAAGGGATTATAGAAGGGCTAGAGCATAGGTAGTATACACAGCTTTGTTATCGAATCATACCTAGGTAGCTACAAATGTTATACTATCTCTGTCTCCGTCAGTTGAAGCTACCAGAAATTTCACAAATGCCCAAAACCCCAATAACTATCTCCAAGTTCGATGCGCGGGATCTGCGTCTGGCACTCCGGATGCTCCCAGTCCCTCGTGCGTCCCGTCGGCCAGATAGGAATGAAACAGACCTCGTCCACGCCGCAGCCGGAACATTGCTTCCAGGTTGTCCAGCGGAGATATTGCATCACTTCTCTGATCATCGCGATGGCGGCGTCGTAGTTTGACTCTGCCAGTGAGTTTGAGAGGGTTGAGCAGATGGAAGTGGAGACGCTGAGGATGGCGCGTTCGGCTAGGGCTTTACTACCGCTGGAAATAGAAGGTAGAGATTGGGTCGCGCAGCGGTGGATCTCAAGAGAAGTGTTTCGGGAGTCATAGTCTATGAAAGGGGAGAGGAGTACCTCAATCTCATCGGCAAGGGAAGAAATGTTAGTAAACGCCCCGGACACGAGATGCTGCAGCCTCGCGCTGTACCGCTCAACGACCATGTCGGCGACAGCCTGCCAGTTGCGTCGGCCTTGCTGGCCGTAGCGGGACATGGGTGCGTGAGCAAGAACCATGCCAGTGACACGGTCTCGGATCTCCGCGATGGAGCTGTTCGAAGCTGACAACAGGCGCGGGAGCTGGCTCTGGGAGCCGTCGAACAGATCCAGGTTGTCGTCGTCGGTGTACGCCGAGACGAAAGTGTCGTAGTCAATGTTTACCCTGGCCCCGCCGATTCCTTGGAACCTGTTCGCGACGGCACGGTAGTAGCCGAACATCATGAAAGAATTTTGATGGGGATCTTTCGTGCGGCTTGCACGTTCGAGGATCAGATGCTCGGTGAAGTTGCACAGCACAATTTCAAAGCCCATTTCCATCCTCAGAAAGCCGTCGATTTTACCCACCCATTTATTTTGGGCGAGATCGCAGAGCTGTGCTGCGCGGTCATATTCCCAGAACCCGGGGTGGAGGTGCTGAGTGAGATTGACGTCGAGCAGGACTGCGTCTTGGGAGTCTAGGGTACCCTTGTCGCTTTTGGCGGCGGACATGCCGTCGATGTAGAGCAGGGAGAGGTCGTGGGAGGTGGCGTAGGTGTGTAGGTATCCCTCTCTAGAGTCGTCGTTCTTGTGGGGTGGTGTACGTTCACTCTCTTGGATCATCAGTGGCTGCTGTGAATCTGCTCGATCAGATTTGTGGTAATTCGAGACGGTTTCCCCTATCCAAGGGAGAGTGTCTCTTTCATGCGTGCTACCCGAGGGGCCTCCTTTTGGTGGGTTCTCTCCTCCTGGTGGGTGGCCTGCTCCAGGAGGCTCATCTGGACGCCTTCCTGATGGTCTTCTTGGTCTCGCGAACACCGCGGCATGTTCAGGTTCGAATGCGAGCCATTCCATGCCGTTTATGGGGGCCTGCTGGTGCGTGCCATGGTAGAACTGAGTCCCAGCTGGAACGGAGGCGAGAAAGAAGGACATGCCATTGTGATCCAGGGATGAACCCCATTGGCGCATGGACGAATGGACGGCATTGAAGAGATGGTTTGCGTTGCGAAGCTCTGTAAGGGGTTCCGAGGCTGAAGTCGGGGAGGGTAGAGAAGTTGACAATTTGAGAAGACACGTCAAGACAGCGAATATAGACATGGCGTTGGAGATGTAAAGAATAATAAGATATCAAGAGCTGCTACTTCAGCCTGGTAGATCACCTGCAGCTTCTCGGAGTTGCGGCCTAGGACAAGGTATAGGAGATATGCAGGCGAATGCGAGAAGCTCAACAACAGACTCAGAGTACCGTAGCCAGACAATGCTCGTTCACCTGCTGCGATCTCCCCCGCTGTGATATACCACTGAGGTCTTTCCCACCTGCTCAAAATCCTTCCCAGTCATAGACTGTGTGGGGTTGGATGAAATGCTATCAGGAGTGCGTGTCCATCAGATAAACGCGCGTCCGAAGTTCGGATCAGCCGACAGCGATGGTGGAAACTGCACCACGGTGACTGCGAAGAGACCTCAAACAAGTACTTGTACAGTTTCATCGGCTCGACGTCGGTGGCTGTCCGCACCATTATATTCTGGACGTTATAGATGAAAAAGGGAGGCAGCTGAAGTGCATCGGAATATTCTAGTCAAGCCTGGTCTCGAAGCTTGCGACTCGTGAGGCGAGAGTTGATGTTGAGCCCCTCGATCCAGCTCGCACCTCCGCTGTTTCAATGTCATGCATACACACCGGATACGGACAAGTGGCGAATATTCCGACCATGCTAGGACCGGCACGGTAAACACTATTACATAGGATGAATTTGATGAAATAAGCTTCCGTGGATAAACTTCCGTCGCTGGTTTGCCGATGGCCGGACCGCTCCAGTTCCACTCGGCTCGTTGTCGTCCATCCTGGCATCCACACCCGCATCCACACCCGCATCCACACCCATCACATTCACCATCACCACCACCACCAACGCTCCCGTTGCCACCCTCGCCTGCTATGGTCGACCACTCCACCTCCACATCTGGCCGCTTGCCCAAGACGTGTGGCTGCAGCTGCACCAGCTCGACGACGAGACGATCAAGAACAGTGAACCTCCGCGGCCGATTCACGCCCGCCTTGTCGCATCCGCTCGTCTCCGCATCGTGGTTGTAGCATCACCTCAGCTCGTACCTGCGTGGCTGTCCAGATTGAACGGGAGTCCTGAACGCAGCCATGGCCTCTCCGAGTCTCCCAGTATGAGTCCCTTCACGGTCGGAGGCCTCGAAGCTCTTGTTCAAGGTTAAAGTCAAGGGTGGATCGGGTCTCCAGAAGGTTGTCCGTAGGCGGTGCATGACAGTGCTGGATCCCTGGGGTCAACCCTGGTCCAAAGTCTATGATTAGGCCATGCCAACACTTCCTGTTCCTCCTCAACCGTCACCAGCGCCGTCCATCTCAGCTGCAACCGGACGCATTTCTTGCATGATCCCCACTAAGGCCGCCTCCTCCACCACCGACGCCTCGTAGATGCGCTGACCTGTCCTCATCAAGACTATTGGCCAAACCTAGTCTCTACAATGCCCTGCAGACGCTGCAGACCAGACCTTAGCCGTAGGTATAGGCATGCGGGCCATCGTTGCTTGCTACTTTTTTTCCCCGACGACCTGCCATGACTCTGCCGTGCCCATAATAGGTCGCAAACTTCCCGATCCGCGAAGGTGGGTGCCATGGTGAGCTCTTTTCCTGTCGTCTGTACACAGTATACAATCCTCCACTGCGCCTTACGGACGCCTCTCAGCAACCGTCCTTCGTCGTCGGCTCTTCTTGGTTGTTGACCGCCTTGAACCTTCACTCCACCTGTCTTCCCCGCAATCGCAGTCACACTCACCATGGAGTCCCGCCCGATCAGCGACTGTTCGGAGTCCGCGGCATGGATCGACCCCGAGTTTGACGAGACCAGCGACGACCTCGGCGACTTCATCGACAGCTATATCTCATCGTGGGAGCTTCCCACTGTGGAGACGTACTCCTTGTTTCCCCCACCGCAAGCAGCCAAAAAGTACCGTCGAGAGGTCGCCATGCACATGCCTGCTTCTCCTGGAGGTCTACGTCGGACGTCCACCGTGAGGAGGAGTGTACGAGGGCGTCCCATCAGTCCGGTGCTAGGACGGAAGGACCAATCTCATGTTGACCACAGGGCAAAGACGCTTGCGGACGATGACAACACAGAAAGTGGGGCCCCTCAGCCTGCCGACCAGCCCCCTTCGAGGTTCTCCTTTGATGATGACCTTTCTGATGGAGAAGCGAAACAAATGAAGCCGTCGGCCTTGTCTGTGAATCCCCTGCGGCCTTTCAGCCATCGTGGCCGAGACTCCACGCTCCGGCTAGCCATTCCTACCTCCAAGGCCTCTTCCATAACCTCTCCCAATCGGACCCCAGAGACTTCCGCAAAGACGCCTACAAGTTCTGCTCGAAGGTCGAAGAGCCCTTGGAGAACCACAGCTTCTGGATTCCTGAACCGGAGGAAAAGCGACTTCAACGCACCTACAGAGCTTCAAGGTGGCAAATACATCAAAGTTGGTGACACGCAAAGAGTCGGCGCAAAAATACGTCCTGTCAACAGTGTCGATTTCCAAGGTATCCAAAAGACTCCAATCGGAACCAGATACATGCCGGAGAACGAGAAGGAAGACTTTGTTTTCAAAAATATGACTTCGTGGCCAGAACAAGATGCCAAGGACATCATCGCCGAAGAGCCTCAAAACGCAGCCTGGGAAAAGGAATGCGCCGTTGGACCGTCACCGATCGGCCACCCAGCTCAGAGACTAAATAATCACAACAGGATCGACAGCATGGGGTGTGACAGCACAACCTCTGATAACAGCACCAACACCTCTTCAATCAATGAGAGCGTGTCCCAACCTAGTACGGCGCCGTCGACACCATGCAGCAGCAGTGTGCCAAGCTACTACCGCGCCTCAAGCGATTCATCCTACACACAGTCTCCTCTACCGTCGCCCAATTTCAAGAAGGCCAACCAATCAACTGTTTCTCTTCCAGAAAGCGAAACTCCTGACATCGTCTCTTCCACCAATGCCATGACTGCTTCCCCAATGAACAGGGCCCTGTCGAAGAACACCATCTCCTCAGTCGGAACCAACCATACCCGACGACCCAGCACATCACACGTTCCCCACAAAGTCTCTCTCGGCCTCGCCTGCGACCTGGACGACATGGAAACACACCTCACACGTCTAGACGACTCCCGCTTTCAAAGCCAGCGCTTCATCCGCCCAGAAAAGCGAGCGAGCAAGATCCACGCCCAGATCCAACCCAAGAACCCCGCCCGTTTCTCCACCAGTGCAGCCACTGATCTTAAAAGTGTACACGAGCGACTCTCGAAGCTCGACGACGGACGCATGCTGCAACGGTTCTCGCTTCGCAAAGCCGTCATCCAGGAAGACGACGAGATCGAAGAGTCACTTGCGGATTTCTTGGGCAGCGCCTCACCGACGAAAATGGAAACACGGCAGCAGCCTGAGCCGACGCTCTTGACGGCGAAATCCAAGAGACAGTCGGATTTTGGGCTTTCTGCGCCGAGTAAACCACGCAGGATGAGCTTCCAGGGGTTTAGGGTGTCGAGTTTGTTCTCTGGACGGAATACTGCGTAGGTTCCAAATTTCCTCATTGTGCATCTGTGGCAGTCACTGACAGAAGACTCAGCCGTTCTCCGAAGGAAGGCAAGCTTTGAAAACAAGTTCCTGTCGCGGATGGGATAGAAGCTTAGGTAACATCAGCGTTGCGATCGAATTGGTCCTTTGGACACAGCATGGAATCGGTGTAGTGGGAACTTTGCTATTGCATCTCTGCGCTCCTTCACCTTTACTTTGTTCTGCATAGGGGTGAGCGCAATGGTCAATGGAGCGGAATTAATGTCTAGACAATGCTGAAGATGATAATACATAATATAAGATACCTCTGTTCTACTCAACCCTGGATGTACGATCCAGGTCCATTCAAGTGAAGGTCTCATCTCTTAATCAGTCACATCATTTCGATCAGTCTTTTCCAAAATGCTTTTCTTGCCAAAGTCCCTATGTAGGTAAAGAGTCCAAAGTTTTCAACTGGAAATCTCGTGCAAAGTCACGTGTCAACCCGAGTTCAAACTCCGGCCTCAACAATCAACCAGCTCAAGCAAATGTCGGACAGCTGGAGCAAGGAAAGCGCCCTAACCTGCACGCAAGACCTGTCTGCTGCATCTCCTGACAGCATCCTGCTTCCAACGGTTTGCTAGACCCCGTGCCAACGACCTCCACCTCGCCACAGACTTAAAAGGGCAAGTCACCGCTCCTTGAGAGCCTATCGGCCCAACGCCAATTTCTGTCTACTTTCAAAGGAATTCTCCTTCCTGGAGTGTGACTGCAAATCTCTCAGCCCACTATCTAGGTGCCTATATCGGATGCAAGAAAGTCTTGAGACGTCTAGCAATAGAAGAATCATCCGCGGAACTGCAAGAGTATTGGAACTGTGGATATTTAATCAAAGGTTTCAAACCACAGGCTTTTCACTTTGCATTCCTGCTTTCTGTTCAAGACCGCGGTAGATAGCAGCTGTCCAACGCCACGTAGATATCCTCCAGCACATAGCTGCTAACCATTCAACTCGATTTGGACGTCAGTTTCAAGACTGGCTTGGCTGTTCAAGGGTACGGTTCTCAGAAAATAGGTTAAAGAAGTGGTTGAAGCCTGGGGATTCCCTTTGTCTCTCATGGGACATATATCAAACGGATATTTAGCTCTGTCTAAATGTCAGCATTGAGAGAAGTCTGATGGTTCAATGAGCCTAATGAGAGCTATAAGTCATGATAAAGATTTCGAGATAGCAGAAGACCGACAGTATCCAAGGTTATAAGACTTGTACACCGATTGCCAGAGACAGCAGAGTCACGATATCCAATGGCAAGTGTCTGATATATGGACCACCTATAATGGCTCATTGCGATATCCAATGGTAAAGAACTGGTACAGAGATCCCCAGAAACAGCAGAATTGCCGTTACCAAGCAGAGGTCTGACGTCTCCAATCTTCATTTCTCCTTCCCGCAGCATAGCCAAAAGTCATTCAACTATATCTAGATATCAACTTTGGGAGAATCTCGGACGTCCAAGGAGACAAACATCAAGAGACGGTTTCCTGATTCCGAAGAGGTCCCTCGGCGAATCCTGATGGTACCGCCGGTGGAGTAGTCACATGACTGCCGACCTTCAGGGCGTTCCAACAGGTCCTACCTTTTCCTATTCTGGTTTCCTCCTTCCGATTTTTCTTCTCTTGTCTCTCTCACCACCAATCCAACAACGCAACGCACCCCGTCTTTTGCCCTTGCTCTCTCCCGCGCATCCTTATATCAATCGATCCAATCAACCGTAAGTTCATACCCCGTTTGTTCATTCAATCCGAGCACGCGCCTCTGTTGGTATTGTCTGTTGGTGTTGCACCTGGTTCTGGCCGTCCCACGTTGACGAGTTGCACGAGTCTCACCACCACATCCACAACCATAACAAGCACATCCGCAACTAACTTCTCCTTCTCTTTCAGCAACACGGACATCCAGACGCAATGGAGCAGCACGGCGATAACCACATGCACTGCTGCGGTGTCTGCTTCTTCACGCGCCAGCTTCGCGCCAGCAGACTGGCGATGGGAGGGATCCATTCTCATGGACAGACATACTCTACACCATTGCCCTCGTTGTTACCGCCACCCGGTCTCGGCCCTGCCGCCCCTCCAGCTTTCCATCTTCTGCCAGCGTCGAACAGACTGCTCGGAGTCCGTCATCAAGTAAATAACACCAATACGCGAATCAGTCTGCCTAAGCGCAGTGGTTATATATCAAATTAAAACATAACGCTAAACGTACCAAAAGCCCAGCAGACCCCTACCTCTCCCTTCCACCACCACCACCACCACCACCTCCTCCTCCTCCTCCTCTTCGACCGCTTTGACCGCCCCGCCACTGCTCATCCACCTAAAGGATCGAGCCGGTAATCGGAGCCATCGGATCCTCCGCGTCATCGCAACAGAGCTGCCCGCCGAACAAAGGTGCGAACACCTTCAGAACACCGGCACGTGCGTCGAGGGGACCTGCTACGTCCTGGACCAGCTCGCCTACCAGCAAGGCAACATCTTCGGAGGGCCGACGGGGCCAACCGGCTGGCAGAACAGCCCGGACGTGTTGGCGATGAGGCCTTATCTTTGCGCGAATCCGGCCTGCATTGGTCACCAGTTCCCGGCGGGTCCGCGATGCTATACGAGTCACGGGGTCTACCTTACGAGAGATATCCTGCTGGCGATGGAGGAGATAGCAGCGAACCAGAGGAAGGTCTGGATCCCAATGTCCGACAGCGAACTCTCGCAGCTTTGGAGGGCCGTGGGAACCAAGCTGGATGAGGAGCCCCGAGGTGTCTACTGCTTCCCTCCAGTAGAGTACTGCGTCGATAACCACGACCTCGAGGCTTGGAGGCTCCGGGATGGGACCAGTATTGGGAGCTGGACGCTGGAGAGGCTCGCACATGCGAAGCCGGAGTTGCAGAGATACTGGTGTTATCTGACAAGATGCCGGGAGCTCTACGGAGCAACTGGACTGGAGGAGCATCGGGTGGGGGATGTTGATGGCCACTGGACGCAGACGATGGAGGGCTGAGCTGGTGCCGCGGCGCGAGTGATGTGGTTGGGAGCTGGATGGTGAAGCTGACTGGATAAAGAAAAAGAACAGCTTGACAATTCTTGACGAACAAATATGCGGAAAGGGATCAAAGGCAATAATAATATGGAGCTTAAAAATGCATAACAGTTGTTCTGGGCATGTACTCTTGTTTTCAACGTGCTGTAAAACGAGACAGGACATGTAGACGACACTGAAATATTGAAACAGGTGGACAATTGAAGAATGTTTAGCGAAATTCTTCTCGAATGATGAGCGCCTGGAGTACCTACTCTACTCCCAGCTGTCCGATCAATGAGGCCACCTTTCAATACGTCAATGATGATTTTCCGCAAGGCGGAAGAGCCTTTCGCTGTTGTAGGTAAGCGCACTCGTTTCAGGTCGTATCTTGAAGGTGGTCGAGAACAATTCTCTGAGTCTAATTGGAGTCTTTTCATATTTTAAAATGGAGGTTCGAACTGACTTCGCGTCAAGGGCGTTGAAGGGTGGATCGAAGGTTTGGATAAGGTTTCCGGAACAGCGCTCGCACTTCCATTTCGGGCTAGCTCCCTTGTCTTGACTGACCTCATTCCTCACCACCAAGAATTTTCAAGGCGGAGGAAAAGATCGTCGCTTCACGTGGGTATTAGAAATGCAAAGGTAGGATTCTCAGGTACTTCCGCTTTTCAATTGCGTGTTTCCATCCTGTCCTGTTTCCTACTACTTCCACTTTCACATCCACTTTCACGAGTATCAACACCTCTCGGATATCTCCAGTATCAAACCCCATTTCTAACCCATACCGACTCTCCCGTCGCTTTCCGCCTTCCGCCTTCCGCCTTCAAGTTCCACTCTCCGCCCCCCAGATACCATACTCTCCCTCTCCCAACAAACACCACACCATGTCACCCATCCTCCTCCCCCCAAACCAACCCCCCGCCCGCTTCTACAAAGGCGGCCCCCGCATCTCCACCTTCCGCTCCATCACTCCCCCCTCCGGCCCCCGCCAACCCGAAGACTGGGTCGCCTCCACAACCTGCTGCCACGGGCAAACCTCGCTGGGCCTCACCACGCTCCCCTCCGGCCGACTCCTCAGCGCCGAGGTCGAGAGCGATCCGACCCACTGGCTCGGGCCCGAGCACTTTGCTGCCTATGGCGCTGATACGAAATTACTTGTCAAGCTGCTTGATGCGGGCGAAAGATTGCCCGTGCATGCGCATCCGTCGTTTAGCTGGGCGAGAGAACATGTTGCGGGCGCCAAGTGCGGGAAAGCGGAGTGTTGGTACTTCCTTACGCCTGGGACGGTGCATTTAGGTCTTAAAGAGGGTATCTCGGACCAAGACTTGCTTTCCCTGATTAAGGCGCAGGATTCGGAGAAGTTGTTGAGTCTGACGCATAGTTTGGACGTGGAGGCGAACCAGACGATTTACATTCCTCCTGGTCTGCTGCATGCAATTGGGGAGGGGATTCTGCTGGTCGAGGTGCAGGAGCCGAGTGATCTGAGTATTCTGTGTGAGTGGCGGGACTACCAGATCGATGGAGCTGCGGACGGGCATTTAGGGCTCGGGTTTGAGAAGGCGGTGACGGGTGTGGAGAGGAAGGGGAGGTCGAAAGAGGAGATCATGGCGCTGGTTTCGTCGCCGAGGGATTTTGGGAGCGTTGTGGCGGAGGAGAGTAGGGAGTATTTCGAGTTGGAGAGGGTGGAGGTTAAGGAGGAGGTTGCTTGTAGACAGGGATTTACTATTATGATTGTGTTGGAGGGGCTGATTGAGATGGCGACGGAGACGAGGCAGACGTTGCAGTTGAAGAAGGGGAGTACGGTTGTGATACCGCATGCGGATGGGGAGATAAAGTTGAGGGGAGATGGAGAAGTGGTGTTTGCAAGGCCTCCGAAGCCGACTTGAAGGTTATGAGACGATTAAGAAAATTGCTCAGGAGTCGAGTATGTAAACACAATACTGATAGACGAACAAGGTCAATGTACATAGAGAGAGTGTTGATCAACTCATATAATAGTTTATCTACCCTATTCAAGGTTTTGTACAAGACGCATTATATAACCGCGTCTATCCAAACATCATTCGCACTCATCAATGCCGTCTTACCTCCAACATTTCGTCTCAATCTCCTCGCCAACACACCCTCCTCAATTCAACCAAGCAATAAATCCAATAATCAAATTCAACCCCACCCCACTCAAAACAGCATACTGCCTCCTCCTCGTCCAAACCCCCTCCTCCCTACACCCCCACACCACCGCCCCAAGCGGCCAAAAAAAACCAATAAGGTTTCCCCAAAACGTATCATCCAACCCGCCTCCATCTCCCCAATCCCCATCACCGTCCGCCGCGCCAAGCGCCCCAGCATGCGGCGGCGACGCGTTATCCGAGTCCAGCCAGCGGTCTTCGAGGGCGCGCAGAGCGGCACCTTGTGGCATGGTCTCGGGCGTGTGGGTATTGGAGAGGATGGAGAGGTATTGGGAGCGGAGGGCGGCTACTTCGGCGGCGGTGAAGCCGGTTTGGAGGAGTCTGTCGAAGCCCAATGGCGCTGGTCGGGTAGTCGACTCTTCTGAAAAACCTGAGGTCGTTACATCTGGGGATCTGGATATCGTTTTGTTTAGAGCGGCGGCGAGCGCTTCGTCGGCGGAGGCTGCAGATGTTGCTTCGGCCGAGAGGATGGACGGTGTCAGGGTGTCGCCTATGGAGCAGTGTATGTATATCCTCCGCGGTGGCGGAGGTGGCCTTCCTTGTCTTGTGTCGGCGTCTTTTGATATCTCTTTCTCCTTCCCCTTTCCCTTGCTGCTCAGCACCTTTGGTAGTTTTGCATGGGGTTGCGGCCCTGGGGGCGGCGGGGGAAGGTTGAGCGATTTCGACAGGGATGCATTGTCTGTGAGGACTTTACCAGCATAGATGAGGCGGAGTCGGCTGGTGAGGTACGTTGGGGGAAGATGAGGTCGGATCAGTTGCTTGAGTGTGAGGGTTGAGGTGGTCTGCGGAGAGGAGATCAAGAGCGTGAGGTCGGGGATAGATGCCGTGAAGCGAATTATGAGCTGTAGCAGAGGCTCGGGCAGAGCGTGCGACATGATGGGTTTCTTCTATAGTTAGCTGAACGCGAGTATCATGGTTTAGGATGCTGTTGCGAAGACGCGGAGGATGCGACTCGTGAAGTTGGTGATAGCCGTTGGAGCCTGCGGAACAATTTCCGCATCGGGACTTCGTCATCAGGGTTCTCGTCGCTGTCGTAAGGTTGCATGTCACAGCTGCCTCTGGAAAGCTTGAACTTCAATCCTGTGGCAGTAAGACGACTACTCTTCGCCCTATACTCCAATACTTCAAGCCAAATCACATTTTCAATTCTCTGCCAAAATCCATAATGGCCATCGTACACATAGTCACGTTCGAATTCAAGTCCAAGGCTACCGACGAACAAATTGCAGAGGTGTGTAGCATACCATCTATTACAGATGGTACCTGAAAAGGGAACAGGCCCGTACTTGATACTAATGGCAATGACTTCCAGGTCTGCAAGAACATGCTCGCCCTCAAAGACAAATGCCTCGATCCGTCAACGCAGAAGCCGTACCTAAAGTCCGGAATTGGAGGCATCAACAACAGTCCGGAGGGTCAATCGGTAAGTTCTTTTGAAGTTGTATACTACAAGCCTCATTCGAAATTCATACTTGTGCTTAGGGCGGTTCGACACATGTCTTTGTTTCAGAGTTTGAGAACGAAGCAGATCGGAAGTATTATTTGGAGCAGGACCCAGTGCACCTGGCTTTCGTCAAGAGCTTGGGCGATATCATGGAGAGGGTTAGGGTTGTTGATTTTACTCCAGGGGTATTCTAGGTTGGTGACACAACGGACGACAATGGTCTCCGCTGTATGGACAGCAGACAGGTGATGAAAAGAATGAATATACGACTGAATGATATGTACAGTCGCCCGGCTTCGCATAATGGTATCTGAACGCCTGAAATGCCAACGCCGCCCTCATGCAAGTGATCGTGAATCTACAAGGCGCATGCCAATGCTAATTACTAACGCTGAATGATTCTCCGCAACCGCATTGCTCGGCTGTTTGCAAGTTAGCATTGTCCTACTGAAGGACGCCAGAAAGACTTACTTATGTTCGGATTCTTAAACACGAATCTCCTGCTCAGCTTGTCTTCCACCCAGTCCATTTCGCTGCCTATTATACTGAACAGGGCTTTGCTATCGATCAGCACTTTTACTCCGTCTTGCTCGACCGCCTCGTCAAATGCGCCAGGTTTGTCCACGTATTCGAGATGGTAGGCGAGGCCGGAACATCCTCGATTCTTGACGCCTACTCGAATCATCTTGGGCTCGGGTTGGTCGAGGAGCTCCTGTAGCACCGAGACCGCAGTTTGGGAGAGCGTCATGGCCGCCTTTCGAGGCCGTAGCTTGCTTGGCCGCTTTGGACGGCTGGACGATGTGGTGGATGTCGAGGACTGCGCCGCGAAAGACGTCTTGGACTTTTGCGCCTCTCCTTCCCTCACACTCGTTTCCGAAGCATCTGTACTCTGTGCGCTGTTCTCCGGAGCCCCTTCGACCTCAGGAGGAACCCCAGGCTTGTCTACCTCGGGTCTCGAGCCCGCAATTGATGTGTCTGGTACTCGTGCATTTCTCGGCGGTGGCGGCTGTTCACGAAGCGACGAAGGCTGGTGTGCACTGGCAGTTTGTAGCTTCCTAACGGAGGACTGTCGGAAAGGTTTGTATGAGGAGAACGGTCGGAGACATTGAGGACAGCTGCGGCTGCTGCTGGCGGCGGATCTGGAGGCGAGGTTCAAAAAGGCGCTAAAAGAAGTCGCAGTTGCTCGAGGAAGGGCCATGATAGATACGTTCAGGTATGGAAGGTCATGGGAGAATTGAGGGTTGTGGCAGCGAAGGTTGAGGATGGATGGCGATTAGCAATCCGCTCATTCGAAGCGGCGATGAGAACATCGGATGCAAGTGACATAGGGCTGATCACGTGCAGTGTCGATCAGAGTTGGCCAATCATGGAGCTGCATTTGTCATGTCACGTGGGCCCTCAAGCCACCAGTAAACGGAAATGCCTCTTAAAACCTTCAGTCTTGAACTTCTACGTCTCATTCACCATTATTCAACTTGCTATATCATGACGTGACTCCATATTGACTACTAAGTACCCATTCGTACGCTAGCAACAATGGCTTCGAAGGCTGGAGGCAAGGGTCACAATTTCATCATTAGAGCACCAGTCTACTCGATCCATTTCTTCCTGTCATTCAGTATCTCTCTCGCAAATGTCTCTTCTTCTCCGGAGGTTTTCCATGTTGGTTTGACTGTTGTTTTAACCGTATGCAGCAATTTTGACCGTTTTGTGTCGGTCCTGCTCTGCTACGTGATCAGGACTTCAACTCAGAAGTATTTGGACATGGTTTTTCCCCGCATATCCACAGAACCCGTGGGATCCAGAATTAGGAGTGCTGAGAAGATCTTCCTCGCTTCATTTATCTGCGACATACAGTACATACTTCACCATCACTCATCCAAGCCATTGCACACCGAGATCCATCAGCTGTATCTAAGCTTTTCACCATCCTTCGACCAGTGGTGGTGGAATGAAAACTTTGATTCAGGCTCTTCTGTTTCTATGCCACTGAGAGACTAATCACAAATACGCAAATCCATTCTCTACTGTCTACATTCATTTAGCCGGTTCACCTGATATTCCCCGTCCGTAGAACCCGCACAGAACACTGCGGAGAACCCTTGACCCCTGGCCCAACCCCGGTTCCCACCTATAGTAAGTGTCAAGTGACTCTATGTTCTCTAATTCCCATCCTACCTTGTTATGTTCCCCGGATTCAGGGCACCCGTCACAGCGGTTTGCCGGCTGTATTGCTGGATGATTTGTTCTGGCTCGGCATTTCAGTTTCCTGGGGTAGGGCCCATATTAATTCCCGGAACCGCTGTTGAGCAGGATGTGCGAGTGTCGGATTTTGTGCTCCTTTTGTGAGCAACATCTACGAGAGACGCGAAAATGGGCCGTGGATACACAATTGGGTGCGCTGTCTTTGCGACAGTTGGGTCGTTGATCTATGGATATGATTCTGGTAGGTGATGTTCTTTCTCCACGCGTCAATTTGCGCGATCCCTATGAGCTCGAACTCAGGCAGACATTTGCTCTTCTTTTGTGAATGAGTTACTGTCACCCAATTTGCATCCTTCCATGCGACCTCGAGTTCAATTCGTCCCTGAAATACAATTCTCAAATCAGCGCTACGATTATTCTATGATCAGACCACTAAAACTCACTACAGGCATCATCTCCACTACCCTCGGCCAAAAATCCTTCCCCAGATACTTCAACTACCCTTCCGACGACCTAACCGGCGCCATCGTCTCGACCTACAGCGGTGGCCAGGGCATCGGCAACCTCGTCGGCGGCTACTTGGGTGACCGTCTCGGACGCAAGCGCACGATATGGCTCGCTGCGACGCTCGCGCTCGTTGGCGCAATCCTCCAGACGGCTGCAACACATATCGCTATGCTGATGGTGGGACGCGTGGTTGCTGGATTTGCTATTGGGTTGGTGTATGCTGTGAGCAGTATTTACAATGCGGAGATAAGTCCACCGAGGATTAGGGGAATGCTTGTGGGATTGCAGACGCAGGTACGCATACCTCCTACACGACTTCCCTTTCTGCCTATCCAGAAGCTGGATCAGAACTTGCTGTTTACGCTAATATCTAACATCCGACAAGCTCATCTCCTCCGGCTACGCCCTAGCAAACTGGATCGGTGTCTTCTGCTCCTTCGCCTCGGGCGACACGGCCTGGCGTCTCCCCCTCGGCATCCAATGCATCCCCGCCATAATCCTCATCGTCGGCCTCTTCAAGCTGCCCGAGTCCCCCCGCTGGCTCATTCAAGTGGGCCGCTACGACGAGGCGCGCGCTGTCCTCGAACGTCTCCACGGCGGCGATGACGGCGAGCCGGAGGCGGATTTCGCCCAGCGCGAGTTCGAGCAGGTGAAGCAGCAGTTGGACTATGAGCGTGAGGTCTCGATCAAGAGCTTTTGGGATTTATTTACGAAGAAGAGTAATCGGCGGAGGTTGGCGTTGGGGGTTATGTTGATGATTTTCTTGCAGACGAGCGGGATCAACGTGGTGAATTGTTTGTCTTGCCCTCTTCCTCTTTACTCTCGTTTCCCCTCTCAATTTCGTGCTTGAATTGAAACAACTCACGCTTACCACAGACTACCAAACCTCCATCTTCGCCGGCGTCGGCGTCGAAGGCCGCGACGTCCTCTGGCTCTCAGCCGGCTACGGCATGATGGGCCCCATCGCCAACGCCATCTGCCTCCTCTACGTCGACCGAGTCGGGCGCAAGAAGCCGCTCGCCTGGTCCTGCGTCGCGCTCTGCATCAACATGATCCTGATCCTCGTCTTCACCAAGGAGTACGCCGGCTCGTCCAACGAGGTCGGCCAGGGCTTTACGATTGCCTGGTTGTTTCTTTTTAGCGTGCTGTTTAGCTTGGGGTTTAATGCGCTGCAGTTGGTTTATGTTAGTGAGATTTTTCCTATGGGCTTGAGGAGTAAGGCTACGGCTAGTGAGTGTTCCCTTTTTCTTAGCTGCTTTGCTTGGGGCTGTGGTGGGGTGGCTAACGGATCTGTTCAGTCTGCGCGTTCTTTGGTACAGGCGTTGGGCTCCTCTTCAACCAGATTTCTCCTCGTGCCTTCGATGCCATTGGCTACAAGTACTATGCTGTTTTCATAGCTTGTGATGCCGTTGCCGCGGCGAGCTTCTTTCTATTCTACCCTGAAACGAAAGGCAAGAGTCTTGAGGAGATTGCTGAGATATTTGGAGACAGCGTGGCATATCAAGAGAAAGTCGGAGACGTCGCCACGCCTGCGCCCGCGGATACTGAGGGTGCGCCGGAAAAGGTTGATACTCGCGAAGTTGGAAAGAGTTCATGATCAGGCCATCTCGATGACTTTCGGCATGTCCATATCTATCTATAATTACCAGCAGATTCGTTATTTCTCCTTCAGTTTCACTCCACAAATGCATTGAACACCTCCAATTCACCCTCCGAACTCCAGTCCATCTGAACTCCATGGCCCACGAAAAAGACATAACCCTCCTTGACGTCGAATTCCTTCCCTTGAGCCTTCAACATTCCACTCCCCTTCGTGCACACAAAGATACTCGGCCCACCAATCGCCTCCCAGCTCTCCTCTTCATCCTTCCCCAGCTGCAAAAAGGCCATGTCAAATTCACTCATTGGCGGAGCATACACCTTCGTCTTCCCCTTCTTCGATTTCGAGAAGCTCTCAGGCGGCAACAGAGACTCCAGTGCATCATGCGGAGTGAAGGTGAGACACGATGTGAACATCTCCACAGCATTACGCTCAGCTCGGGGACAGAAGCCAGTGTTGAGCACATTGTTGGATCGAGCCATGCATTCGATGATGTCGCCAGAGAGATAGGCGTGCATGCTGTCGGCAGGGATGTACAGCGAGTCTCCTGGCTTCAGCTGCATGTAGTTCATGGTGACAAGAGCGACGATGATGCCAGGGTCCGTCTTGTCGTACTGCTTCTGCAGCCGTGGGATCATCTCGAGGATGTAGCTGTCCTTTCCCAAGGCCTCGGCTGGGAGCTTGGAAAGTTGAGCTTGGGTCTCGGCGATGACTTCGTCGTCTGCTTTCAGGATCTCGCCGACAACGTGTTTTAGTGTTTGGTCATCGAACTTTGGTTTCTGTACGGTTGGGAGGAACCTCTTCAGCGGCTCCAGATGTATCAGCTTTTCGAGCTGTGAGAGGGGCTTGAACCCGACAAATGCTTCGAAGTCGCTCAGGGCAATGGCAATTTCAGGCTTGTGGTTCGGGTCTGTAAATTGGTCTGGATCACGTTGGTGCAGTCTGTTTGCCATGTACTTGTCCTGTGGATGTGCTGATTAGAAGGTGAACGGAGTTGAGGAAGCTGAAAAAAATGACATACTGGATGGAGTTGAAGAGGCAAAGCTTTGGCGATGGAAAGAACTTTGGGAAGAAACATGATATTCGCATGTCCGAACTTCTGCAGTACAGTCTTTCCGATGTACTTTTCTTCCTCCCTATCCAAGACTTTTTGGAGTTCCTCGCCGGTCGACAGAACGAATGATGGGAGGACGGGGTATGTGCCCATCCACCTTGACGAGCATTAGGGATCAAAGCTGATAGTGAATTGCAAAGAAGAGGAACGCCTACATCTCTGCATAGTTTTTGCTCTCGTCTATAGTGAAGTCTGTTCCTGGAGTCTTCGCACAGAGCTTCGCGGCGAGAGAATCTTCGCCCTGCTTTCCCCATGGGTAGTTGTTGCACTGGCATTTTAGTTGTAGAACTAAGTCGGCCATTGTGGCGGTGAGAAGAAGATTCAATTGAAGTGCAGCGATTGAGAAGTAAGGGAGGAAAGCTCAAAAGGAATTCAAGGTAGTGTTTATATCCAGGTGCGGCTCCAGTTGTAGCTCTGTTGGAAGTATGTCGTAGCTTTGCCATTTCTCGACTACACCATGGTAACGTCATCAGGTCAACGGCATCACAGGAATCACAGTATGATCTCGTCGGCGACACTGTTGATCTAAATACTTAGTTACCCAGCTGCATTAAATAGTCAAGCTCTATGAAGTTGCAGCAGTCGTAGAGTTGTAGTTACTCGTGCGTTTGTAGATCATTCCGCGGCGAATCCTCGTTGAATAAAAGAGCCATGCACGTGACCTGCGTAGCCCCTGAGTGTGGCTTACATAACGTCCCTCACACATTTCGGGACATGTGTTTTTCCACTTCCACTACAAACAACACTCCGTCTTTCTCCTTCCTTCTCCTTTTTCCCTCTCTCTTCTCCCACGTATACTCACCCCTTCAAGCTGCACATTTCAGCTCTTGAGATTCT
This sequence comes from Aulographum hederae CBS 113979, assembly GCA_010015705.1. Taxonomy (NCBI): domain Eukaryota; kingdom Fungi; phylum Ascomycota; class Dothideomycetes; order Aulographales; family Aulographaceae; genus Aulographum; species Aulographum hederae. The sequence continues at coordinate 325,890 of ML977146.1, read as the reverse complement.
CATCTTCGATTGCGCGTGGGGAAATTATAGCTGCAAGCACTCCCTCGTATTGCACCCGACCTGAAACCCATATATGGACGCCACTTCTGGGCACAACAGCACACAACTTACACGAACCACTCCATTTCATGAGTAACCACACATTACCCCTCGTATTTTTACCCAATGGCTGCATGAAGGACCCGAGAACCCACGATTGGCGTCTTTACCTTCTAGCAACCGCAGCATGAGCTGAATGCCTTCGCGCTGTGGATGCATCCACTGGGCCACTGGCGCTTCGTCAGGTCACGTTATTCATCGGCCAGCCTGATCATCAAGTAGGTAATGGCCGCGACGAGGTCAAAATGTTGTTTTCCTGCTTTCAGCCCAGCTTTCGTCGTCCCTAGCGTTCTTGAATCGTTCTCATTTTGCTTGCGATTTTTTCTATCTCGTTCTGTCGAGTCCGATAGGTACCTTCAGGCTTCGCTCCCAGTCTTCATCCTGACGAAAAACACCTGCAATGGCGACGATGATTCCTCCCAGGTTGCTTTGCCTGAACAATGGGCGGCTGTTCCTCGTCGACACGTGGTCTCTCCCCACCGTTCCTATCTACGACATCATCTCGTACCGATGGGGAAACACGGTCCAAATGTACCACCCTGACATACCTGGTGTGCAATGGAAAATCAAGCTGTCCCGGAGAAAACTGAAAGATATCAGACGGCTGATGGAGAGTGACGACGACATCAAATACTTATGGTGCGATGCTTTGTGCATCAACCAGCAAGATCCAGAAGAACAGTCTCGCGAGATTGCCAGAATGTACGAATACTACAAGAATGCCAGGGTATGCCATATCCTCATGGACATGATCGAGCCGTGGGACCCGCAGGACATTGTGGAGAAGTTCAGCCAGGTTGATCAGGTCATCTGGGCCTTGGGACGCGTTACTCGCGCTTCAGAGATGAGCCTGGAACCTAACCTCAGACAATTCCTACGGGAATGGGGGGCCAAAAAATGGGTATTTACTGTAAATAAACCGACGGTGCAGTCCGCTGGTGTTGAGATGGGCGTGCTCAACTGCTACGCAACATGCGCGGGCTACGTCATGTCGCTTTTCCACAATCTGTATTTCACCAGGGTATGGACGTTCCAAGAGATGCTACTTGGGAGAAACATCACCATGTGGTACGTTGCAAACTATGACCTGCTTGAACGGTTCGTATAGGCCTCATTGCTAAATTTTGCAGGGGAATCAACCGCGACCGCATGACTCGAATCGGGCAACTCGACAGTTGGTTGAACCTAGCCTCCGACGCCCGCGACAAAGCCAAGAAGCTTCAAAAATGGATAATTGATAGTCGAGAGGAGTTCTCGGAAGCAGTCGTCAATCTGATCGGAGCCATGGAGGAGGACAAACTGGCACTCGAATATCTCGAGATACAGGTTCTTGGAATCAGCGCTGCAAGGATGGACATCGTCAACGGTGGACCATACTGGTGGCTTCAAAATCACAAAGGCATCAGCAACGTGTTTTCCGCTGTCTCGTGGCGACCGCGGAAGTGTGGCCACAAACAAGATATCTTTCGCGGTCTTCTAGGTGTTTTCCACGGACTGTTCACTCCAGACGAGATCAAGACCGAGCTGTCGAGGAAGAACGTGGACGCTCTTTCATTTGCCTTTTTCAGAAAGCTGTCCGAGAAGACGGAGTTCGCATGGACGAGGCTAGCGATCAGTAGCGGCGAACGAACGGATCACAATTGGATTCCCCGAGCGGCAGATTACGACGTGGGCGACTCTGACGATGATGGCCGCCGCGATGAGGACCCTGAAGATCGTGGCGAAGACTACTACAGCGAGGAAGAGGAAGATGAAGGATCCAGCAAGCTTATGACGACAGACTGCTTTGCCGGAGTTGTCAGACTCGGTCGCTTCAAGGTGAAAGGAGGCCTCGCAAAGACGGAAGCCATCACAGGACTCGAAGGCGCCCCCCGCAAATACATGAAGATAACCTTCAAGCAAAACCCCAATCCGACCCCAAATTCCGGCATGAACTTCACCTTCCGCGGCTGCAACTGCGGCAAAAAAGTCAAGACGGGCAGATTCAAATCCGAGCCCATCCCAACCTACGACCAACCGCGCGACAAAGCCTGGGGCGAAACCGGCAGAACGCTCGTCGAATGCGCAACCATCCTCAGCAACATCTTCAGCCCGGACCAAGACGTGCGCGACTATCGCCGCCGCCTCCTCACAAAGCTGCAGCCGCAGTGGAACCTCTACGACACCAACGCGAAGCCGCCGAATTGGGTCGATCGCTGCGTAAGCGGCGGTCCCTTCGAGAACCCCATCATCCGCGTGCACAACTTCTCCATGAACTACAACCTCCGAGACTGGACGGGCTGCCGCTCGCGTCTACAGAACGAGAACACCGAAAACGTCATCTGCGAAGTCCGCGTCAACTGCGGCTGCGTGGTCAGCGGGCCCTTCTCCCTCATGATGGAAGCCATCACCTCGGTCTCCGGCAGCTCCCTGGGCGAAAAAGCCGCCGTGCTCGACGCAGACAACCGCATCCACCTCCACGACGGCCTCGGTCTCGTCCAGCTCGGCGACGTGGGCGCCGAGCCAAAAGTCTTCCACCTCGTCTGTTTCGGCGGCAACGAAAACGCGCACAAGCTCTACTCGGTCGCGTGCCGCAAGACGAAAGATCGCAAACCGATTGAATGGGATTTACCGTGGCCGAGCTGCAGGGCGTTGGTCAGGGACGAGTTTAGCCATGGGATGATGGATAAGATGAGGGATTATGGGTATGTGCAGACGGGTGGGTCGGGGAATTTGCTTATTTGTAGGAATCATATTGCGGATCATTACAGGATTATTGGAGTGTGTATCGATGGGCATATGGCGAGTAAGAAGGGGGAGCATTCGGTGACTATCAAGTAGGTAAGTGGGCGAGGTCAGGGGTGGTTGGATGTTTTCGCTTTCGTATGTGATGATGTACTGTAGGGTTCTAATGTAAGAGTAGGTGTCTTACGAATTATGTTCATTTTTTCGAGCTACAACGCATGCCCTAGAAGTCCCTCTCTCCTGGACCAAATTGCTAGGCATACTTTGAGTGCTCAACGTTAATCTCCCGCCCTCGAAAATCAGCCAAAGGCAACACATCATCCAAACTCTTAACATTTTTCCGGGAAAAACACAATCGTCTTTGATGAATATCGCTATGCGCGTAAAGGAGTAGTTTTTAACCTTGCCAACAGACAAGTTGTTTCGTGTTGTAGTCACGTGACTGATCACTGTGCCTCTAAAAATTCGTGGACTGTTCGATCCAACGTACTTTAGAGCTCATATGAAGCTACTCTCGACAGTATGGTAGTATCAGAAGAGAAAAACGCCATTTCTAAGCTACAAAAAGCGAATCATTTCCAGTGGGGTATCTAGATCCTAACCCCTGATTTGTCCCATGTCTACCGTTTCCCCTTTACCCAATCCCTATTTACGTCATAATCACAAAACTCAGCGTTTGCAAAGTTCCCTACCGCAGCTCAAACCACTGCGTCTGACTCTCCATCTCGGCATCGCTGAGCCCATCCATCTTCCCATGCACATACGCCTCGCCAACAAACTCAAACCACTCATGTCCATCAAACTCAACACGCCTCCTCAAAATGACGGGCACACTGCACCCAAACAAGATGCATATGACGTCACCCTCCCTCGACTGCTGCGGCGCCAGCCCGAACAACTCGCTCTGTTCCCCAGCGAGCAGAAATCGGCGGTTCCAAGTGACATTTGCGGCGCGCTCGAGATATCGTTGCACAATGTCCGAGTCGTGTTTGGCGCGTGGGTGGAGGAGTTGCAAGTTACCCCTGAGATTCGTGACGGTGTTGTCGGTCAGGCAGTACAGGCAAGCGCGGTGGTACCATCCTGGCGGATTATTGCCGACGGGGTCACGATCGGCAACGAGGGTTCGCCAGAGCCTTTCGTCGACTTCGGTCGGCGTGCTTGCCGGATCCCAGTCCCAGTTCCAGCCTGCCATTCGAAGCACTTCGGCGTGAATGACGGTGTAAGCGACGGGCGCTTTCAAAATCTTGACCTTGGCGAGTTGGAAGCCTCGCACGTGAAGACTACCGTCATATTTGAGTGGTTTTCGATTACTTGTCTCTGATGAGCTCGTAGAGGCAGGAGTGTGCTGATGGCCAGGTGCCACTCCTAGATCTGAAGGCTGCGGCTGTTCCCCAAACCGTGCTTGAGCTTTCGACCCCTTTGATGCGTTGTAGAACGATCGATTGGGCGGCCCCACGAGGCTGTCTCCATTTTGTCGCCCTTCAAGGGTGTCTCGAGAGCTTCCGTATGGCCCATCTTGGATGTCGGGGATCCACGAAGGCCTGTTCATGTTGGACTGCTTAGGAGATAGAACCGGTGCCCAATGTCTACAGATGACATCCATCGAACCTGAAGACTCAACGGAGAATTTGACAAAATCAATGAAAACCTCCATCGGGTCTTTGTTGTAGTCAGCTCTGACGCCTTGGTCCGAGTTTCGGGTGTCCGATGCAATGGAAAGTAAAGAGTAGATGATATCACAAGGCTCAGTTGCGTCGAAAAACTGAAGCGTGGAAACAAGAGATTCGAGGTTCATGAGATATTCCCGAATTTCCCCGTCGTTTGATCTCCGAAACAAGTTTCTGATGGCAGAAATCAATTTGCAAGCGCCCAGGGCCTCGATGTCTTTGATGGCGTGTCGGTTGTACTTGAAGTCCGCTGAATTTTCGAAGAGGTCCTTGATCTCAGAGAACTTTTCAACGAACAAGTCGACGGCAATCGCGAAATCGTCCCAATGGATACCAAGGTCTCCGCACTTGATATATGCATCCTTAGGAAGGGCCACTTCTTGCACCACCCATCGACGACTGAACCAGGTCCGGGTCATCAGGTCCGCAAGACGCTTCCAATGAATTGCCATGGATTGATCCCGAACAAGTTTGTCAAACTGGCGTAAATCGAGGATCTTGGGTATGAAGAATCCAATCGTGCTATCGCTGCCCTGGTCCGACTCGCCCAGCCAGATTGTGACATGCGCTGCACTACTATAGATCTCATCCATTTTCGCCAGCTGGACGGTCTTCTCCGGGTGACTCTCCTGGTTCATACATATAGCATCGATCCATAGAAGCATTTCTGTGTCTTCCCGTCTTAGCGCTTTGAGCGCTGCAAAGAGATTGTCTCCGACGTAGAACAACTTGGATCTATTCGAAGTACCTGTGGCGTCGAGGCATTGAACCCGAATCTCGTTAGTTGGTTGCTTCAAAGGGCCCCAATAGTAAGACAAAGCTTCATAACCTCCCTTGACGTCACGTAGTTTTCGAGCTTTGAGTGTGCAAACAATTGGATCTTCCTTCTTCCCGAAATCAAGCGCAAGTAGTCGAATTTCATCGGCTTCGATAGAGGTGTATTCGTAAACATCCCTCTTCATGCCGAATCGGAGGCCTGGCAATATCTTGAAATCAACGACATTCCTGAGGCGACCAGACGGACTGGACGGATCAGTAAACGTGAGCCTGTTGGTTGTAACCGGAATCCGCTGCGCTCTCGGGGGTGGTTTGGGGACCGAAGGGGTTCGGGGTGCGGTAGGCGAAAAAGTCGCAGTCCGAAGTGGAGTGGCAGGAGAAAAGGTCTGGGGTGTCGGAGACAAAGTGGTTGGAGATGGATTGACAACCGAAGGGATTGGCGAAGTGGGAACCGAAGGAGTCGAAGGCAGTATGACACCCGCAAGGACCGGAGAAATTGCAGGCGAAGCAGTCAGAGGTGGTGTGACAGGCAGATCATGGAACATCGGTCGCGAAAAGGTTGGAGGTGGATTCGCAGCTGGAGAGGTGGGAGGGGGTTTTTCGGGCAAGGAGCTCGGGGGTGTTGGAATCGAAGACATCGAGGTCAGGTTCTCAATCGAGACGAAAGATCGTAGGACTGTGTTGACAATTTGCCAAAAAAAAAAGTGCAAGACTGTCAGTGCAGCGGGTTCATGCACACATGGGGAGATCCAAGGCCCAGGCTGCGTGCCCTTTCTACTCCCCTAGGGCAGTCAAGTCCGTTAAATATATAGAGCAAATTGCGACACTACTGATGTCAACGCGGACGGCACGTCCCCTCTCCAACATCCCGCAGAGTCGCAGGTCGCATGTAACCTTGTAGCGAGATGGCGTTACTAGATCGATCGAGAAACGGATAATTGCCTGGCGATCGCCAGGGCAACCGAACTTCGCATTGCTAGAGATGGATATGATTTGCCCATCTCATCTCGAGTGTCGGTTGAAGCATTCGAGGGGCTGTTTGGGTTTGGGAGTATTGAGTGGGGGTCCAAAGCACCATTATTGGTCAACATGTGGGAAGGGGCGTCACAATTCCAGTCGCCTCGCGAGGCAAAAAGGCTCTGAATAGAAAGCCCAGACTTGACGCTGTGTAACAGAGAATGTGATAACGGAGTCATCTCTGCATGGTACGAAGAGGTGAAAAGGGAGCTGAGCAACAGCAAAAGGAATTCCAAGAGTTTTGATATTTGGAGCGGACGGTGAACGAATGAACTGGAAAAGTCGAAAAAGAGTATTCAAGGCTTGATTTAGATAGCCCTGGCGTGGCTCCAAATCGCAAAAGAGATGAACTTGGGGGTTTAGCAAAAGGTTGAATGAAGTGAAGGAAAGAGATACACCGACGCTGCCCAAGGAAAGGCTGGGCATAGCCAGCGCTTAGACAAGGCTGTAGAATCGCTCGCTGCCCAAGTACGGCCGCTCCTCGATGGCAGACTTGGAAAGCCACTTTCCGACACATGTACGCTAGGTATTCGAGAGCGTGTGTCAAAACAGACTGTTCGAGCGAAGCGGTAGAGCACCGTAGCCCACGAGATGAGGAGCCATCTAGTAGAGGGTTGTCGAGAAGCGCCATGACACCGCTAGAAAGAAAGCTGAAGCTGAAAAGCGACGCGGCTCGAGCAAGGCTGTAGAAAAATATCGACAGCACCGGTGTCTGCTAACAGGAGAAAGCTGAAAGACGACGCGGCTTGAGGAAGGCTACAAGAAAATGACGTTGTCCCGGCAAGGCTGAAGAAGAACAGGATACTCGCCATACCCAGGCTCCCGCCCAAACGAGGCAACCAGAAAATCCAACACTCACAACAACCACACCTCAACCGCACCTCTGACGAAGAAAGCTGAGAGAACGCGCGGATGAGCAAGACTGAATGGACAACAATCCCGCTCAAACGCTCGAGTCTCGAAATCCGAAGCCGGCGCATTGCAGCAAGGCTGCCGACAAGTACAGACCTTCATGGAAATCAGAATTGTATCTGAGCAGCACTCACAGTCCAGTGCCAGGCTTCCGCCCATCATCTAGGAGTACGCGTGACGACGACGGCCTCTCGAAGGCTTCCGTCCATCATCTAGCGGTGAACGTAACGACGACGACAACGGCGTCTCGAAGGCTCCCGCCATAGAAGGTTGCCTCGCGCTTGGGATGATACCTAGATGACGGACGAGGACCTCATTTTGCCATGTTTTTGCCTTGCGGAAGAGCAACTTGGTCCATGTATGGCCAGTTCAAAGCAGGCTGGGTACCTCCATGGATGGATGAAGTGGGCAGGTAAAGGGGCCGGAAAGGAGGCTCAGAGGAAGTTGAAGTTCAAAAGTTGGCGGTCGTGCTTGGGAGGTAGACACCGGCTTACCTAATATGGGCTGTCTCCAGTCACGTGACTTCTAGCTGGTTCGCGTCGGGATGCTCTAAGGAGAGAGAGGAATTGCAACTGGTTATAGAACAGATGTGGACATCGAAATAGCGAGTAATCAATCGGAGAGGTCCTAAAGAAGCAAAATTATCATTGATTCGCAAACCTTGATACTCATACAACCATAACATGCTAGACCCGGAAATCCCCCCAATCACCAAATCGTGTTGCTGTTGTCCCTTGCCCTCATAAACTGCATAACCCACCAGCAATCACTCCGTTAACTCCGTCCAGTCTCCCAGCCCAGTCCAAGAAGGTACAGTCACGATCTCATTCCGAGCCTAAACCCACTATACCCTCCGCGACCCCTACTCCTCCCTCAACATACTCTCCACCAAATCGCCCAACGGACCCCAAAAGTCCTTACCCGTCGCCAACCGATGCTCATCGACAAAAAGCACATAATGCTTGAAGCTCGTATTGAGATGTGGCTCGAGACCCAACTGAATAACGACGGGGTAATGGTGGCAGTAGATATGAGCATAAACGCGGTAGAGGCGCTTGAAGATCTGGCGGATGAGCGAAGGGAAGGTGCGTGGGAAGGGCACGCCCATGCGCGAGGGGAACATGGATTCGTTGTCGATGTTGGATTGCACCCAGACCATCAGGTGCTCGATGTATTGGGGTGCGGGCATCTTGGTGGGCTGTTTGTAGGTTTCCGAGTCTTGCCAGAGGTATTCGAATCTGGAGAGGCTTGTCAGCACACTGTTCTCTACACCATCACCATCGAGTGGCGGGGTGAATGCTTACTCCTCGGTGGCTTTCATTTGCGGACAGCTTTGCGGGGAGCAGAACTCTGTGATCGAGCCGTATAGCAGGTTGATCTGGTTGTAAAAGTCGACGACTGGTGGAGATCTTCATCAGTAAAAGTCCTTCGAAATCCTATTGAGATCCCCATACCATTGACAGCCAGCCACTCTCCTTCATCCTCTCCCTCCGGCGTCTTGACAGCCTTCTTCAAGCTCCCACTCCCCAGCGTCGCCTCTGCGAACTGCTTGAGCTGCCATGAGCTGGTGCCCCTCCCGGCCTTCTGGGGCTTGAATGGTGCACGAGTGCGCGAGTTGCTGTAGTCATCGTACTTGTTAGCGAATATTCCTCTGCCATGGTGTTGCTGCGTGAAATGGCCAGGTCTCAGAGGCTCGTTTCTGGCCTTCCTCGGGTTTGGCGGAGTCGGAAAAATTCCCGGCGATGATGCTCCTCCGGCGCGCAATTCCGTGCTGGGAAGACCTCTCGAGAATGTGCCCGCTGTGAGTCCAAGTAGTTTGCTCAACCCTGCGGACAGCATTTCCGTGTATGTAACTTGTTGTCGAGCGTACTGCTGAAACTCCTGCTTTGGATATTGCTGCTCGTTTGGATTGTAATGGCAGTCCACTCCGACAAGGCAAAATCCACTCTCCAGATCCACATCTTGACGCTCCATGTCATCTTCACATGTGTCTTCTGCCCGTTGTTTGATCGCCGTCTTGAATAGATTCTGCACAGGACTTTTGTACGCAGGCTCAGGAGTATGAGGCTGGTATCTTCTTTTCAGGCCTTCCTTTTGACACGCCTCGTGGCAACCTTGCGCTCCGGCAGTTGCAGGCGACTGCAAGTCATAGCGAGATTCTTCGAGCCTCAAGTTTGTGATCGAATTGCTTTCGACCAAAGATGTGGCTGGTTCGAGGGGTCGAGGAGGCGAAGGCCATGCAGACAGCGAATCCGCTTTCGGACTGGGGAAGTGATTCGGGGAGTTGTGGTATCGCGCAAACATGGTCTCCAGAGTGCGGTCGTTTTCGACGAGTAGGTTTGATGATAAAGTTCCAGACTCGGGAGGAGATTGTCCCCCAAATGCCAGGCGGAAGAATCCACAGCCCAATTCACCCATAAATCGCCCTTAGATCAATCCACCCAAAAGCAGCGTAGGTGGCCGACCTCAGCAGAGCCAATCCAGAAGCGACTCTCGCAAAATGGCAACAGTGCGAAGGCGAGGGCGTGGTAAGAGTGTGGGCAAATAGAGAAGACAGCACATACATGGTGGTAATAAAACTCGTCATCTCTCCGTTTCAATCCCGTTCCTTTCCTCTTACTTATCTCCTCGAGCGTTGTCGTCGTCGGGCACGGGAAATTGACTTGGCTGGCGACTGCGTGTGTTTGGACACAGCAGCTTTCTGCACATTCCAAAGGTTAGCGGGGAGATGGGAGATTTGGGAGATTGGTAAGGACGTACGTGGAATGAGGAGATTGACTGCTGTAGCGACAGGTGCTTATTGTTGTGGAGAGGAGGATTTTTGTGCGCGAAGGGTGAGTGGAGTGTAGGTTTGTTGTTCTGCGGGTGAGGTTGGAAGTGAAGTTCGGACTGGAGGTGTGGTGGCAGAATGAATTGGGCAAGGCAGGGTCGTAAACAATGCGGGTTGCGGGCGGTGAGAGGCCGCCCTAGCAACGCGGACGGTCACGTGCATGGCTTCAATCACAAGCCTTCCACGTGCATCCCGTCCGTCTCATCAAATCAACGCAGGCTACGGAGTAACACAACTCACTTCAGTTGGAGGAGCATACCTCATGGCTCTATGTCCATCTTTACTCAATATGTACTTCAACGAACAACATACCCCCAAGTCAAGCATTACCCAAGTCTGCAAATAGTAGCGAAAAGAAGAAATTGAATGTAATTCCGAAGGAGTCTAGGTCTACGGATCTAGTAAGGCGAGGTATAAGGGAAAGCCCTTCAATCCATGAGCCAAGAGAAAACAAGAGGAGGAGGAAGAATCCCATCCCATCGACTCCACACGCTTCCATGCAAACGCCAGCAACGGATGCAAAGGCTACGATAGAGCCTCATTGTCCCATCATCATGACCATCATGCATGCACGCCATTAGCCCGACACCCAGCGGAACGTTCGCAATTACCGCAACTCTAGACCTCAAGGTTCAAATACAATTTTCAGCCAAAGGACATAGGTAAAGAGGAGTCGGCAAAGAGCAATCAGTTCCCATCCAGCTGCGCCTCAATCTCATCCTGCATGCCGTTGGTATTCAAGTCGGCATTTTGCTTCATGCGCTGCAGTTGATCAGAGACGTAGTGCGCGACCTTTTGGTCCGTTTCCTTCTTCATCGCGAGCTCCTCGTCATTGAGGTAGCCGATGGAGTTGACTCTCTTGACGCGGCTCTTGAAGGTGTCGCCGTCCTGGCCTTCGTGAACAGCGTCCTCATCTTCGTCGTCTTCAGTCGCAGCACTCATAGCGCCGAAGTTGGTCATGGAGCGGCCGGCTGTGGATGATCGGCGGAGGTTGAGAGGCTTCTCCGCACGTTTGGACTTGCCGAAGGTGTCGTCGAAGTAGTGCGCTGCGGCGGTTGATGGAGTGCGAGGAGTTTGCGGGAGGCGGCAGTTGACGCTGTTGTTTTGGTTAGCAATCTGATTCTCCTCACAGCAGCGAAAGCAAAACTTACCCAGTGTCGTGAATCATCTTCGCGATCAGACCGGTCCAACCACACTGGTGGCTAGCACCGAGGCCACGGCCAGAATCACCATCAAAGAACTCGTAGAACCAGACGTAGTCCTTCCAGTTGGGATCATAGTCGAGCATCTCGTTGCCAGCGTTGATCGCCCTACGGCCGTCGTCACCGCGGACAAACAAATGCTGGAGTCGATGCTGGAGCTCTTCCGCAACATGGCCAAGATGCATCATATCTCCTGAGCCAGTAGGGCACTCAACCTCAAGGTCTTTTCCGTAGAACATGTAGAATCGGAGGAGAGACTCGATGAGCAGGAAATTGACAGCCATCCAGATGGGACCCCGCCAATTGCTGTTGCCACCAAAGAGACCACTGTCCGAATCACCGGGGATGTAGCTGACCTGGAAACGCTGGCCGTTGACATCCATGGAATAAGGGTGATCCTTGTGGTACTTGGACAACGATCGAATGCCGTGGTCGGCAAGGAACTCATCCTCATCGAGCATTCGCTTGAGCACCTTCTTGAGGCGATCCTCGCTGACGAGAGAAAGGAGCATACGATCATCTCGGCCCCTCTTCTTCAAACTGGCGATGTTACGCGATGCAACATCGGGCCTGTTGTTGACGAACCAGTTGAGCCTCTTCTTGAAGTTCGGGAACTTGTTTATGACTTCTGGCTCGAGAGTGAGAGTCGCGTACATCGGAATCAGGCCAACGAGCGATCGGACAGGCATTTGATGGCTCCATGGACCTCCCCACGAGATGGCATCATAGTAGAAGCCGTCTTCCTCGTTCCAGAGAGACTTCTCCTCACCATCTGCGCGGTACTGCATGGCATCGCTGATGAGAATGAAATGCTCAAAAAACTTGGATGCAATGTCTTCGTACGTCCTTCGGTGCTTGGCTAGCTCCAAAGCGATATTCAACATGGAAAGACAGTAGAAAGCCATCCAACCGGTGCTGTCAGCCTGCTCAAGGACACCTCCGGTGGGCAAAGGATCAGAACGGTTGAACAAGCCAATGTTGTCCAGGCCGAGGAAACCTCCCTCGAAAACGTTCTTGCCTTCATAATCCTTGCGGTTGACCCACCAGGTGAAGTTCAGGAGCAGCTTCTGGAACACGCGCTCCAGAAAATCAAGGTCCTCCCGGCCGTACATCTTGCGCTCAATCTTGAAGGTACGGAACACGGACCAAGCATGCACGGGCGGGTTGACGTCTCCGAAGTTCCACTCGTAGGCGGGCAGCTGGCCGTTGGGATGCATGTACCATTCCCTGGTGAATATGTCAAGCTGCTTCTTTGCAAATTCAGGATCAATCATCGCCAAGGGAATGCAGTGGAATGCGGTGTCCCAAGCGGCAAAAAATGGATACTCCCAAGAATCTGGCATTGACAGAATGTCATCCAAGTACATGTGCTTCCAGTGCTTGTTTCGAATGTTCTTCCTGTCAGGAGGCGGAGGAGGCATATTAGGGTCTCCATTCGCCCACTGGTCCCAGATGAAATGGTAATACTGCTTGCACCACAGCATACCGGACAAAGCCTGGCGCTGAATGTTCCTCAGATCATCAGCCATAGGCATCGGGCTGATAGAATAATAGAACTCGTCGGCCTCGATGCGTCGCTGCTCGATGATGTCGTCGAAAAGCTCCTCGTCCAGGTATCCTTCGTACCGCCTGGAGAACCTGAAACGGACCACAGCACACTCTCCAGGCTGGACGCCATCACCTTCGTCAAAGGCGTACCACGCGCATGCCTTGGTACCCTTCTTCTCTGGATTGACAGCGCCCTGCTCCTCGTCTACGATTCGCCTATGGAAAGCATCCTTGACGTATGGCTGGGGATTCTTTCCGTCGTAAAGCGCCTTGTAGTTGGTCTCGTTCTCCGTGAAAAGGAGCTGAGGCTCAATGTCCTGGCCACTTGGCCCGACTCCTGGAGAAGGAGAAAGTTGGAAGTACCGTTCTCCGAGACTGTGATGCTTGGACTGAGCGGTCGTCGGCCCGACTTCGCGGATGGATGGTTTCCTGTCATCGTGTCCCCAAGACCAAGTGTTACGGAACCAGACGTGAGGCATGATGTGGAGAGGCGCAGGCTCAGGGCCGCGGTTGTATGCCGTGACTCGGAAGAGCAGCTCATCTGGATCATCCGCCTCTTTTGCAGTCTCAATGAAGATGTCCCAATACCTGTCATCATCGAAGATACCCGTGTCCACCAAATTGTACTCATGTTCGGTCTTGGACCGCTCGGCGTTTGTCTTGATAACGTCGTCGTAAGGGAAGCGCTTTTGAGGGTACTTGTACAGGTATTTCATGTAGGAGTGCTGCGGATAATGTCAGTTGCCTGGGAAGGCGCCCTAGATTGGGCAATACTGACAGTGGGTGTGTTGTCGAGGTGGAAATGGCATTCCTTGAGAGACTCTCCGTGGTTTCCCTGGGGATTTGACAGTCCAAACAAACGCTCCTTGATGAAGTCGCTGGAGTTTGGTCAGCTTTCGAGTCTGGAGTATGCGAAAAGTTGATACTCACTCTTTCTCGTTCCAGAAAGCAAAAGCGATGTTCTGCAGGCCGTGAGTGTCGGACACACCCGCAATACCATCTTCTCCCCATCGGAAGGCCCTGCTCCGAGCCATGTCGTGGGAGAAATCTGCGAGATCATGTTAGCGCGAGTACCGAGTCTGTGCCATGCTGTACTTACGGCTCCAAGCATCTCCATCATGTCTTGCGGGGGAAAGTTAGCATTGTCTTGTGTGACTAGAACCAAAGGCAACTCGACTCACGAGTAATCTTCGCGGACTGTTCGGACATTAGCAGATGTTCAGTTCCGTTGACGACAGTGGAGTGACAGCTTACCGGTGGCCCACTGTCGCTCAGCAACGTACGAGCCCCATTTCTTCCAGTATCGCTTGCGGAGGCCATCGTCCTTGAGACGCTTCTCCTCCTCGCTGAGGACCTCCTGCTTTGCTACGTAAACCATAGCGGCGAGCGGTGTGGGAGTGACAGTGGTGGAAGTGGAAGTGGAAGTGGATGGTTAGAATTGCGGCGGGAAGCTCTCCGGCAGTGTGGGTTTGCAAGATTCAGTTGTCAATGGCGAGCGTGTAGGATTGGCGGGATAGGATTCTGCAGGGCAAAGGTGGAAATGTGCAATCAATGCTTGTCAATGGATATGCAGCTGTGACAAGGTTGGTAGAGCTGTGGAGGGGCACGAGAGAGAGTGATGAGTGTGAGAGAGAGAGTATGGGTGAAGGATGGTGGTGAAGAGACAGAGCAGCAGGCCCCAAGACAATTGATTTTTGATGCCGTCTAGCTAACTACTTAGGTCAGGCACGAGTAGGTAGCGCAGTCGTTATCGGCGCAGGAAGCACAGGAGCTAGCTCTGAGGCGGTCACTGCATGGTGGACGCGGTGGTAACCTGGGCCATGCTGCCATGGTGGGGAGTTTGGACCGTGCTGGGACTGCTGGGAGTCCTGGTTTGCAAGCACAACCTGGGATGCGGCAGGACGCGATATAGTTCCTCAACCGATCCCTCCTCTGCCTTGCCACAGTCGGTAGGTCCAATCGATGCCAGAGCACACAAAGGAATCCGTACCCGCCGTTGTCTGCGACTGAGAGACGAAGGAGGGGTGGTCTCTGTGGATGGTGGAGACAAAAGGGAGCAGTCTTCCTATCGCAAGATCCAATTTAGCACAATCAGAATCTCGATGCTCGATTGCGGCATCGGCGCCTCTGACATCATTTCCCTAGCAACAACTGCCAAGGCTCACGATAGCTTCACAGATTCCTAATTGGCACATTGTTTCTCAACCTCTCGTCCCCGCCACCGCGGTTGACCTGCCTCGTTCTGGCCACGAAAAGGAAGTTTTGACACATTGCGTTCATGCGCAGTAGCCGTAGCTGTCACTACTCTGTCTCTTTGAGGCTGCAGACCTTCTCGTGACTGTCCTAACTTGGACTGCAGAAAGCCGCCACCTACGGCATGGCTCTGAATTGGAATGCAGGAATCAGCAAGTCATGAATTGCACCTGCAGTCCACATATCGATAAAGTAAAATCTTGGGCCGCATGTTCGAAATCGTACGATGGAGGTGTCGCCATCTGGAAAGGTGAGAGGAACTTGATTTGGATGGGAAGTATTGCCTGGGAGATCGTTGTGAAGATGGTGCATGGCAGGATGATGTGGAAGGGGGTGGAAGATGCCTCAATAATATTTGGCACTGCAGGAATTGAACAAATCGTGCCATCCAGCAATGCCGTTTCCTCCTCATATGCCTGTATACAGGTACCCAATGACTCCCTCGGGAGTCAATTCACGAAAATACAACACGGCTTGGACAGTGTCCCGTTTTTCTACAATTTCTGCCGTCCAACTGTGCTAAGCTTCCAAGGACTTGACAAGTCGTCTCCCGATGGCTTTACAACAAATTTCATGTCAAGTACCCATCAAAGATACCACCGACCTGAGGAATCCAAGGGCACGTCATGAACTGGATATTCCAATTCTTGATATTTTCTGTCGTCCAACTTCTTCGTTATTGTCTTGAAGGGGACATCATCTCGTCTCACAAATCCCCTCAGCCCAAGCTTCTTTCCAATCTCCGGCATAAACTTCATCGATTTGAGAAATCCAAGCGAGACACCAGAAGATTGAACTCCATCGAAATCTCAACTCTCCATCTCAGCTGCACAGAAAGTAGTGCGTGGTGCTTGGTTCATGTTTCCCAAGCTCATGGCAACTCGTAGTCCTTTTCCGGCGTGGGCGACCTCGAGAGAAAGAGATGAACGATGAAGAGAACCGCACAAGATAAAACTTGGTAACTCGAATACTGGCACCAACAACAAATGCATCACCTTCGATCTACCAAGCGAATACTCAGCTCAAAAGCCCAGGCCCATCCACCCGTAAATGCACGTTTGTAATAACCTCATCACGAAATGGAAGTTACCAAACTCTTCACCATCACATCTCCACATGACACTTCAGACAGAAAAGGTAGAGCAATTCAAGTTCCCACCCAAGGTCTTCGCCATTCTCAAATGCACAAAAAAACTTTGCCTTCTCAATCAATCCATCCAAACTCAACACCGCCCCTTCCATGAACAGAACGTGTTTTAGAAACTTGGGAAAAGAACGGGGGAGCCTCCAACACACATTTCCTATGCAACCTCTGAACAATGCAGACAATGAATAATCTTACACTTCTCAAATAGCCTCCGCTCCACTCACAACCAACATCAACTTCATCCAAAAAGCGCCACTCCTCTCCAACGAACAAATATGCAAAAAAGTCTCCCTCAATTACATCCCCTCCTCCAACCCTTCTCTCCTCCACCAAGCCTCATCATCGCCCATAATCTCCTCCGCATCGCCCACCTGCCTCCTCTCACTGACCTCCCAGCTCTCACTCCCCGGTTTATTTTTGAGTCGCATAGCTCTCGACGCCATTGCCATGGCACCCATCATATTCCTTGGTCTCTGCTTTTGTATATTTTGTTGTGATTGTAATCGCTGTTGTAGTTGAAGCTGCGTCAGTCCTCGAGAAGACCATGTACTGCCGCCAGTCTCGCTTTCTGGGTCGACGGGTAGCGGCGGCGGCCAGATGTTGTCTCCTCTCCTGACTGCTAGTTGTTATTGCAGAGGCTCCGACGAGGAGGAGAGCCGGTTGAGGTGGAGGTAGACGTCTGTGCCGTAGCTGATTTTGAAAGTGTAGCGTTAGTGGTGTGTTGTTCATTGACCCAGAGAACTGATGAGATAGATAGGGAAAATGAAGAATAACTCACCCCTCCATGCTGATAAGTTTCAAGTCGCCGCCAAAGTACCTCGCGTACAGTCTACTGATCGGGAGTCCGTACCCAAACCCAGCCATCGGCGCCTTGAAATCGCTCTTGTTGAAGTCTGGATCCAAGTTCGGCGTCTGGTCGACCGTAGTGTACATATACGTCCAAACAAGCGGAATGGCGCTTCTCGGGATTCCACCTCCTTCATCACTGATTTTGATAGTGATATCCTCGCGCCCTTCCGCCACGATGACTTTGGTCACAGGAAACTCCTCTTTGTCCTGGCCGTGCGTTTCCACAACCGCGCGCAGCGAGTTCTTGAGGGTTTCGAAAAGCATGTGGCTCAAATGGCCAGGCACGTACATGAAATTCAGGTCCGGGTTGCAGACGAGCTGCACTTTCGGTGCATCGAACAAACCGTAATGATCCTCACACACGAACCTGGCATTCTCGATCGCCTCCTGTGCCAGCTCGCGGACATTCGTCTTGGTGCAGATAATTCCGACGTAATTCGGATCGGAGCGCTGTCGTTGGTCGGTGAGGGCGATGTGCTGGCCGATGAGCATGCGTATGCCAATGCGCGACATGTAGAAACGGTCGAGGAAGGCTTGAATGTTCGAATCGATCTGCATGCGCTGCCGCTTGCGCTTCCACTCGAGGATCCCCTGGGCTATGAACGGCGAGTTCAGACCTTGCCACATCATGTTTGAAGCCTGGTTTGATCTTGACGTACCGACTGTTGTTACCACGCTATCGTGCCTCCGCTTGATTTTGTCCAGCGTCTCGGCGAATTTGATGTTGTATTGGTTCAGCTCGGGCGGCCATTCCATGCCATCGTCGGTTGCGGCGTAGTATCTCTTGTTGTTCTTTTCGTGTGCACCGTTGCCGTTCCCTGAGGAAGATCTTTCTGGTCCTGAAGCGTATTGCCCCTTCTTCACGCTCGGGTTCATTGTCGTCTGGCTCAGGATCTTGGATCCAGTCCCATCGCCTCGCGCGGGTCGAGTGAGCCGCTCTCGTACTTCTTGGGGGAGGTTTGGCCGTGGTAGATCAGTCAGTTCCTAGGGCGAGCGTAAGTATGACAGTCCGAACCGGTCTCGGCGGTCGGATTTACCTCGAATGACTGGGCGTACCAATCGCGCACTCTCGTGATCGATGGCATCTCGTTGAGGCCCTCAGGTAACTCTTGAAGCTCTTGAACACGATGCGCCAGCCGAATAGGCAGCTCTTCGGAGAGGAATTGCGATGCGCGAAACAATGTCCCTACTCCCGTAAGCATTGTGATCAATAGTCGGGATTCTATCTCATCGCACCTGTCGACGGCTTCTCCCCGAACTGCACCATCTGGCGCAGCGACACGCCCGTAGGCGGGAACTTCGAGTAGTGGGAGATCATCTCCATCAGCCTCTCACTCTTTCTCCACGACATGCTGGCGGTGGGCACGTCTTCTTAAGGCCCTGGCGGCCTCCCCACAAAGCTGTGACAATCCAGCGCTAGAGGCGGTAAAAGGTAGCGTGACCAGACGAGAAGCGAAGCCGGAGCGTGGGTTCGTTTCAATGGTGGTGGGTGGTTTGGGTTCCTGGTCGTTGACACGGTTCTCACTGCCCCCCACCGCGGAATATAGTAGACGCGACGTACGAGAAATGACGGGATGTCCACTTCGCACCGAGGCAATGCTGCGCGGACGAGGAACGAGTTATATGGGCGCACTGCGGATGGGTCGGAGGGAGAGGGCTTGGTATTGTTGCACGCTCAGGGAGAAAAAGAGGTGAGGAGCAAAGAAAGACGACGCTGCGGTGCGAAAGAAGAGGTCGGCGTGGTGGAGGTCATGCTGGAGTCACAAGCTTTCAAGCCGATCTGCCCCTCGTTGGTCTATCGCATGCCCCTTCCTTAAACCCGACTTGTTCCCCATATTTGGGAGCGCGGGCTCCACTCCTCTCCGCCCTCGTTGCGCCTCTACACATCATGGCCCGCTGCTTGTTTGTTTATTTTCCACGGCCAGCCCTTCACTCCGCGGATCAATTGGCTGAGGCCCGGAGCAACACTCAACACCACAGACACCCAAGAGAAAAGCAATTCCGTCATCACTGGAGCTTCCTCATTTCACAAGAGTCCGATCACCCGCCAATGATAGCCGAGGTTTTCAGGCAGTAGACATCCAGGATCACGGGACGGTCCCTAATCATTCTCTTCGTTGCAAATTGAACTTCACGCTAAATGACAATGGCTGCTTTTCAATTGGCCGGAGCAGCGTGATGTTGAATATCCTGCGTGACTTGCTGTTCTTCCCTTATTGCCATCATGAAAATCATCAGGAGAGATCATGTACAGGCATGTGTGAAAAGAGGATTAATATGGACGCTTTCTCGCGAATGAGGCATGTTCTGCCGAGCGCATCTTCTTTGAAATAGATAGGTATGTGGTTGGTTTATAGTCTTCAAGCGAAGGCGTGGAATGAAATGGCAGACAACCGCGGGTAGCCGTGTGATTTCCCTTCTTGAATCCCTAGTCGCTCATGCAGTTCAGGAAAGACTTCATGGACACCGGTGCCCGGAGGAGATTTGAAGGATAAGGAGAAGTAGTTCAAATATTGCCAGTTCCAAATAACAAGCGACCAGCAAGGGCGTATTGTAATCTGACTTGAGATATTGCGGGCTGTACTATCACCTATGTATCCACCTTCCGAAATCCGAGTAGCATAGCTTTTGAAATAGGATCTTGAACGTCTGAAAAGTTGCGAACTCTTCGACAGTAACAGGAGAGGTCACGCGATCATTTAAACACAGAGTGGATGACCAAGAGACTTGAGTCTATCTAGTTCCGGACACGCTGCACACCAAGCCAGAAGTCTTGAAGGTGCCGCTCACCCAGAAGTGAATACTGTACAGAAATCCCATTGTGGCCAAGCTCCTATCGTACGTCTATGCAAAAGAAGACCCGAGACTAACAGGAGTGGACGAGAAGCGCAAGAGAAGAGAGGAGATGTTGGGGACTTTTAGAGGATGGTGTCGGGACATGTGCGTTTATTTGGTCTCCTCCTGGAGGAAAGTGATGAGGTCGTTTCGGTCCTTGGCCTTCTTGAGACCGCCAAAGGCCATCTTGGTGCCTGGAATGTACTTCTTGGGGTTCTCGAGGTATTCGAACTAGTAACAAAGTCAGCATATGATCCGGAACAAAAAGAAGCTGAAATTCCAGAGGAACTGAGCGCTGCCGGTCTCCCAGATATGACTCGGGAGGAGAAGCTTACCAGAGTGTTGCCCTCCCAGGTGATGCCCTTTTGCTTGTTTGCGTCGGTGTAGGAGAAACCCTCGACCTGGCCAGTCTTGCGGCCAAAGAGGCCGTGCAAGTTGGGACCGATCTTGTTACCCTCGCCCTCTTTCAGGTTGTGGCACTGCGCGCAACGGGTCTGCAGATTGTTAGATTCGGCTGGTTCGGATGGATGTCCGCGGTAACTGCGTAGCTATCCGACAGCAACGGAGGTGTCTATGGCGTACCTTGAACAAGTTCGCGCCCTTCTTAGCATCACCTGCGAAGAAATATCATGTTAGCTAAAGCTCTTCGATGCGGATGAAAGCAGAGGTGATGGATGTGTCAAATGGAGCGGCACGGCTACGGCAGCGTCGCCATCACAGCCGAACCGTCCGGGCAATGGCCTTAACATCTCTACTGGAGCTTTAGAGCCCGCTCCGAAGCCAGGAGATGCCAATCAACCAAGAACACTGGATGGGGTGGACGCTGTAGAAGCTACGGCGCAAGTCCTGTTGCCGAAACCTCGGGGGCAAACGTGGAAGACGCGGGAGAAAGATAGCAACGTACCAGCTTCGAAACCCATTGTGTAGGATGGATGGTGTTATGAGATTTTGGGGAAGATGAAGAGTAGAGGGGAGGATGGCTGAGGCTTCAGATGCGGTGATGTTGGTGAAAGGCGAGAGTTGAGAAAAAAGTTGATGGATCAAAGGACAGCGGCTGCACGGCGACGACGACAAGACTTCCGGCGTGTGGCGCAGCCGGCCAATGGGAGACGCCGCAAACTAATCACCAGCCACAGCCTTCTGGACTTTCGGGAGACACCGGACATGGCTGCCGGAGCGACTCATTGCCCTCTTGTTTTCATCATCCTTCGTCAGCGACGAGCTTCATCCTTATTATTCTTATGTACCGACGACGGACAGGAGAAGTATCATTATCATTGTCTTCATCGCTTGATGATTACTGTTCATGTAGGTCGGATACACTGTATCTTCTCTGCTCTATCAATCAATCATTCTCCTATTTCTCTCTGCTAAAAGCCGACAATGTTCAATGGAATGCATGTGGCATGGAGCTGGACGGACCTCAATTCGCATTCTAGACGAGGAAATTGGCAGAACAGATCCCTACGAGGGGTCTCACTGGTCTCGTATCAGTACCAATGAATCAGGTTCCGGCTTGGTCTATAGCGACACCTCCGCTAGTCCGTCATAACTTGGATCATTATTCAAGATTGAGGCTCCGTCGGCTAGCCGCTCCAACATGTACTCTCAGTGCGTCATTGCACATTCATCAGAAGAAGTATACACACTTCCTCCAAACAAACCTTGCCATACCTTGCGAAATGAACCTAATTCCGGATGTCCTGTACTCTGACCAGGAGAGCAAGACCTGGGTCATTGTCGGCGCTTCAAGAGGGTTGGGACTCGAATTTACCCGTCAACTCCTCGCTCGAGGGGACAGAGTCATTGCCACTGTCCGCGAAAAATCTCTTTCTGGCGCTTCCGCTCTATGGGGAGAGGCAGGTAGCGACCACGGTCGTTGTCAGATGCTGCTGTGTGATGTGCTCTCCGAAGCGAGTATCACTGTAAGCCATCGCCTCGAACTGGCTATGCACTTGTGGTTAACGAACTTAGGACTTCGTCTCTAAGCTTACGGTCGTGCCTAACCTGAAAATAGACCATGTTGTCGTCAATGCCGGCGTTTTAAGATACCCAAACGTAAGTAAGTGATTTCTACAAGCAATTGCGAATCCGATGTCTCCTCGTCACCAAGAAATCCGAATACATGAAAACATGAGTTACTATTTGGGCATTGCCCACCCGCCACCAGCGTCGACTGCAGGATTCTAGTCCGATATTTAACAGAGGAGACATCGGATTGGTAGCTTACCAAGTTTGTTTCATGTCAGGTAGCAACGCTTACAATTCCGTCAGAGAGCCACCGAGCTGTACGTATAAGTCTGGACTTTTCAATCTCGCCCCGAAAAATCATCGTTGGTGGGGAGGTACTAATCTTGTAGATACATGCTACTGCGAGAATTGCTGTTCTCCACGTCATGCCTTCGATATAGCCGTGCTGATCATATTAAGGTCTTTTCAAGAATTTGCGTTCCATCTTCATTCAAACACAATCGGCCCAATAATATGTGCTCAGAAACTGCTCCAGACTTCGATTCCAATCGGTACCATTGTCTTCATGTCGAGTGATTCGGGCTCCGCTGCGAACTTTCGCGAGATGGAGGATGGGTAGGCAGCCGTCTCAAAACTTTGTTACTCCGAGTATGACTAGACGAAGAAATAGGTTTGCTGCATACGCGGCTTCGAAGGCAGCCTTGAACCAAATGCTGAGGGTAAGCAGAAGAGTCACAAGGACTTGGAATATCAGCCAGTCTAACTCAACGTGCAGCACATGGCGGCAGAGCTCAAACGGAAGGACGACGATACAATCATTCTTGCGATGCATCCTGGGGAGGTTGCAACGTCAGTAGCCGTGCGGTATATACTTGAATACTGTGCTGATCATATCGCAGCGACATTGCCAGTATAGACCTTCCATGGGAAGTGGATGGAGTTATGTCTCCAGAAGAATCAGTCAAGGCCATGATCCCCGTGATAGAGAGTAAAGGAATCCAGCACAGTGGCACGTTCTGGACGTGGCAGAACAAGGTAGATGCCCTACGGTATCATCTGGCTATACGACGGCTGACTTCTAGAAGCCGTATCCATGGTGACAGCGGGGCGGAGCAAGCATCCGATTACTTGCCGCATGCACTCCTTTGGTGGCAGTAGTAGTGGTCAGTTCGATTGGGCTGACCATCTCTTCGTAAAACATGCTATGATTCTTCTTTGTGGAGGAGAGCTGACAGAGTATGAGCCTCTTCTATACTGCAACCCGGTGTGATCCTCCCTCGATATGCTCGAGGCGCAGAACCCGGAGGGACGGTGCATGTAAATAATCCACACGCAACCTGGAATGCTTTTGAGCGACAACTTTTGCTTTATTAGCCCGCCGCCCGATGCATGTACCCTGACAAAGGGCGATAGGGACTGGTAGAGTTTGGTGGGTTCTGTTGGGTGTAGGACAGATGGGGTCACACAGCTCGCTCAACATCACAGCATATTCATGCCCTCATCGCACAATACGCGGGTGACGGCAGAGTCCAGGTCACTGTGTCATATAGTAACTGATTCAAAGCTATTACTCGAACCATATTGTCCGGTTTATATACGTGTTCTTCGATCCGGGCGTTCCCCACAGTCAGAATGACTCGACTAGAAGCGCAAAACTTCTTCTCTTGCTTTGGTAGCGCCGGGAGACTTGATCTACAGGCACGGGCTGGGGATACTAATGCATCTGCTGCGTCCAAGCCTCTGTATTTTCATCATTGTGCGGGCGACCCGAAAATCCCACCGCTATCCGTCTGCTCCATCCGCCCCTGCTTGCTGTGCTTGCGTCTTCCTGGAAGACCTGGGGCGCATCTCATTTCGTGCCTAGTACATAATCACACCCAAGTCTCCGCTACGTGCGGAGCACCTACCTACCTACCTACCTACTCAATCTGATTCTTCTCTACTCCAGTCTGTCATTGTCATTCCAGTTTGCTGTTTTGCGGCGTCGATTTAGCGGGCAGTCTGGCGATTTCACTGCATGGCATACTCATCATCCCACAACTACCGCCCTCAAGATCATGCCCGGCATGACTCTTTTGTGCTGAGACCTCACGACAACAGCGGCTACGGGAGGTACGTTGACCCTGTCTGTATACTGACTTCAACCACTCGGTTGAGTTCCTCGAATCAACCACCATGGATTTGCTGACGATGGAGGATCATCACAGTCTGCCCCGCAGCAGCGGCACCTTCTTGGACTCGCGATACAACTCGCCCTCGCTGCCACCTCGAGCATCTTCATATTCCTATCCTCCCAGGAGAAAGTGGCCTCCGGCGCCCAGCGTCGAGGACGAAGCCGAGTCCTTGAAGCGTGAGCATGGCTCAGACGCGCTGGTCAAACAGGCGGAAAATGGCGGTGAGGGCGAGGCCTGCAAAGGAACGACAGACCAGGAACCCATCCTGATAGAGGTCGCATTGCCGAATCAACAGAACCATGAACGTCGTTTCGTGCATGTGTCCAACCAGAGTCCCCAGACCCCCTCCACGAGCGACTCCACCACCCACCACGGGACGGCGCCTCAGCCTCGTCTGCGCAAAAAGCCCCAAGAGAAGGACATGCGCAAAGTGCCTGCTCTACAGACCAAGTTTGATGACATTCCAGAATTCGCACAGCGTACACCATCACGCTACTCGTATGCTGGAACCCCAGGTTCATCCCACCGGTCCTCAGCTGAGTATTTCCTTTCACCGGAACTTGCATCACCGCCAAGTGCCTCCATACCGAGATCATCGCCACATCACGCTTCCCAGGTCAGCAACGGACATAAGAAGAATGATGGTTCGCCTTCAAATATTGAGCAGCCTCCGCTGCCACCACGAAAGAACACTTCTTCGTCACAGAAACAAACGAAGCCCGGGTCCAAGAACTACGATTCCAGCTCGGACGAATCCGTTGGAAGATCAGGACGAACCACATCGTCACGTTACGGACCTTCGTCACCCCGACCAAGCTTTGGATCTCACGGAGAACCACGGCCAGGACATCTTCGTGCCATGGCCTCTCAATCCTTTGCCCCTCAACAGGCGCGGCCTTCGATCAGGGTCCCTACAAGACATGCGTCTTTCACCACCGCAGATGCTACGAGACCCTCTCCGACCTTGAGCGCACCATTCTTCAGCCAAAACTCTCCCATAGACAAGCAACAACGTCCATGTCCGCCTCCTATTCCCGTCCCCAACAGGGGAGATAGCTCAAGAACACCAGCGTCCTCCCGTCCATCATCACGGCTTGGACAGGAGTGGACTCCTTCGCCTCCAAGTACCCCTTTCTTGGCACCAAACAAAGCCGAAACATTCCCTCGAGATAGCAGATCCCGACCAGGGTCGAGATACGCTTCCCGAGAGGTATCACCCAATTCTCCCAGTCTAACAAGAGGGGAATCAATGCCTGTACAACCTTCACTGGACTTTAGTCAAGCCAATTGGGGATCACCATACGGGTCGAGTAGCAATAACCGCCCAGCACCTGCCTTCCGCTGGGATACTGCGGCGACTGCTCCACGCATCGATGTCAAGTCGCCTTCACCCGCTCCTCCGGCTTCAACCTCCCTACCATATCCCGTGGATGATTTGGAGCACATGATGCCATCGGAAAGCCAATACCAGCATCTTCCTAACGGCCTCGGTTCAGCTTTTGAACCTCCTCAAAGACCATCGTCGTCAGCATCTGGACGGCCTCAAACAGCCGCAGACCGCGTCGCAGCTCGGCCAAGCATATCGGCTAGCAAATCAACTGGAACTGTCCCACAGATAAAGACAGGACGCGGCGACACGTCGCCTGGTATTAACTCAAAATCCCCCAGAACGGAGACAGAATCAATGCCCAAGACTCTCCCACCATGTTCACGGACAGAGCTCTCCAGCAAATATGATGACTGGTATATCATGGAGGATCTGTCCACCTTCACCGTCTGTCCCGATTGCCTCGACGAGATCGTGTATCCGTCAAAGTTCCGAAAGTCTTTCAAGCGAGCCCGAAGACAACGGTCTGGCGAACAAACGAAATGCAGCTTCAGCTCGCCGTGGATACGGCTGGCATGGCTCTTAACCTTCGAGCAAAAGCGCTCGGATATCGATCTTGTGTACGCCATGGGCATGATCGACGCCAGTGGAAAAGTTTGCCCTGGAAAAGACCAAATTTCAGGGAGTTGTTACGGTCTCCTCGACAAGTCGGGCAACAGCCTGACTGACTTTACACTCTGCGCTTGCGACCGTATGAGAATAGAGGCATTACTACCTTCCCTCGAAGGAGTCTTCAGCAGAATGCTCTCATCGGAGTCGAAACAATCCCGCTACTGTTCCCTCCGGATAGAAAACGAGAAATTTCCCATCCTGGTCGACGCACTGATCGCCATCGACGCCGAAGCGCAACGCAAACAGCGCAAGCCCGAAATGCGATCTTTCGTCGACCTCACCGGCGGCGGCAACAGCACCTGCAAAAAAGAGCCGCCCAAGGAACAACTCCCAGAATGCACAAAGGACACCCTTTTCCTCGACAAGAAATGGCACTACATGTCCACTCTCCCGGAGCTCACCATCTGCACCTCCTGCTACGACGGCATCATCCGCCCGACTCTCAAATCAGGCTCCGACCTCGCAGACATGTTCATGCGCACCCCGAAACTGGTGCCTGGAGCGCAGAACTCGCAGTACGGCGAGAGTTGCCAGATCTACTCGCCGCGCATGCGCAGGGTGTGGGCGATGGCGGCCAAGGATGACGATCTGAAGTATTTGAAGAGGAAGGTGAGGGAAAGGCGGGATGCAGAGGTTAAGATTGCGGAGGCGAGGGAGCTGGTGCTGTGGAGGTTGAAGGGGTTAAGGAATGGGAGTGGGGAGAAGGAGAGGTTGGAGTGGGAGTTGGAGAAACTGGAGAGGGAGTGGAGGGAATGGGAGTGAAGGAGGCTGGGATGGAGAAATGCCAGTATGATGTTTGGATTTATGAGCTCTATGATTGACTGAAGAGAAGGAAATCACACGATACTGATGTGAGACGAGACGATGTTTAGAGATTGGTTGATTTTATGATATATGAGAATGGAGCCACGACTTCCAGGGTTGGGATTGGATAGGTAGAGACTGTTATATACCACCAATACTAAGCGAAATTCACACTTTCTCCAGATCTACCTCTCACATCCGCTGAAACTTACGGCTCGAACGATCCGTGGAATCGTAAGTAATAAATATTTTCAGGTCAGTTTTAATATTCTCGGGATTGCTTCAGTACATTGTTCAATCTTGAAGTTTTCATGTACTACGGACTCGGGGATAACTTCATGTCCATAGCCAAAGCAGTATCTTCCGATACTAAACGCCTCGGCATGACTTCAGTGTCTCATCCAACCGTAAAATATCTATTGTCTGGCAGACTTGGAATAACCTTAGTACCCTATCCAATCGCTAATTTATTTTCAATTTACTTGGGATGACTTCAGCTTTTCGTAGGTAGAAAAGTAGAAATTCATGTTTTCTCTACGTGACCTAAGTTATCTACATCAACTTGTTAACCTCCGAGTCCATCCTCCTTCCCTAAATCAATATACTCTATTTCCCTTTCCCTAAAACAAGTCTTGTCTCCCGAGTTTCTACGACATGCTAGTTTGCCTATAGCTTATTTCATCCCTAACGGAACACCGGCACGCACCAAAGGGCCGGTTAAAGATTTCCCCATCCCTATCTATCTTCCTGAATTCCATCATACTTAGCACTGCTGCAGTCCGTACGCACGTCCTCGATTCAGCAACTCCAAGCCAGCAGCAGAAACTGACTCTGGTCCTGGTTTCTACAGTAGTGCAGGTCTGCGAGTCGGGGAAGATGAAGGTGCCTTTTTACCGTTTTCTGGGTGGAAAGAGAGGTGATGGGCTTCATAGTAAGCAACGTGTACCTATCTTTCTTCCTCGTAATTGCATGGATTTCAAATTGAAATAACTTGGGCTCCCGTAAAATGCTTCTTGTTAGCTCGGAAATTAGTAGATTTTGTTGGTGCGGGTGCAACTTCTCGACAATATAGAGAGCTTCGCCTGCTCGAAATAGTCAACGACGTGAAAATACTACGATATACGAACTTAAACAAACTGGTTGAGGATAAGGTAAGATTCTTTTGCATTATTCTTCAAGATCTGCGTGGCTTCTTGGATTTTTTCCATTTCGGGGCTAAACTTGACATGGAGGTCTGAGTGGACAACATTATCCGATATACTTCGTTAAAACCAATTCAACCAGTTTTCTTGCAGATCATTCGCAATTTTACGACAGATTGGAAGACACTCAAGAAATCTGCTTGTACTACGTCGTTTCCAACTTTTGTCTTGGGGTTTGGAAAGAGCATGGCGAAAGAGTAAATGGAAGTGGTCGCCAATTCATCCCTCGTCACAAAGAATTAGGGAAATAGCCAAAAGCTCTGTGAAACTCTGGATTGTGGACAAGTCCAAGAGAGCTGGGATCTTCTTTCCCTCTTATTTGCAGAACAACTACAAATGCTGCAGAAAACACATGTCCCTCAGACCAATCTAAAAGTCAAGCAGAGCTCATCTCCTCAACATGGGCGAACAAGAGTACATCGAAAAGGAAGTAGAGAGGGAACAAGACAATGTACTCGAGCGCGTAGGATCTACCCCAGCCATCGACAGAGACCGCGCAGACTCGACCGATGATACCGAGGAAGGCGGCGTTCCCAAAGGCTCGAATCCTGACCTATTTCCAATCACGGATTTCGGAAAAGGTCTCGTGGGATGGGACTCGCAAGAAGACGCGCAGAATCCACAGAATTGGGGAAAGAGGAAGAAATTGCTGTTGATGACTTTGATGAGCATAATGTCAACTTTGGCGTAAGTCTTTCCTCCCAAACGTAAACCATGCAAGGCAAAACGACGAGAAAAGATGTCCATACTAACAACTCCAAACAGCCCCCTAACCTCCACCCTCTTCGCCCCCTCCATCTCAACAACCATGACCGAATTCTCCACCACCACCCCTCTCCTCGGCACAATCATGATAACAATCTTCATGCTAGGCTTCGGCCTCGGTCCGCTCCTCATGGGCCCCCTTTCCGAGATCCACGGCCGCTACCCCATCGTCGTCGGCGCCTCCTGGTTCTTCAACGCCTGGCTGCTCGGCTGCTCCTTCTCGCCCAGCATGGCCGGTCTCATCGTCATGCGGCTGCTCGCCGGCGTCGGCGGATCCGCTGTCATGGTGCTTGCGCCTGCTGTTGTCGCAGATTTGTACCCGGTGGACCGCCGCGCGACGTTTACGGCGGTTATTGTGTTGGCGCAGTGTTTGGGTCCGGTTGTGGGGCCGATTGCGGGCGGGTTTATTGCGATGAGGTTGGGGTGGCGGTGGGGGTATTGGATTTTGCTTGCGGCGAATGGGCTAAGTAGCGTTGTGTTGACGCTTACGATGAAGGAGTCGTGTGCGATTGTATTGTTGGAGAGGAAGACGCAGGTGTTGCGGAAGGAGACGGGGAGGGAGGAGTTGGCGTCGTTGTTGCAGCGTAAGATGAACAATAGGGAGTTGCTCATGACGAGTATGGTGCGGCCGATCAAGATGCTGGGGAGGTCGCCGATGGTGTTTCTCATCAGCATGTATGTGGCGACCATCTACGGATTGCTGTTTTTGTGGTTCACGACCATCCCGATGGTTTTCCAGGAGACATATGGCTGGTCTCAGGAGGCCACTGGACTGGCGTATATCGGGGTTGGAGTGGGGATGATGACAAGCTTGGCCATCATCATCAAGACCAATGACGCGACCGTCTCCAGGTTACGGAAGAAGAACAACGGCGTCTTCGAGCCAGAAATGCGACTGGCTGGGGCGGTATACTTCGCCGTCTTCGTCCCGATATCTCTCTTCTGGTACGGGTGGGTCACAGAATACAAAGTCCACTGGATTGTGGCCGTCATTGGAATGGCACCGTTCGGCTTCGGTATGCTTGGTGTTTTTCTGCCTTGCCAGACGTACGTGGTTGACGCCTTTCCTCTGTACGGAGCGTCAGGTGTGGCCGCCTTCAGCTGTATGCGGTCGATGTCTGGGGTATTGCTACCGCTCGCAGGCACTTCGCTGTACGATGCGCTGGGGCTTGGCTGGGGAAATTCGCTCTTGGGGTTTATTGCTCTCCTTATGGTGCCGATTCCAATTGTGTTCAGGAGGTAAGTGGTAGGAATACCGTTCAAGTCGCCGCATTGCTAACTCAGCGAAGGTATGGAGGTACCATTAGACGGAAGTATCCTGTTACTCTGTGAGCCTTTCCGCTTTAGCATGGCATTGGCGTTACTTGTATTGTTTGAGCGATTTAGATGTAGCGAGCGTTACCTGGTTGCTGCCTTGAACTTAGCTGTACCACAGACTTTTCGAGCGTAGGCAATACGAAATATTTTTACATATCTAGTACGGTGAAGGCGCGAATGGAATCTGAAGTGATGGTGGTGTTCATGGTCAACTTAACTTACAGAGCTTTATCAGATTTGGCGGAAGAATCACGTGTCAAAGATAGATTGATGGAGATGGAATTCAGAAGCCACCATGTCAAATAACCTCATACTCTTTCATGCATGGGTTGTTTCATGTTTGTTCGTACAGGACGCCCGACGCCATACTAAGAGTCAATCGACCTCGTCAACAGTAACATCTCTGCTCGCTTTCAAGTCATTCCATGCACTCTACGCTGGTGTGTTTTTTGACATTGCAATCAACCGTTTGACTCCCGTCTGCGGAAAGATTAGCTTTTCGATATTGCTTAGAGCTGCGCCGGACCGACTTACCATCCATTGGCTGCCTTCTCCAGCACTCGTCTTCATGACCTCCTGGAACTTTCCTTCGGCCTCGGGCCAATTCCGCGCCTGAATCGACTGCGCGACCTCACTAATACCGCTGACAATTTCCGGGCGGACCTCGTCGTTATTGAGCAGGTCAAACAGAATATTGATCCGTTTCTCAGTATCGAGCACTTGCGGCTTGAAGTTTGGTGGCGCGACAGCCTTAACACGTTGCATATCATTGGTGAAAATCTGCAAGACAGATTGCGCGTTCGGTGGAATATGAGAGCGGTCTCCCGGAGCTACGTTGTTATTAGTTTTTGATCAATGTTCAGCATACTATGACCATCACATACGATACTTTCGGGCAGCGGATGCAGCCTTTTGGGCCTGCGAACTGCCTGGCCGCGAGTCAGGAGCCGCAGCTTGTGGCGGGACACCACCCCTGGGAGGGCCTCCTGGTGGGGCACCAGCACGTGGAGGCCCCGATGGAGGAGGCCCCGGCGGTGGAGCTTGTTGCTGAATAGGTGGGCTGAATGTCTGCTGTTGTTGTTGTTGTTGTTGTGGCATGGAATAGGAGTTTGGAGGGGGAGCTATGTTTCTGGGTGGAGGAGCACCTCCAGCTGGAGGAGGTGGTCCAGAAGGCTGAGAGCCGGGAGCAGGTGCGTAGCGATTGCCTGAAGCCCCACCCGCTGGAGGAGGATTGTAAGGCGAAGGTCCACGGGGTATCGATTGTGGACCAGTATTCATGGGCTGTTGCAATTGGGAGGAAAGAGGTGGAGCGTATGCGTTTGCTGCCGAGGAGGGTGGCCGATTCTCTCCCATCATGCTTGAGCTAGGGCTGCTAGCACCTGGAGAAGTGACACGTGGAGGCCCTTTAGGTGGTGGTGCGAGAGGTGGCGTGGCACGAGCTGCTCCCATTGGAGGTCCAGTCGGAGGAGCACCGCCCTGGCTCGCGAAAGGGGAACTCACAGGAGGAGCGCCAAAAGCCGGAGTAGCACGACGGGAAGTGGGTGGTTTTGAGCCGAAATCTGGAGTATCGTTCCAATTCGAGACGGGACCTTTGGGTGGGGGAGGCATGGAAGGGGAAGAAGTGAAAGCCCTAGGAGGTGGACCTGTCACTGCTTGCGAAGGGTAGCCTCCGTATGGCTGCGATGGAGCGCCTGGTGGCTGATATGACTGCCCATAGGTAGGCTGAGGTGGTTGGTATCCAGCAGGGGCGTACGAGCTTTGGCCTGGTGGTGCGTATGGAGATGCCATTGGCTGTGAAGGTGTAGCAGCACCCATGGGGGCATATGGCGAAGCGGTCGGCTGTTGGGTAGAAACACCGGGCGCTGGAGTCTGGCCATAAGATGGCATTACCCTTTGTCCCCGCTGAGCAGTGACGTTAGCGGCTGCTGGCTGTCGTTGCGTTGGTGCCGCTTTTCGAGTTGCTTGCTTGATCCTGTTCCGGGCTACTTCTGCAGCAGGATACTGCTCAGGAAGAAGATCCAGATATTTCTCAGCAACCTGCAGTTGGCCATGAGATGCGACCAAGTCTGCGTATTCGGCGTACTTGGCGTAGACGGGAGCAAGCTTCCAGCCTTCAGCCAGCTTCTGCTCGCTATCTTGGAACTTGACAACTTGTCTGAAGATAGTGACTTTCTCAATGAAATGTTGCAGAGACCGAGCATGAACCGAAAAGCTGTTGTCACTATCCTCCGCCTCCAACCCAGCTTCTTCCATCTCTTCCAGCTCCTGGGCCCAGTTTCCAGCGACTTTCTCAAGCTTGGAGCCTGCTAGGTAGCAGAAAGAGGCATCTTTTCGGGAAGTTTCAGAACCAGATTCCTCCAGGCGATCTCCAAGCGCTTCGCAGAGATCAGGGAACTCCGCCTCGTCCGCAAAAGTGCACAGAGTGGCCATGACGTCCTTCCAGTTCTCGAGATCGGCATTGTAAACCACATCCCACAAGTTCTTGCCGACTACGGACGCGAGTAAACGAAGGTAATTTGGTCCGTCAGCTTTACGCTTGAAATAGGCAGCCTGGGCTTTGTCAATGCATTTCTGGCCGCCACAGATTGCAATCATGAACGCATCAGACAATCTGTCCTCTTTCAAGCAGACGTCCAGAGCTTCGTCGAATGAGCCAAGCATCAATGCCCGAGTTATTTGCTTGTCTGCATCCGTCTCCTTTCCGGTAAAGATTTGGAACGGATTGTTCGTCTTTGCACCCTTTGTCGCTGCTAGGTCTGCAAGAAAACTGTCATTTTCTTCGCCGCCCCCGAAGAAATCGCCGTCTTCCTTTGTCGACTTTTCACCATTTGTATCCGAGCTCTTGCTCTCGACTCCATTCGCTGCAGCAGTATCTTTGGAGATTCCGAGATAGTCGACAATAGCTTTGCGGGGATTTGAGGCAATGAGAGTCTCAATAACGGTCCAATCTGCCTTCTCTTCGTCTGTAGGCGCCTTCGCAATTTTGTCTTCGCAAATACTGGCAAGGTCACCTTTCTGCAGGGTTTCTTCAAACTCCTGAGTGGCTGTTCCAATGGCTTCGTCCACCACGAAAGTCGAAATGCTTATCTTGGACTGTCGGCTGCCGGGCTCTGACACGCCGAACTTGACAAGCTTTCCGCCGAATCCAAAAGTCACGCCCACGGGTCGTTCTAGCCACTTTGGAGCCTTTGGAAGAGAGAACGTCACTCCTTGAGGCTGCGATTGAGCCTTTGCGAAAAAGTCTTCGCCATCAAGATTTTGGCTTACAGCGGATGCCGGATCCGCAGCAGAATTGGTATTCTGAACAGTCTGAACACAGATCTTGCCATCGAATGATGCGGTCGCAAGTAAGCTCGGGTTATGTGGATTCCATCTTGTCTGAAACGTCCAATT
Source organism: Aulographum hederae CBS 113979 (assembly GCA_010015705.1). Classification (NCBI taxonomy): domain Eukaryota; kingdom Fungi; phylum Ascomycota; class Dothideomycetes; order Aulographales; family Aulographaceae; genus Aulographum; species Aulographum hederae. The sequence continues at coordinate 292,405 of ML977146.1, read as the reverse complement.
GGTGACTACCGGAAATTCCCCAACCGTCTGTCCCGTGTGTGGGTTCCAGCAAATGGTCCTGTTGTCCTTGCCACACGAAAGTAGAAGGTCGCCATCTTGTGGGCACCACGAAAGCGAGAGAACACCCTGATCGTGCGCCTTCAATGTACGTTCTGGCGCATTCGAGTTCCGTAGGTCCCACATCAAGATGAAGGGATCTTGATCGTTTGGAATGGCGGTCATCAGCTTGGTGGGGACGTCTGGATCCCAAGCCACCGCGCTGACAGCTTTCCGTCCCAGATTGTTGAGCGTCAAGCTTTCTTTCTTCGTTTTGAGATCCCACACAGTCACGAAGCCTCCGCTGCTGCCGGTGACGAGAATATGGGGGACTCTCTTGTTCCAATCTAGGGCTTCAAAGTCGTCTGCTCGTGCAGCTGTCGTACCTAGCCGGAATGCACTTTCTGGGCTGTTGACGTCGGTGATATACAGCTCGCCCTTCGCGCCAGCAGACGCAAGAATCTCGTGTCGGTAGGGATTGAATTGGATGGCTTTGATGGCGCCACTATGCTTGGTAGTCCGAGCAATCAACGAGTCACTGCGACACATTAGACCCCTGTGCTCTACAATTGAATCGTTGTTCAGACCTGTCGCCCTTGAGCAATTTCTCTGCATCCCACAAGTCCAGAGCTCCATTTTCTAGAGCTCCAGCTATGATACCTCGCGGATGGTCTTCGCTTGACTGGCCCCATGCTATGTCGTGGAATCTACAGAGCACGCATGTCAGAGAGGACTGTACCTTTCTATTGCAGAGCGCACAGGCATATCTTACCTGGAGTTTACACTCACACTCCCCCTAGGCTGCAGCTCCACACCCTGTTCAGTATTCCCCAGATCCAACTCCCAGATTTCCAATTGAGTCTCGCTCGAGAAGTCTGAGTCTACCGCGCCAGCTTTGGTGCCTGTCGCAATCAGAGGAGGTGCGGCGCCAGTTGACCAAGCGAATGCGGCCGTTCTGGGGATCTCTCGTAACCGGACCATGTTGGAGAATGTGAGAGTTGCAGATAATTAGAGAGACGAAGCAAATGCTGGGATGCAGAGAGAAGAGACGCTGTAGTGTGGTGGTGCCTGGGGAGAAGGTATAGGGCGATGTGTCTTTTCCTCCTGCATCTTTGAAGCTCCAAACGACCAAGGTTCGCACCGCCAAGAATGCGCCTAAGGAGCACCTCTCCACGACATCATGGGCAGGGGTTATCCTTAGAATATCAAAATATTCCGTGACTTTTGGATCCCCTCACGTGAGTTCTAGCCGTAGAATCACTTAATCGGGGTAAAAACCTCTTTTCTTCTCTCAGTCACTCTATAAAGTCACCTTGTACTCTTCCCATCCTCCCTAGAGTTTCTTGCTTTCTGAGACTTGGGCTTGCTTTCGATTTTGGCGCCCGGTCCCCATCCAGTCTCCTATCCATCTTCCAGGAAAGCTTTCGGCCACACAAACAACACTGGACCAAGGCCCCTGATTTTTCTCGATCTCATCCCACCATAATCTCACTGTCTGTGTCCTGAAAGCTTACATTGGGATCCTTTTCTGATTGTCTCTACTCAAAATATCTCTCAAAACCAAGAGTTCCACGAGACCATACTCTAAATATACAAAATGTCTGAAGCCCAGCGATTAAAATCGACATTGTTCGTCTCGCCACTGGCTCCTCAAGTCACCGAAAACGTTCTCCACAGCGCCTTCATTCCCTTCGGAGAGATCTCCTCCGTCTCACTCCCCAAGCCCGATACTTCTTCTCACCCTGATCCCCACCGAGGTTACGGCTACGTGGAGTTCGAACTGGCCACTGATGCGAAGGAAGCCATCGACAACATGGATCAGAGCGAGCTTTACGGACGGGTCATCAAAGTTGCATTGGCGAGGGAGAGAAAGGAGGAAAACAGCGGGCTGGGCAGCAAGACTGCGATTTGGGAGCAGGTAAGCTTGCGATCGTGATTTCGATTGTGTCATTCGCATGTGGCAATGGGTAGTGGAAGATTTTTGACTGACTGAATATCAGGAAGGCTACTTGGCGAAGCATGCTGTGAGCGAGGAAGATAGAATGGCAGCAGGGGAGTCACACGCACAAGACGACGGGCCTATGGATCCGATGCAGGGTCTAGAAGGGTTGGATGTTGCGGGACCCAAGCCCGAATAGCATTTCCGGCAAGGACTGTTTCTCCTGAATACGATGAAAGACACAGCATGGTATGACGTACGGAGCAATTGTGATATCCGAACGAGAACCACGAGGCGAAGCACAGAAGTCTTCATAGCACAAATGAAATATTTCCTCAGTGGATCAAAAATACCGATTCGATTTGTACAGGTCGCGAATATTCGCTCAACTCTTCTCAACCCATGTGACCCTTCAGTATGCAATCTGCTCTTTCTTCCCCTAGTGACCGCCGGACCTCGACAGGCGCAACGACTTGTCGGTGGTGAGCTTCTTGCCGAGCGAGTAGACCGCGGCGCCGACGGCAACGCTGAGGAGAGCAATCAGATCGGATGCCATTGGAAGAAACGCGGCGTTGAACTTACAGCACGACGAAGCCTGCGATGATTGTCAGATCTGGCCACCTCGAGTACAGTGGGAGGAGAACTTACCAACAGGAAGCAATTCCGGGGGGATCTTCTTGAGGGTGCGGATGCGCTGAGAAATAGTATGGGCTGCCAAACACCATTAGCTTGAGGAACGAGAACTTGGCCAGTGGTTTCGCGTACCGCCCTGCTCTTCTTTCTGCCTAGCATTAGTATTCGTCCTCAAACCACGACTCTACTCCGCAGAGCTTCTCCAGAGGTACGTACCGGCACGGCCCTCAATTGCATGCTCGGCCTCATAGCCATCCTGGGGGCAGGCGTGAAAGCCATGCGGGCGGTGGGCTGCATCTGCAGGATTCTGGAGGATCTGAACATTGCGACAAGCAGCGCAGCGTAGAGTGGAGAGTGACTTTGGGATCAATTGGGGTGCTTGTCGAAGGAGATCCCTTTGTGGAGTTGCTCCAAAACGTCAAGTAGATGCTCTGCTCCCAGCTTCGGCGGCATTTCCCGGCCGAGAAAGCGTCCGTGCTGGGCCGACTTCACCTCATCCATCAACCACACCACCAGAGCCACACCCACCGCCTGCTTCCAAGAACCTTGCTTTATCCCTTTCACCGAGTCGCTCAGAGATACATCCGCAATCATGTCTGACGAGGAGCGCGAGACCAAGCCTTTCAAGTTCGTCACTGGTACGTGTCTCCCCATCATAAAATGAATCATGAGCTTTGCTAACAGCTTCGGTGCGCAGCCGGTACGTACCTCTCCGTCCTACAAGCATGTTCAAGAGCTTCGAAACAGCCCGGACTGGGCAATTTGAGCTCTGGATTAGCTGTCAGCGGCCGATTGAGATGCCAATGGCTGACAATGACCTCCAGGCTTCGACGCCCGCTTCCCGAACACAAACCAGTACGTGGTCCCTCCCAACCCATATCTCGACCTATATTCCGAACGGGATCGCCTCACATCGCCTGAAGGAAAGAGATGGCTGACAATTTCACAGGACGAAGCACTGCTGGCAAAACTACGTAGACTACCACAAGTGCATTCTTGCTAAGGGCGAGGACTTCGCTCCCTGCCGTCAGGTACATTATATTCCCCCTTCCACCGCTTCCAGCCTGTTTCCCCTCATTATCTCCTTTGCGCCAAATTCACCGCCGTCTTCATCTACTAACTCATTGCAGTTCTTCCACGCCTACCGCTCCCTCTGCCCAACCAACTGGTGCGAGCGATGGGACGACCAGCGCGGTAAGCCTCCCCTCAAAATCCACACTACCCACAGCCGCCCCATCACCGCCTTCATACCCTTTCTGCCAGAACCGAGAATCTGACAATCTCCTCCCTTCTCTCAACTATAGAAAACGGCAACTTCCCTGTCCGCCTCGACCAATAGACCACAACCCTCGTACTTGGCTATGAACCGGGAAAGGGCAACGGGAACGTGCCTGACAAGGTAGAAGTGGAGGGCCGATTGTACAGAACACCAACGGCAAGGACAGGATGGCTTGGGCCGTGGTAGCAGAGATATAGGACAAGCAAATCTGGTCTCATCGACGTCATTTTGATCGCATGTCTGCCGTTTCATTGTGACAGTACTTGCCATGGCTTTACACAGGTTGCACAGCTTAAAAGAACTGCTCACTCCCTTCTCATCTTCGCTCTGAAATGCCATTCCAGGACGCCAACGGCACTCGTACACCCTCGTACACCAACCCTTTACAGCTGGCACGACTACTATGATTTCCGAAATCTTTCTTCAATTTGCTTCTCGTAGATGTAGTATACACATGAACATACAACACTACATCGCTGGGTATCAATCGTCGACGCTCAAGCTCAACAGGACCTCCTCCCTCATTGCTTCGATCGCGTCACCACCATAAATATCTGTACAAATCCGCCGTCCAAAAGGACAGACCGTTTTTCCCCGTTTCGGGGGAGTCATGGCATAACTCGCATTCTTTTTTCCTATCCTCACAATCGCTGTCAAAAAACAACCTGGCTCTTTTCCATTCGAGGGAAAATCGCACTCGCACTCGATATATCGGTACAACTCGCTCTGTGCAAGAGGAAAGGATGGTGTTGGGGGAATAATCGTACTCGTTCGCAATGCAGTAGCAATTTTGGCTGGCTCATCATGAAAGGAGCCATAGGGAGGTAGCAACACAGGGCAATCAAGAGCTGGTCGTGTCCGGCGAAGAAACATGCTGCTCAACCCAGAGGCTGAAGGGGCTGTAGGCGAGAGAGAGTAAGGGTTTGGGCTTTTCAACGCTTGGTCCCTCGCCGATAGACGCAAAGTGACGTTCGTTGTCATGCAGGTTTTCTTTCAACGCGGTGCCAAAGTCAGAATCTCGAACTGACGGTTGCGAGAGACAGTCGGTTAGCACTGCTCGTACTTTTGCCAGTTGTGCATGGACAGCGAGTGCGGTCGCTGGTGGAGAGGATTGGGGACAAGTGGCGTAAATACATACCTGACGGCCGACCGCGAAGACAAAGCTTTTGCTGAGAGGTTCCCAGGAGATGCTGTGCGGGAGCTCCTCCGTGTCTTCGCCATATTCACCGATCTTCGTCTTCCAGATCTCGGTATTCCTCATCGGCACATCTGGATTACCATTTGTCGTCGTAATCCCGTTTTCGCCATTAGCGTGATGAGGGTTCATGTCGGACCTAGCGGCCTTCCACGTTGCCACCAAAGGAGTACGCGCGCTCTCGGTGTCCCAAACATGCAATTCGTCTCGGCCTCCAGCAGCTAACAAGAGCCCATCTGGGCTAAAGGCCATGCACAAGGCTGGTTGTGACATCTGCAGGCCGCGAATTTTGGAGGCTGTGAGCACGTCCCAGAACTCAATGTAACCAAAGTCGGTGCAAAGGGCCATCAGACGTGGCGAGTCAGCTCCATGGGATGCCTTGGACTCGAGGGGCTGGAAGAGCATCTCCTGGATGCCACCTTCACACTGAGCATGATGCAAAGTGATACTGCGATTTGGGAAGGACGCATTGCGTACAATAGCGAAACATCCCTCTTCAGCAGCGTCCTTCACGATTGCGGTGTCTGTGATGGCATCGTAACGGATCTTCTCCCAGTCCTTCCCAGTATGAAGAATATGTGAGCCACCTTCTTTGGGCCGGTTCTGGTGAGGGAGGAAGCCTGATGTTAGGAAGTTTGGAGAATTCGGGAGGTCCGTAGTGTAGTCGTAGATCTCAATGAAGCCTTTCCCGCAAAGCATGACCTGCGTTTTTGCGAGCAGTGCTGCATCCAACGTGCACTTCTTATTAGAGCAGACTTGCGAGACTGTGTCGGTCGCTTGATCCCAGATGTAAACCCAGCTGCCACTGAACTCCAGACATGATGCAAACATGAGCTGCGCGCGGGCATGGTCCCACTCGAGCGAGAATACCGGACCGGGAAGCGATTTTGCGTAGACATATCGAGCGGCATCGCCATCCACACTAATAACCGCATTGCCAAAGGTAGAGCTGTTTTCATCGACGCTGGGATCGCCCTCGTTCACGCCCAAGAACATTGTGGTACCTGCGGGCCAGCAGACCGCAGTAATCAAATAGCTGTCGGCAGTTGATACCGGACAGGGTTCGTAGCGCGCACCGTGATCGGTTTCTAAGGAAACATCGGCGGGAAGATAGACCATCTCTGCGAGGTTTTCACCTCCAGCGAAGAAGGAGTTTGGAGGTACACCCCACTTGACGTGGTATACGGACGAGGACGCCATGTGTGTTTTCCAAAGCCGCGGGTAGCTCAAGTCAATCACCGTCTCGCTTTGAAGCGCCTTGCTGGCTCCAATGCTCAAAGTACTCGACAAGGGTTCCTCAACAATTGGAGACTCGACGTCCGAAGCAGCAGACTCGACGTGACCGACACCATTTGCAGACCCGTCGACTCCCACAGCCGAAGTGATGCTGCTTGCCCTCACAGGTTCCGCGCCACGATCTGTGCCATTGCTCTTGCGCTTTTTCCTGGGTGGGAGATCGACCTCGTCGAGGAGCCCGGCTTCTTGACTCAAGCGGGTGGCAGCGCCATTGGGAGGCGGATCCAAGGATGTAGCAGGGCGAGGAGTTCGCTGACCTGCGGTGGTGGTCCGGCGTTGCGCACCGGTCTGGGATTCTCGGCGTGCCTTGTCGCGGGCCTCGAATGCGTCGGGTGGGTATGGCGCGTTGAATTTGTCGGGGGCGGGCTTGAAGATGTACTTTGGAGTTTGCTGAGGGACAGTTAGCAACATGACTCGACTTTGAAAACTTGCGTTTGGGCGACTTGCCTTTCGGATATCAGCGTTGGTTCGATCCCAGAACATGCCCCATTGCATCAGTTCAGGAAGAGCGTTCCTCTGCACCTCCATGGACCAGGGAAGTTCGTCTGGGTCGGCAATCCATCGTCGCGCGAGTTCCCTTGCCGAGTCAGGGTAGTCTAGTTTTGCACGTCAGTAGTGTTTACGGAGAGGCTGCGGAAGGCGACGTACTGTGCTCGATCAGGTACCTCCAGATCAAGTAGTTGATGATATTTGTGTCCAATCGCTGCGGCTGCGACATCTTGGCTCATGTCTGGCGGGATTCGTGCACTGGCTTGGACTGGCTGCGAGCAGGCGACTGAAGAGCGGAGGACGTGGAGCTGCGTGAGGGATGGGTTGTGGGTGTTGACGTGTCGCGCGTGAGGAGAGGAAGTTGTTGCGACAGATCGTCTGCGAGCGCTGCCTCGTCGTGACGGTCAAGTCGCGAAGGTGGTCTGTGCTCAGCGCGGGCTCTGGCTTTCAACCCGCTCCGCAAGCTTCACAACAACAACCACAGCAGCACTCGCCGCGCTTTCGCAGCTTCTTTCGCAGCTTGATGCCTTCACAATTGCTTGCACTGCCAAATGGTAAACTCTACGTTTTTAAAGACTTCATAAGAACTTCAGGTTAAGCTTCCTCCCTTTATATACCCCGTTTCAAACTCTACATCAAGCTAGTATCTCGTCGCATTTGCAACACTTGAACGGAGTAAGCAAGACAAAGAGCCACGCGAGATGCAACACACAAAATGACATTGCAAATTCAATCAACCTGATCTTTGCCTAGCATTGCATTCATTTTCGAAGGTATCTTACATCACTCCCATACCAAACCATGCATCTACGCAATCGTATCAATGCTGCCCTTGCCAGGACTCGTCGGTGGAACATCTCCCTTGGTCTGCCTTAACTTCTCTTCGAACTTGGCAAATTCTGTCATTGCAATCTCTTCTTCCTGGTCCAGCACTTGCTCCACGCCTTTCACTTCCTCGATGTAATGCATAAGCATGCTTTCGATGCCATTTTTCAGGGTGACAGTACTGCTGTCGCATGTCCTACAAGCACCTCGCAGCTTCAACAGCACCATTCCGTTCTCTGGATGAAACCCGCGGAATTCAATATCTCCGCCGTCTTCTTGTATAGCCGGCCGAATCCGGGTTTCGAGCAACTCCTTTATCATGGAAACAACTTCCGTGTCGTTCTCGTCGTAGGTCAGACTATCCTGCTCCATGCCTTGGTCTCCATCTTCGCCCTTGCCCTCAATGGTGTTTACGATGGGCTGTCCGCTTGTCACAGCCTCGGTGACCAAGCTGAAGACTTCGGGCTTAATATGAGGCCAGGGGACACCGGCCTCCTTCGTAATTGTGATGTAGTCTACGCCAAAGAAAATGGACGTCACGCCATCCACGGCGAGCAGCTGTGCGGCGAGTGGCGAAGGATGCGGGGGCTGGAGAGTAGAACGTGGGGAAAGGTACTCGAGGAACGGGGACGAGATGTTCTCTGGGAGAATTCGGGTATTGGGTTTGAATTTGAGAGCCTGGTGTGGATCAGTATGATATTCGACAAGCTTTTAAGCCTAGAAAGCATACATTCTCATTCGGAGTGCCTTCCGTCTGTATGAATATCGTTCGTCGAGCAACTAGCTGCTGTGCCGGATGACACCGCGATTGCGGCTGTTGCAGATTTGGCCTCCGTCTCGATTGTGATGAAGCGATAACATGCGATGTGGATGGTTGGTGAAATTGTCGGCTCGGAGAAGCTATCGCGGCTGATTGCACTCTAGGGACCGCACTGCGCTGACTGGTGCGGACGGCTCGAAGTGCAGACCGCGACAAGGAGGTCGAAGACATCGTTGGAGCGGCGATAGGGAAATAGTAATAACGCTTTAGGGTGGGAAGGTCGTTGTTGTTGTTGTTGTTGTTTGCATGCGGTCGGCTCTGAAAGTTCTTGAGATGACGTTGTTGCTTAATAAGGTCGGCTTCATTGGACCGGGTGGCGAATATCCATGTCTGATCTCGATCCAGAAACTCCCGGCAACGTCAAAATGCTTCCTCCAGCTGGTGGTTCTCACAAAGTTTGTGTTCAAACAAGCGTAGTAAATGTTTAGGTACCGTGCTCCTGAGTCCTGGCCTGAAGTCTATCCAGTCAACCCACCTAGGTATGCTTTCCTCACAGCAACTAACAAGAGGCTTGTTGGAAATGCCCTGGATTCAGAGCACCAGATTGCACTTGTTCACATGCTTCAAATTGGGTGACTTCCCATTAACAATACCTATGCATGAATATTGAGGTCCCACAAGATCCCGTGGCCAAATTGTAGTAGTTCTGATTTTCTTCAAGCTTTTCGTACGATATCGAGATAGAATCTCAATCGAGTCTGTTTACATTTCCTTGGCTAACTCAATAGGAGCATGCTTCATGGAATGTCTCGATGCCGCTGTCTTCCAACATTGAGGGTAGTCCAGTCCAAAGTATACACGAAGAGCCTTCAGAGAATGCGATCTGGGGATGATACTCCGAACGCCAATCATGCAGACATTTTGTACATCCTGACCATATTTACTCCGTAACTCCTTGAAATGATCCCCCATCTTCCAGAGACATCATCTCTGTAATTCACAGGCGGTCCTCATGCAGACCCGGCGGTCCAGATCGAGCATGCCGCAGCACGGGGGCGGTCCTACGGAGCCGCGCTTGCCCTCTTTTCAATGTAAAAGCCTGGGTCTGGCCTCCTCAGCTCCTTCATTTCTGCCTTTGTCCTCCTCTCTTCCACCTCCTGCACATCGACGAGCTCCTTAACCTTCATAATCATGCCGGCAATGTCGCGAGAGACTGGTTGATATACTGTGGTCATGCGCTTCTTGAGACCGAGAGCGTGTAGCACGCCAGTAGTACGAGCTGGGAGACCGATGGCGCTCCGAAGCAGAGTTATGCGAAAGTACGGCATTGAAGGGTCTGTAGATGTGTTTGGTGGGAGGAGCCAGATGGGAGGAGCCAGGAGGGAGGAAAGATCCCGGTGTTGCGATTGAGACTTCGAGGCGTAGAATAAATGCTGTATATATCAATCAGATTGCTTCGTACTGGCAGGCCTCGCCGAAATACTTATACTTACAGTGACTTGGTTGTTGATTGCGGTGATGGGCGATGCTTGTGAAATGGTAACGGCCAGTTCTTCACGAATGGTCGCGTTTTGAAGCTCCACGGAAGTTGCCGTCCCCCGAGTATCACTCCGCGTCGCAAGCCTCGAGCTCGAGGCCCACGGCTGCAACCCACGCAACACCGCAAACCGGATGAATTGATATAACCGAGCCCTTTGCTATCTAATTCTGAAAGCTCCGCACAAAAGGGGACGCTCAACACGTTACCAGGCGCGGCGATCCGCCTCAACAGGTCCCAGCCTACAACGTATTCCACGACCCTGCTACTCCAGCCAACGATGAATGATGCGGAAGCTATCACGGTCAAGCTCGCAGAGCTTCTCCGTCACCCTGAAGACCTCGACAAAATCCACTCCCTGAAAAGCGAATTTACGCGCAAGAAAGCCGCCGTAGACAGCCAGCTCCGCCTTGGCCTCGCCGAACAACTTGCTATCACCAAATCTGGCATGACGAATATCAGCGATGGCCAACGAACAGTCAATCTGATCAAGGATGAGATGATGAAGATCGACAAGCTCTGCGCCGAGGCCCAAAACATGATCAGAGACTTTCCACATATTAATCTGGTCGCGCAAACACACAGGAACTTTGCGCAGGTGGAGGCTATGAAAGCGGACGTGGATAGCTTCGACAGGAGATTGGAAGAAATCGCGGCATTACTGGAAGAAGACCAAGCTTCTATGCAAGACCAGCCTAATCTGCTCAGGATACACTTTGAACTCACGAAGCTAAGAGATATTCGAGATGCGGCGTTGGACCAGGTCAAGGGTCAAGATGATAGCGCACAAGAGCTAATCAACAACTTGAGACTCACTTCTGGCGAGACCCTCCAAGACCTGTTCGCCAGGTTAGACGATGTTGTGGTGGACTTTGACGACCACGTCGGTTCCGCTTGTATGGACCTGATACCGCTGGTTGCCCAAGGATTCAATGGTTTGGTGGTCAGGCTAGCACTCATCATAGAAGAGGAAGAGAAGAGCGACAAGAAAGTCAAGGCACTCCAAGATGCTCAAAGGGAATACAAAGAGCTGGCTTCCAAGTTCAAATCTATTACAGCAGGGCCCAAGGAGCTCAGGGGCTACAAAGACAAGTTCATCCAGGCGATCAAGATCAACGCCGAGAAGCAACAGGAAGTCTCCGATGAGGCATTCCTGGAAGACCCAGATAAGCTTGAGAAGAGCGTACGGTGGTTTTTCAATGACCTCAACACGGTCAAACTCGGAATGGTGCCCCTTATGCCTAAGAAATGGAAGATTTTCGAGACATACGTCAGAATTTATCACAACATCATGCACGACTGGCTGGTTTCAAGAATCGACGACGATGGGCTGATACCTCCTCAAATGCTGGCCATTGTTAACTGGGAAGAGAAATACTATGCAAAGATGAAAAAGCTCGGCGCCTCTGTGGAATGGCTCACGCCGCATATAATCGACAACCGCGGAACGGATCTTGTGCGTGACTACAGGCAACTGATTGTCAAGGCAGTTGAAGAATGGATGGAACGCATGAGCTCATCCGATCGTCGCGCCGTATCCTACCGCACCGAGAACATGCTCGACAACGACGAGAACAACCTCCTCCGTACAAAGACCATGGGCGACATGTGGCGCATGCTTCGCGAGCAACTCATGGTCGCAGAAAGCAGCCAACGGACCGACGTCGTCGAAGGCGTTGTCGAAGCCATGTTCGCTGCTCTCACCGCCCGCCAGCGCATGTGGGAGGCTCTCATCAACACGGAGCTCCAAAAATACCAACAACCGAACTCGGAGCAAGAAGGCCTGAACTCGTTCCAAGACTGGCTCGTAGCCATCGCAAATGACCAGATCGCCTGCATCGACGACGCGGGCGAGGACGAGGATGGCTCGGTCAGCTACCTCACCCGCTTCACCCGCGACGTCTCGTCGCTCGTCTCACCCGCCTACGCCGATGCCATTGCTCCGCAGATTGACGCGCTGCAGAACGGATACGTGGATCTGAGCACGCACTGCCTCTCTGTCTTCGCCTCGCTCATCTTTGCCGTTGATTTCCGCAGCCTTATGCCCGACTTTTTTACACCCGCGTGGTACGGTAAGAAGGGCGTCGGCCAGGCCATCAGCACATTCGAGGACTACATGGCCGACTACAAAGACGTGCTGCATCCATCGCTGCGCGACGTGCTGGTCGAGGAATTGGCCGACGAGCTGCTCGTGAGGTATCTATCCTCGGTGCGGAATAAGGGGGTCAAATTCCGACGTACAGACCCGTTCACGGAGAAAATACGCGATGATGTCGTCACTTGTTTTGGCTACTTTGAGCAGTTTCCGGCGTTTGCGGATATCAGGGAAAAGTGGCGGGTGGTGGACTACTTTGTGCGATTACTGGAAACAGAAAAGGCGGGCGTACCAGAGGTGTATGAGGAGTTCAAGACCGGGTACTGGGATGCTGGGATTGGGTGGGTGGAGCAGGTGCTGCGGTGCAGAGATGACTTTGATAGGGGTATGCTTAACGCTGTTAAGGCGAGGGCGGCGGCTATGGAGGTGGTTAGAGGCCCGGAGACTATAATGGGGAAGGTCAAATGATGTTGAGATCCAGGCTGAGTGTCTGTGAAATGCATAGCGTCTGGTGTCTGGTATCTGGTGTAAAAGGGGGCCTGGATGGCACATACCCTTCTACGTGTTTTATTTTTAGCAGTTGCAATTGACACATTATCGTGGTCCTTGGTTTTCTAGGCCGATTCCTGGAACAGAGAGATGGTTCATCCGATGGTGGTTCCGTGAAGGACTACTAAACAACACCACAAAACACGGCCGTGAAATATAGATCGATGGACGTTGAGCACGGGTGAACTGTATGGGCCAACAAATGCCATAACGGTATGGTGGAGAGACATTAAGTGATAATTACCAGGCTAGACGGAGCATGAATGCTGTTATCCAGTATCCAACCCAGAAAACGTCATGCCGTCTCGTTCAGTCGTAAGCCTTCTCGAGGGTTCATAACCAGCAGAGCAAGCCTTGAACACCGCTAAAAGTGATACTTATCGACGTCCAGAAGATCATCAAAACCCGGTCTCAAGTGAGGTTCTCTCAACTTCCCGCCGTGCCAGCACTCTTCCTCCCTCTCTTCCCAGTCCCACCACTCTTCCCACCTCCTTTCCCAGCCTTTCCACCTCCGTCCTTCCCCCCTTTCCCACCTCCACTCCCACTCGCACCCGCACCCGCACCACCCTTCCCTCCCCTACTCCTCCTCCCCCCGCCCTCCTCATCATCGTCATCATCACTCGGCCACGTTACATCCTCCTGCGCGTCCTCAAACCCCGCAAGCACCTTCTCAAAGTGAATCCGCGTCAGCGTGAGCGACTCGTCGCGGTTCATCGAGTGCCAGATGAGCAGGTCGTACGACTGCAGGATCGTGGCGGCTTCTTCGCGGCGCTTGGTGCGGGTTTCAGAGTCGGATCGCGGCGGCGGTTGGAAGGGGTGGGGTTGGAGTTGGGGGTGGTGGGGAGGTTGTTGGCCTGGGTGATGCATGTTGGTTTGGGCGGGGTTGAAGCCGTATGTGGACTGGGCTTGGGGGAATGTTGGGTTGTTGAAGGGCGGTGGTGGTGGTGGCATTATTGTGGAAGGAGTAGACGTTTAGATTTGGTGGGGATTCGCGTGAGGATGGTCAGATTCCCCTTTCTGATTCTCAGTTGGTATCCAGAGGAGGAAGGAAGAAAGAAGTTCGACAAAATCAGATTGCGGAAAATGGAAGGGTTTTGGCTCTTGAAGAGATGATGATTGAGGTGCTGCCAATGTGACACAGCATAAAAAGAAAGGAATCTCGAAAACGCGCTATCACACGCTGTAAGTCTATGACTGAATCGCTAGACTCGAATGCAGCATTTGGGGCAAGACTTCAAGCTTTTTCTGGAAACTCGTCGTACCTCGCTGAATTTTGTCTCGTAGGAGACGACAGCGTGGGTTCTTTGCGCTTCAAGAAGTTCTCATCAATCAAAGAACCTGACGTTTTCGCTGCCTAGTGATTAAAGACTTGGGTTTTATACTTGGGCGTATAGTGAATCAAGGTGCAGTTGGGTGTTGATATTGTTCAAGCAACCGCTTAATGTTGCGGTTGAAGGACACGAGTTACCGGCACGTGACTGTGTTTGAACGAGCCCGTTCGGAGAAATCGACGGCCCGGGTGCCGGACGAGACTGCTTAGAGTAGTACGGAGTAAGTTACATAACGGACCCATTTATAGCAGCCATCAACAGCTGGAGGACAACCTCAACTTCAACTTCAGCTTTAGTTTTTGAGATCTCGTCATTTAATTACCATCAAGCGCCTCATTTGGTCTTCTTCCGGTGTTGGTTGACCTGCCTTGCCCAAATGAGCGGATGCTATTCCTAATCACCTCCTTTCTCGAACGGGGATAACACTCCAACGCATCTATCTCCTGCAGCAGTTTTCCGGACCATTGTTTCCAAATGGACGGATCCATCCGCTCGATTAAGGCATCCAGGATGATGAGCAAGAAAGCTGTGAATGTTTATTTTACGAATTTCTGTTTACATTGTTGATGTCTTTGATGACGTCGCATTTCTATACACAGATCAGCTGCTTCCGTTATTTCTTGTTCAATCTCCATCCATGCTTTTGCCGAGGAAACGTATTCACTGCGCCGAAGAACCCAGATGGAATGTCAGATTAGGGTTTCAAGAGTGCGATCAGCGGCTTGACTCTTGGTGGAGAACTTATTCAAGCTCGAGGATCTTCGCTGAGCTTTACAGACCTGGTCCTATTCGTTGCGGTCGTCGTCAAGGATGTGATACTAGGATGTGGGGTTGATTTTCCCCGGTCAAACATCAGGTACTGGCAATCTTCGCGTGTCAGTTCTCAAAACGCCAGAAGTTGCACCTATCATGCGAATTCGCTGTTCGTCCACGGGGTTGATGCTTTGGTGCAGGTTCAAGCATTTCTTTCAAGCCTCGCCGTGCCATATCGCAAACTCGAGTAAGAGACTCTTTCCGCTATCGCTTTAATCAAGTCGCAATAATCTACCATGCATAGTCTACCGGCAATGCCGCTCTCCAACTTGCAGGAATCCAAAGCCTGACTCCTCGACTTGGGCGAGTGGTACCTGGTCCCACTCCTTGCTGGCTCTCCCCACGATGAAACAAGGTGGAGGAAATCCTTGGCAACTCTTATAGATGGCCAAGCCAAGTCTTGTAATCAGCCCAAACAGGAGTGCTACTTGTCTATTGTCAATCTAAGTCAAGAAGCTTTGGACGAGAGCAAGTCAGACCGGGCATTTGGGCACCTTACGCGCGGCCTGATGGTTGACAGGTCTTGGACGCAAATCATTCAACTATGCCATTGCATCTCCTATTGTCGACCGCATAAAATGCTGTCGGACAGCCTTTTAATGGCTGTCTATATCGATCTTGGGTGGAGGATGCCGCAGTGGCCATGTTCACTCTCCGCAAGGCTCAGTACCCAAATTTGGCCATGGCGGTTGGGCGGAGAGCAGCCATGGTGAATCTGACGGTGACGTAGGTTGGTGTGTGATGTTTCGCGTTCCTTGGTGTCCCTTGCTTCTTTCGTTGTTAATTGATTGCTCAATATGCGCATCTTGGTATGCACGTAGACAGACACGGCCTGCACCGCACCTGCTACTTGAGCAGTCACGGGACCTGCGCGTCCAAAACCAGTACTTGCGCCTGTTTGTATCACTCTTTCCAATTCAATCTCTTTTCCTCCATTACATCAGTCTCCTGCTCTCCACTGTCGCTCATTCATCATCTCTTTTCCTCTCTCGTTGACTCCAATGCTTCAACTTGCCTACAACTCCAACCAAGACGCCCATCTTCTTGCTTCAACGAGACTCCTCAGCATGGCACCACACGCTATCGACAGCCCCATGGAAACGGAGAGCCCGATGTCTTTAGGAGGTGATGTCAAAAAGGCCATGAAAACTAGCGTCGAGGAATCCGTCGAGAACACCGCGCAGCAAAATGGCACACTTCCTCCTCTTTCAGCACCTTCTCCTCGCTATTTCGTCATCTCGCACCCGCGAACAGCATCCAACCTCTTCATGCGGATGATGTCGGCCCAGCCAAAGATCACTCAGGGCGAGTACTTCTTCATCGAAGCCAAGAACCGCTCGTACGAGCTACCAACTCTTGACGAGGCCAACCCAGAGCAGCGAGAAGAGCTCTTGGGCAAGTTCCAGAACTCGTTCAACAATTTCCAGAAGCATGTCCTGGACGTGGAGGCCGGCCAGGTCCCAGCAGGAAGCGGTATCGCTAAGGAGGAAATGGTGGCAGGAGTAGTAAACACTTGTCTTTCTTTCTCCACCACTCCCCTAACTGATGACTTTCAGGGCAACATCCCCTTCATGCGCGAACACACATACTTCATGTGGGACCCGGCGCTCCTCTGCAAGAAGCCTGTCGATCCCGTTACCCTCAATCTCCTTGGCGAAACCTCCCCACGCCCAAAAACCAACCCGACCATGATGCCCGACGCCTACCTCAACACCTGGTCCCCTGTCTTCCTCATCCGTCACCCAGCCCTCGTCGTGCCCTCGATGGCACGCGCCTGCAAGAAGGCCTACGGCTGGGACCTCACTCACCGCTCATACCTCGAATCGGGCTCTTTCCGCACCCAGCGCCTCATGTACGACTGGTACGCCGATCAACTCGCCTCGTCAGGCTCCGCAGCCGGGTCCAAACGCCCCGGTGCAAACTACCCCCTGGTCATCGACGCCGACGACATCATCAAAGACGCCTCGACCATGCGCGCGCTGAACGAGAGCCTCGGGCTCGACCCGGAGAAGGTGCTCTTCGAGTGGAAGGAGACGCCCAAGGAGAAGATTGAGGCGCAGAGGCTCGCACACAAAGTCTTCTGGAGCAGCGTTCAGGGGAGCTCGGGTATCTTACTGGACAAGATGGCGCAGGGGCTGACGATCGAGGAGGAGGTGCCCAAGTGGGAGAAAGAGTGGGGCGTGGAGGGTGCGCAGATTCTGAAAGGATATGCGGAGGCTTGTATGCCTGATTACGAGTATCTGAAGGGCAAGAGGTCGTTTGGGTTGGGTGCTACGGTGGCGAAGTGAAGTGAAGTGAGGTCGAAATTCGCTGAAAGGTTCTGAGAGAGATGGCCTGGTGTTATTGAGGTGAGGTGGGTTTCTTGATGTATACTACACATCATACAGGCTTTTGACTTTGGCATGTTTAAGTCGGTCGTCTCGTCTGTCTCATCGGAGGTAGGCATGGCATTCGCTGGAGCGGAGCAGCTTTCAGGCCTTCAGCTCATGGCATGGTTATCGGCGCATGCTATGGGGTCGTGGGTGTTCTCTTTTACATCGTCTCTTTGAAAAGAGCATATATAGGCCCTCTTGTTAATATGTTTTGATAGATACCAGATAGAGGAAATAGGTTTTTGAAAATAGAGAATGTCATTTTCGTTCCAAGTTCACTGGTTTAAAGAGAACTGATGTTCAAGGAGAAAAGGATGAAGTTGACAAAGTAGTGCGAAGAAGGTGAAGGGGGAGGAGTAGAAGGAAAAGCTTCCAAAGTTTCGTCCTTACAATATGGCTTATCCTCCATGTCCAAGTTAGTGTGATCTTATAATGGAATGGTGGAATGGTGGAATGGTGTTCTCGATCCCGGCCATGGCATCATTCGGGTTGATATTGCCAAGGAGAAAGGTAGGTGATAAGGGAGAGGGCACTTCCCCGTTTTACAGTATGAATAAGCGATAACGCCTTTATCTTGGATTGCTCTGTTTTTCCCCTCTTTTTTGGAGCAACCTAACTTATTGAATACATGTCCACAATTTTGAAGAAGGTGGGTATCCCAAGGTTTACATGAGTCGTACTTTTTTCGAAACACATGGGGAATTCTAGGAGAAACAGTCCAGAGAGATGCAGATGGACGTTAAGAAAAGCTGCTTGTCAAGCCGTCTACACATCTTGCATACCTAGATAAGTTTCCATCTCGGTGAAGTCTGGTGGCACGTGACTTCCAACACCCTTTCAGGTCCTTGGATATTCGAATCCGGGAAGAAAGCAGATGTCCAAGATCCAAGATCATAATTGAGGTGAGATGAGTAAAGCGCCAGAGATTGAAGAATTTCAGATAGTCTAGAACTGAAGTGAGGTAAGCAGCCCAGGACCTATGAATTAGGAAATCTTGAACTTCAACTCTTAAAGTGAGATGAGTAGTGAAAAGCTTCACACGGGTCTATTAGCTGAAGTGAAGTGAGCAAGCGTCACAGTACCAGGAATACTTCAGCAGCACCAAACTCGTTAGTATACATTCCCACCCATCCGTCTACCTGACCTGGCTACTGATGCGCATGCACGTCTTAGTCTATATCTATGGCCCGCAGAGCTTCGAGCTCGCCTCCTCTCCGTACGAAACGCCATGCAAATGCTCCAGTAAGAAGGGAATAAACAGCCCGCCCGAAATGCAAAGATATCATCCTCTCTAAATCGAAGAACTTGCAAAAAGTGCCGGCTAGTATCTCTCACCTCCACGGTGCAAGTAAAGGGTATCCAAAAAGCGGGACTACCCCAGGGGCAGCTTCCAGCTCTACCTTCTCCATGTACAGATAGATGGCATCATCTACACCCTCTCTTTCCTCCTCTTTCAGGGATCCAACCCCTTTAAGCTCCTGTATATGCTCTTGTGCTGCTCAAAGAACAAAAACGTAAAGATGGTATGCGGTCCCAAGCGAATAAAACTCGGCACCCACCCCCTAAACATCCACCCCAAGCCCTCCGCGCGATAAATCTCGGTCAACAGCGGCACCAGCCCCTGAGTCTCTTTCGCGCTCATCACCCTCGTCTTAATAACATCGACAGGCGAGCAAATCGTCGTCGCTACGAACCCAGCCGATATAGATGCCGTGAAATGCGTCAGCAGGTTATCCTGCATACTCGTCTTGGCGAGCAGCAGTCCCTTGAAGCCGTCGTAACTCGCGAGCTGCGACGCCGACATGAGCATAGCGCGCATGCTATTCGGCCACATGCCGCGCGTGAGGCTCTTGGGACCTTCCTCGCGTACCATGCGTACCAGGCCGTCGATGGCGTTTTTGTAGTTGCGGCGTTCGGCGGCGGGGAGGGCGGCGTCGTGTTGCATGCGTACGTTGAGGATGTCGGCGGGGTTGCCGGCGATGCCGCCGAGGAAGCCTGAGGTCGAGGACATGGCGACGAGGGAGAGGAAGGAGGGTTTCGAGGTCGGGGTTGTGAAGCGGGATTTGAGCTCTTCGTAGACGCCGAAGCGGGTGGTGCTGTAGGTCATTTGGCGGAGGATGGAGGCGGAGAGCTGGAGGAGGAGTTAGACTCTGGTTTCGCGAGTTGTCTACGGCGTCTTCACGTACGCCTTTGTATAGCCCTCGAACGCCATCAGTGACTGCGACGTGCTTGAACATTTGCAGCATATTGAGCCTTGCGGCGCCTCGCTGCTGCATCTGAAGGCGGACCTGGGGACATCAGTACGCGACAAGAGACGTGTAGAAGCGGCGACAAGTACCTTGACTGGAACCATAGTCAGTAGAATGCTCATGCAAGCATCAATTGCAACTTACTGAGATCTAATGGATGTGTAACACATGCCGCAAAGCAAGACGCAGAGCCGCCGAACCAGAAAGGGTAGTGGACAGGGCCCCCTTTCTGGACATTCTTGTCCCGCATTACCGCTTGCTTAGAGGCAGACATTGCGCTGGACGCATGGCGGTTCTCCCAAAACCCAAAAAAAAGAATGAATAGGAATAGTGGTGGAGAGTGAGAATTCAAGAGAGTTTCGCGATAAATCTTGAATATCCCCCGTCAGAGCCATCGCCGTCATTTTGCACCGTTGCCAAGCCGATTTTCGGCTGCGGTTACCGGAAATAAGAGAAACCGTCGGCGATATCGTCCCGACCCTGTTCCGATCAAGCTTTTGGGAGAGAGAAACGTCTATACAACTTCTTCACGTGCTTTTTGAGTCTCTTCATCAAGTCCATCCCCATCTCCATGTCAACATGATAACGAGAGCCAACCGGGCTTGGTGTGCCCGTGGAGGGTGGAGTTCTGGGATTGGACCAACCTCACGAAAGTTCTGGCCGCCTCAGTTGTTCAGGGATGAGAGAAGAGCCTCATCAGGTGAGAAAGTCTCCTAATTCAGTTCACAAGAAATCTATCTGATCCGTCTTCGAGTCAAATGAACATTTTCTATCTGGTGTCTTCCCCTTGTATTCCGATGTGGTGTTTAATGGCGAATTCTATATATGAGAGCGGCGCATAAATATTATCTTGACAAATACAACAATGTCTCAAATCTTCTGGGAAAATAGATACCACAAATTTCATGATACTCTACACATGTGGTATTCCAAAAGAACGAAGATTCAGTTGATATAATGTTCCGTTGTTCCTTCGGGGTGCTGTAAAATATCCCCTATCTTCAGATTTTCATTTCTCAAAACACCAACAGAAGCTCCCAAAACTAACAGAGACCAGATTCATCCGCATCAACAACAATCATCAATGGAAAGCCCTACCCCAAAGACGCCTGGACAAACACCCTCCCCTCAATCGTCTCCTATCTAGGCCGAAACCTCCACCTCCAACCCGGCCATCCCATCTCTATAACCCGCAAACTGATCGAATCCATCTTCCCGGGCTACAAATTCCACAACACGCTCTCTCCCATCGTCAGCGTGGGACAAAATTTCGACTCTCTAGGCTTCCCCGCAGACCACGTTGGCCGCAACCGCACCGACACCTACTACGTCAACAAGGACACGGTGCTCCGAACCCACACCTCTGCGCACCAAGCCGACGTCTTCGCGGCCGACGAGAGCGACGGTTGGCTCATCAGTGCTGATGTGTATCGCCGTGATGCCATTGATAGGAGTCACTACCCCGTCTTCCACCAGATGGAGGGCGCGCGGACATGGGACCGCTCGAAGCTACCGCCCGGTACCACAATGGCGCAGACGATACTGGACGACCTGACCACCCTCCCCAAACACAACGTCGAGGTGTCCGATCCGAATCCAACCATTATTCCCGAAAGCAACCCACTCCAAGCGGAGTACCATTCGATCGACGAGGTTGAAGCAGCGTCCGCGCATTTAAAGCGATCCCTCGAGAACGTCGTTGTTGAAATCTTTACCCAAGCCCGCCGCGCCGCCATCATCGCTGCAGGCAACGATGCGACCGCAACCGCAGAAGAGGAGCCCCTGCAAGTCCGCTGGGTAACAGCCTACTTCCCATTCACGAGTCCGTCGTGGGAGCTTGAAGTCTTCTGGCAGGGCGAGTGGCTCGAGGTTCTCGGCTGCGGCATTGTCAAGCAGGACATCATGCTGAACGCCGGGGTAGGATCACGGTTTGGATGGGCGTTTGGAGTGGGGCTCGAGAGGATTGCCATGTTGCTCTTCTCGATACCCGATATCCGATTATTCTGGTCGACGGATCCGAGGTTTCTGTCGCAATTTAGCTCTACTGCACCTTCAGCCGCTGGTGGAAAAACCTCTTCAAATTCAGGAGCGGCCGATAGTGGAGAGGGCAAACACACCTTCAATATCACGCGGTTCGTGCCCTTCTCAAAGCACCCAGCCTGTCCCAAGGACGTCTCCTTCTGGACAAACTCCGCCTTCGACGACACCAACATCCAACAATTCCACGAAAACGACATGATGGAGCTCGTCCGCGACATCGCCGGCAGCAGTGCCGAGTCCGTCTCGCTAATCGACGAATTCACCCACCCCAAGACGGGCCGCCGCAGCGTATGCTACCGCGTCAACTATCGCAGCCTCGAGCGCACCCTCACCAGTGACGAGGCGAATGCCATGCACGAGCGGCTACGGGAGAAGCTGGTCGAGACTCTGGGCGTGGAACTGAGGTAGAGAAAGAGAGAAGATAGGGAGGAACGTGGATGGAGTAGTATCTAGCCATTCGCTGTTGACATCTGACGCTACACTGGGTTCGTGAGCGTCTGCATACCTACCTACCTATGGCAATGGGAGAGTGAGATCGTTATCTTGAATTGGGCCAGTAAAGCTTCAGTAACGCTGTTCTGTCTGCGCAAGGAAAAGGGGAAGGTGACGCTTTCGATCCTTTCTCGGCCGCGTGCGTTCGGATGCACGGTACGTTGCGATGCGCTGTGCGTGAAGCTCGGCAGCGAGGCGAAGTCGACATACATGTCTTTCTTGCCTTGCTGTGGTAGAAATGGTACCTACATCGAGAGAAGCGGGTGATTCGCCATATTGCCTCTGGAAGCCGGACATAGAACGGACGGACGAAGAGCGTTTGATAGAACGTGGCCGGTTTCGTCTTCCCTCCTCATCCCTATTCGCCTCAGAAGGATTGGCAGCATCAAATGCTGTGCCGGTGTCTGCGACTCTGTGCCCATTCCGACTCCCCTCACCATTAGTTTCCTCCCCTTGCCCTTTCGTACCAAGTCTTGTCCTCGGCTGTCATGTCTGTCCATATGTATTCTAAGTAACTTACCTTATCATGTACGAATAGAGAATCCTTCCATTCTCCTCTCATCTCCTTTCCCCACCAGCAAGTACGAGTTTCTATTCTTACCTGGGTTTACCCTGCATATGTAGTTGGGAGAGGAGGAGGGGGATTCGGTTTGATGTTACGTACCTGAAGTTGCTCATCAACCGTAACCTGTGGCAACCAACAAAAAAAAGAGAGCCAGGGGGCCTGGGCTGGACGAGGCGGGATAATGAGTCGCAGCTGGTCGCTGCTCAGAGCTCAGTCCTTCCCCGGATCAGCTCCCGCGTCCGAGTGCGAATCTGAAGAAATTCTGGAGGCGGGATGGCGACTGCTGCTCATGTGCGTTTCGTGAACCGTGGCCCATGAAATAAAAGAGGGCTGGCAGAAGTCAAAAGAAGAGTCAAGGATCTTGAGTCGGGCTCGTACACTTAGCAGTGTCAGCACTTGGGGGTGTCAAGAGCGAACACCCATACCTGTTCCTTTAAGCTTCGCCAATTCTTTGGTTCACATCTGGAGAGAGTTGCAGCGGAGAATTTTCTGTTGAACGCAGGTGGGTGGACCTTTCATCTCCGGACGGCGGATGCGGGCCGGGAGTCAGTAGTGAACGGTGGGGTGGACACTACTGGTGGCCGCTTCTGGCTTTTCTTCGCTCGTCTATTCTCCGTCGGCACTTTGATGAGCGAGTCGTGAAGCTGACGCTGCTGCTGAAGCGTCGAACAACGGAGGCGGAGAGGTTGGAGACTTGCCAAGGAGGTCAACGTGCTACTTCAAACCTTCGGGAGCATTCTCTGCAGCCCGCGAGAACTGTTTCGTCTGCTTCTCGTTGCTCATGCTTGCAACAATTCCCCTCCACACTGCTCTGAGTCTTCTTCGAGTCTGTTGTGACCTTCCGTTCGATTGAGCTTAAGGATTGAGAACTGGCGAATTGCGGCATTTGGGTCCGCCCTTCCGCTCAAGGCGTTCAAGAGCGGCACACGATATCAAGATCATTTATTGACAGTATGGTCCTGACCGCCATCCGTCCTATAAGCGAGCCACTCAACTTGTTGAAGAGAGTGTGTGGACGACGGTCTCCAGAGGCGTTGGCTTGGACAAACGGTCCCTCCAGCGTCTGCTGCATGCTGCGGTGCAGAATTTGCTTCCTTCTGCAGCAGGTTCGCTGCACTCTGAAGCGTTAGAGGCTACTCTTGCCGAATGCCCGCCAAACAGAGGCAGTAACAACAGCAATCCTCATGCGAGAGCAAAAAGGGAGGAGATTCGAGGCAATGTGAGTGCAGAGACCCGATTGCAGCCCACCCACCTCCAACGGTTCGCTGTACCTGAGAGGCGTTTTGTTTGTGCTGTTCGCCCTGCTGTGTTTCGAAACATTTTCATCTCACATATGTAATGCGGTCAAGACGCTCGAGTCCAGAGGCGCCCGGCGGAGCAAGCCTCAAGGTCGAGTCAGACGCTCGCTGGGCTGCCAAAGCCTCAAGGCGTTGAGCTATACGGCGATCCGGGGGAACAAACGCAGTTATACAACGGGCTTGCAGAGAGGACGTTGAAGTGTTTTGAAACATATACTGCAACCGTCATTCGCCCCCAGCTGTCAACGGAAGGAGAGAAACATCAAGTCCACTCGAGGTGATCCGGCTAAGAAACTGCATGAAACATTCGTCCTATCAAAAGAGGTGTTTGATATGCGAGTCGCGGCGTGCAGTCTGCCAAGGTGCGGGCGTTGTGTGGTTGCTTGGCCAAGGTTCAGCGTGCATTTATCACGACAAAGATCGCTCCAGTTCTCTATGATCGCCGTGGTGGCATTAGCATGAGTATTATTGCATGAAACTGACGACGTCGAAGGTCTCGTGCGGTGCCCGTATCCACAACTCCACTCCTCAGCCAAGAGATTTGCAAGTGTGTATGTGTGTAGGTACCTTAACGCTTTCTTTAAAGTTATTTTAATAGAACTAGGAAACTCGAGCCATTTTAAATGATTAGAAGGGCCGTTTAAGGGGAATTATTCGATGGATGATGAGCAGGAAAATCCGGAGACCCGCGCGGGCCGGGCCAACTTCAAAGCTTCGTGTCCATAATCCTCACGTGGGGAAGTAAGCCTCGTGCAATTTAGACTTTGCGGAATGTCCTAGATTGACATGGCGCTGCCGCTTCGTCAGATTGTAGTAAAATGGTGGAGGCGACTCTGTCGGACTGTCCTCGATTCCTTGCATTTCCACGCACGGCAAAGCTGAGAACAAAGAGCAAACCAAGCCGGGCGAGGACCGTCAGGACGACGGGGCCGTGAGGCTGTCAAAATCCTCCGCCAGGAACCAGGCATCGCCTTGTTTGAAGGAGCATTTCTGTCTTGCGAATCGCTCGAGGCACCGTCGGCGACTCCCACAGTTGCATTCGAAGTGGCTGGGCGTTATAGGCAGGTCATTGGCATATAACCTAGCTTTGCATGTCCTCCGCAACCGCAAGCGATAAAGAACAAGGTCCCCATGTTCAGCACAGCAGAAAAGCTCTTGCGGAAGGTTAAGCAGCTTACTGACCTTACATATCTACGTGCGCTTTTCATTGTCACGAGCGCTCTCGCGCGGAATAACGACGTATTCGCTCGCCAATAGCTTCTGCTGGTGGACTCGACTGTTGAGGGAGTACCGCAGGAGAGTGGAGTGCGCATGATGAGCGAGGTGCGAGACGATAGTTATGCTCGGCATGTTGAGCATACTAATCTCTGCAACTGAGCAATAATGATTGCATGTACATGGCTTGCCTCGTTCTCGCGGAGGTGGTCGTAGCAACCATACACGGTTGCCGTTCAGATGCAGCATTTGGTTATCTGCATCTTCTTCCGATTCGAGAATAACGTTAACGTTATGCTTGCTTGCAATGGATCAGCAGAGCAGGAAATCCTCTCCGGTGGCCTTTCGTGGAGAGAGCGAAGATAGCATGAGGCCGTGCTTGTTTACTCTAATGGACGCATAGCGGAGGGACCCGTGCAATCCTCCGCTGTGAGCCGTCGTTGCTCTGGTGGATTTGTCGAATGCGGGAAACGAGAGGAGAGTTTGGCAGGGGACTGACGGGCCGGGACACCGCAGTCATCCCGCAAACTGCAACGCGCATCATCGAGGTCTTCTGTACCTCCTGCACAGGCTGCAAGAGAGCAGAACGTATTGGAAACCTGTTCTCAACAGCTCCATGTGGTCGACCATTTCACCCCGCATCGCAGAAAGAATCCTGTTGGCACAGTGATGGTGTTCCTGAAGGGTTGTGGGCGATGCAAATGATATCTCTTCGCAACATCCAGTGTCAACAACCGCAGAGAAGACCAGAACAGCTGATTCCTGTGAAAGAGTAGACGTGCAGCCGAAATTTTTGTCAGTCATCGAATTTAATTTTAGACTCGCGAGAAGATCAGTGTGTCAGCGGCGGTGGACGTAACTTAAGGCGATGGTTTATCAGTCGTCCAGAGCCTCAGCCGACGGTGAAGTTGAAAAAGCGTTCACACTGAAAGCCTGAAGGGCGTTTCAAAGCGCACTTGGCTTGAACGGTCATGGTGGTCGATCAGGCGAACGGGCTGTGGCGCGCAAGTGTCGGACCAAACCAGCGACCATCGACAACCAAAGACGGAATTCGAAAAATGATGAAAGATCACGATGCGGCCACTGTTCTGATCAACCAGATCTTGAGGCGCCATCGACCAGTACGTATCACCGTGAGGGGTTGAACGACGTGGGGAAGTCCGTGGTCTCTTTGATTTTGGGACCGATTTCGCCATCCAAACGTTTGACGAGCTTCTTGTTCGTCGAATTGTGAAGCCAGGCGTTCTGGTTCTGATGACGCCAAAACAGGACGACGATTTTGCAACTGGTTGACACACAAGCCTGCTGCTGGCCCCCGGCTTCCACGCGAGAAACTGGGGTAGTGCCATAGTGGTCAATCTTGATGCTTGTGGCTGCCGTTAGGCATGAGTTCCTAGCTGATGCGCTAGGACTGTCACGTTGCAGGAGGCCACTCCGGCTCACCGACAGAAGAGTTCAACGAGTCAAGAGGAGTGTTTTGGACGGCTGAGGATCCTCAGGAAGCATCGGCACTGTGGAGAGTGTTCCGCGAGGGTCTTATGGCGTTGATACAAGCAGCTATAATAGTGGCGTCTTATTGCAGGAACAGTGCGGATCGCACTGACCAGGTGAATGGTTGACGCAGCCGATGCGTGAACCGCACAGGATGCTGGCGAACTGAAGATCCCGTCAATCTTGAAGGAGTGGTGGTACAGCATACAAGTCTGTCGAGGTGCTTCTGCAGCAGTTCGCCGGCGGCAGAATGATCCCTCCCGAGGACCAAGAACTGTTGATAAGGTCGGGGGGTTTTGCTTGCCAGCTGGTTGAAAATCCTGAGAGACGGGCAGCGACCGGGCATGATGATAAAAACTCCGGTGCGGAGCGGGTGATTTTGACCTCCTTGGCAACGTTCTGAAAGTGTGTAAGTTTTAACGCGTTAGTAGGCTTGCTTAATGCTGACTCGCAGCCCTGGCGATGTGCAGGATGAACACGAGTATGTAGAATACTAAGTTAGAAACAATAGTAAATCGTGGCAGGGAGGCTAAAATCGCGTTGCCATGGGAGAACTAGGCGTTCACACAAGGAAATCTGTCGTTCTCGACTCGACGCGGAAAGACTGATACAGCCATGGGTGAGTGCCATAACTGCGTCAGGTATAGCATCTCGAGTACATGGCGCGCCGCGAGCAATGCTGCGGCAAGATATGGCGTGCCCCCACCAAAGATGGACGAGGAGGGTCCAGGTTTCACGTCCGTCCAATCCTCTGCCCATGGCGGCAGCACGGTGCAATCCGGATTAGCGTTGAACTGGGGAAGACTTGGGGGTGGCAGGGCGTCTTGCGGGCTCCCGCCGAGTCAAGAGTGACAAAACTCCGAGCGATCCACAGTCCACACATAAGGCAAAGATGTCTCCGCATCCTGCTCTTCATGCAGGGAGCAAGCGTGTTTGATATGGCTGCTTCTCCAGTCGCAGAATTCTTCCCCCGGTTCGCCAGCCCTTAACAGACATGTATTAAGACTGCCTCGCATCGCTCGACCATGACACACATCGCCAATTGTATGCGTCGTAGCTTCGACAGCAACGGAGACGTTTATATATCCAACAGGATGTCTGAAATCGTCAGTGGAAACAATCCTGTTTACCGTCGGCAAGAGTGACAGCAACTGACCGATATATAGATGCAATACGAGTCTGACGACTTGCCTCTGCGCTCTCCAAAGACGTCACGGTGGCCAACACAGCCAAGCAAAGCTCTGGCTTCTCGTTGGAATCAATTCCTGAACCTGGAAAAGAAAATGGCGCTTGCAATGGGGCGTTCAGGGACTTCTCTCAGCGATAGCAACGTTCCTTCTGAAGTCTCAACCTCCTTTCGAAGTCCTGGTAGCCGAGATCCAAGTCCGGCCATGAGGACCGGGCAGTCACTCTCTCAAAGACGGCAAATTAGTGTTCCCGAATTGCGAACCACCACTCTAGCCTCGAGTGCAATGACAACGGTGCAAGAGGCCTCCCTTGATTCTCGTAAGTTCTGGCCTCACGATCAACAAGAGTCCCGCTGACCGTAATTCAGCAACAATACCTGGAATGCCACCTCTTCATCAGATCATGGAAGAGTCTTGTGGCCACAGCAGGTCCAGCAGCGCGCCGGGAAGTGATCTAAGAGCATTCCACGCTCTTGGATCCGTTCAAAAGCAGTTGCAAGAAGCCATGGAACCCGCCTGGGCTGTGGAGCCCTTTGTTGATGCCGACATCGTGGCCCCTCTGAGGTACACGAAAAATCTCAATGCGTGGTTGGATTCCTCCATGCCTGGGACCCCCTTTCCCCGGTCTCACACCGCTCCGCCTTTGGAAACTCAAACCAGAGGCTCACCTCCAGCTCCTTTGAACCCGACCAAACCACTCTCTCCAATCCTCAGTCCAGCCCTCACGCCTCGTCCTGTTCTTCGGGTGGCAACGGCCATAGAGGTGACCAGAGCAGAAAGGGAAGAGCCTCCGGAAGTTCCTCCAAAGTCTCCATCCACACTGGCATCCAAGTCTTCCAAGCAGTCGCTGGATGATGGAATTCCATCGATTATCATTGCGTCCATGGATATGTCCTCGGCAACGACTCCGAAGACAGCTTTCCCGGTCATGACGCCCCCCAACAGCGGTATCACTGGTTCCATCCACAACAGCGGTCACAGTAGAGCCAGTTCCGAAGGATCCATCCTTGACCGTGGCCGTCCGGTCAAGAGAAAGTCGAAGAAGGAAAGCAGTACAAGTCCGAAAAGCGCCGGGGGGAATTCTACACTTCCAAACGGCGTTGCCCCTGCCGATGCTTTGATAAAAATTTCAGAACGCGAGAGACAGGGTCTCCATAAGCAAGCCTTGGAACAGGTCGAACGATACGAGATCCTCCGGCCCAAGAATGTCTCATCGCTGTCCAAGGTATGTGGAAATGTCGCCCACATTTCACGACTCTTATTGACTTGACTAGGAACTCCGCGCTCTTGACGATCGATGTGCATACCTCCGCAAAACCTACAAGTCGCTTCGGGCTGGTCGCCAAAAGCTCCACAAACGAATGATCAATTACTTGAGGAGTGAGACACTCGTCTTTTCGAAAGAAGCCCTGCTGCGACAAGAGGAAGCGTTGGTGGAGCTGGATGCGTCAATCGATGACTGGATTGCGAAACTCGAGTACGCCGAGAACCGCCGCTTGCGTGTGCGTCAGAAATTGCTTGAGCACGTCGCGGCCTCCATGACCCTCAACGGCCCCGGGCCTGCTCAGCGAGCAATGGCTTGTGTGACACCTCCTGGAAGTCCCACCGCTCGAGGGATCAGTCCTTCCCGAAGTTCGCAGGCGGCATCCAGTCCCCCTCGGGCCGGTCGGAGGGACATTGAATCGATCAAGGTGTATGCTGAACCGCCCATCTACGCCGATCATCAGGAGATTGAGCAGCAGATCTACACTGATCCACCAGCCATCAACAGCAATCTCTTTTCTGATATTGAACTGGCTGTCGCCAGAATGTGCGAAGCTTGTTAACCACCCTCATGGGTCCCACAACTACTGCATTTCTTGTTAATAGTTCTTTAGCCCTTCTCTTTGCCACCATTCGTTCGAGCATCTTGCTGGAGTTAACACTAATAAGTCGGCTGTCTGTACTCTGCGCTGCTTTGGCTCAATGTCACGATATGAACGAGAGAAGGGGTCATGATTGTAATGATACACGGCCAACATGGTTTGCAGAAAAATTCTTTCGTTTAGCGGAATACCCAGGAGGAATAATTGGAAGCTCAATGTTATGAGGCTCTGCGGAAGCCTTCTCATGTCTTTACGCTTTCAACAATGTATGATAATGACTTTTAACGAATGAAATCATTGATACTACGAATTGACATGAAAGACGCGACCAGATTGACGTAAGTGGAGCAGCCAAATTGGCGTGAAGGGAACAACAACCAGATATGTGGACAGCTACAGACCTTGAAGCAACTCACCCGAAAGACCACCACCGTATCGTAAAGGGGAGAGTAATCCTTAGGCCGTCGCTTCAAACGGGGCATGTGGTGATACTGTCGGTGGTGGTGGGCAACACGAGCTGCCATCCGAATCATCGGGTGATTGTTTCGACCTCGTGCATATGCTGGAGAAAGAGCATCAAGTTCCGGCCACGTGAAGACCACGATGAGGCTCTGCTTTGGTGTTGAAAGTCAATTCTGTGGCTGCATGACTGGCGGAAGACGAATGGCAAGTCGGAGCGGAGAGGCGAAGGGCGGGATTGGCAAAAGAGGAGAGCACGGAGAGGTGGGGTTGTGCGAGAAGATCTTATCTTATCATTCGGAGAATCCTTTGTTCCGCGCTCCGGCGGGCTCGGGAACGAGAAAAGATCTCTGAATGAATATCTCTCTCTCTGTTTGTCTCCTCCATCATGACTCCGGATCATGGCGACCAACTCGATCAAGCTGCTCACGGGCAACTCGCACCCGGAGCTTGCCCGCCTTGTGGCAGAACGTCTAGGAATTGAGCTCACCAAGATCTTGGTGCTACAATATTCGAACCAGGAAACCTCAGTCACCATCGGCGAATCTGTACGAGACGAAGATGGTATATTTCCCTCCGTTCAGCCTTGAGGAACTCAAGCTAAAATAATTATGCAGTGTTCATCCTCCAGTCGACAGCGCCTGGCGACATCAACGACGGTCTTATGGAACTCCTGATCATGATCAACGCATGCAAGACAGCTTCCGCTCGTCGCATAACCGCCGTCATCCCAAACTTCCCCTACGCTCGACAAGACAAGAAGGACAAATCTCGCGCGCCAATCACTGCTAAACTCATGGCCAACATGCTGCAGACTGCTGGCTGCAACCATGTGATCACAATGGACCTACACGCCAGCCAGATCCAAGGCTTCTTCAACGTTCCGGTGGATAACCTCTATGCAGAGCCCAGTACCCTCAGGTGGATACGGGAGAATCTTCCGGTGCGAGATTGTGTGATCGTCAGCCCAGATGCAGGAGGAGCCAAGAGGTAGGCCAATCCCAAGGTCCCTACTGAAAGAGATCCCATACTAATATTTTCCAGGGCAACTTCCATAGCAGACGGCCTGGACCTCGCCTTCGCTCTCATTCATAAAGAGCGCGCCCGCCCCAACGAAGTCTCGCGCATGGTCCTCGTCGGCGACGTCAAAGACCGCATCGCAATTATCGTCGACGACATGGCCGACACGTGCGGCACCCTCGTCAAGGCCGGCGACGTCATCATGGAGCACGGCGCGAAGGAAGTTATTGCCATCGTCACCCACGGTATTCTCAGCGGAAACGCCATCGAAGCGCTCAATGGCAGCCAGTTGAGGAAAGTGGTAGTGACGAATACGGTGCCGCATGCGGAGAAGAAGGAGAAGTGTTCGCGGCTTGAGACAATTGATATCAGCCCGACGCTGGCCGAGGCGTGTAGGCGGACTCATAATGGAGAGAGCGTGAGTTTCTTGTTCAAGCATGCGCCGGTGGATTGAGCGTCTGGGACGGCTCATCTGGCAGCAAAAATGCGCCAGAGAACATGAAACAACTTTTCTCCGTTCCGCTGGGATATAATACAACGACCCTAGACGAGGCGTGAAGAAAATCAACATTTCCAGTTTTGGTACTGGTTTTTGTGTAAATAAGGAGCTGGCAACCTTGGTCATCAGTAATATTTCGTCTTCGTATTCGAAAGGCTCGTAATGAATACCTTTCTATGAAGAGCTAAGCTTTCAACGTCAAGTAGCCTTCGCGAACTGTTTTTATTCAACGCCCTCGCTCTAAAATCAGTATGAAGACGTATGAACTGCATTAGCTAAAAACCGAACGTAGGCTTGGATCTAGCTCGCAAAGAGTTTAGCCCAAAGGAACAGGTCTCCCCGGTACCTGATATCATTGATATAATACGAGGAGTTAGTAGGCCCGAGTTACAGTGCGTGGCTCCGAGATCCAGTCACCACATAAAATGAAGAGAGAAGAAAATAATGGAGGTGAAATGGTCAGTGTTCAATGGGATATGATAACACTATCTAAGATGTACAAGCCTCGGGTTTCCTTTTTTGAATCGCGCTCATAAATCGAAGTGGTGGAGGAAGAGGACTTATTTACAGAGTGTCGGTGAGGAGCTTGTTCATCTTTGCCATCTTGGACGCAACGCTGAGGTCAATTGTTCGGTCGCCGATTTCAACAATGAGACCGCCCTTGATTTCCGGGTTGACCTGGACGGATGTTAATATTGAACTCGAAACAGAGTATGGGGAATCTAGTCTGGACGTACCTTGGGCACAACCTTCAGCTTTTTGCCAGAACCGACGTATTGAGACTTGGAGATGGAGCCTTCGAGTTGTCGCAGGACCTTCGCATCGAGAGGCTTTCTGAATGTTAGCATCCGCGGATGACTACCTTTTCGTAAGGATCCCTCTTTTGACAAAAACTTACCGCAGCACTGGTAACGACGAGCTCAATCTCTCCCTTGTAAGCCCCCATCAACTGTCGGTAGTTCTCGCACACCGCCTTCAAGACGCCCAGCCTGTTGTTGTCCGCGAGAGTTTGCAAGAAGCCCTTCAGCACGCCGTCCTTGGCACCCGTGCTCTTGAGTAGCTCGGTGATGATTTGAGTCTTGTCTGAGGAGGAGAGGGTAGGCGCGTTGAGGACGAGCTCGAGCTTGGGGTCTTTCTCGAAAGTCTGGTTCAGCTTCTCGATGGCTGCGGCGGTGGCATCGATGGTGGAGGTTTTGGCGGAGGCGGTCCACTGTTGGTTTGATTTCCTTGTTAGTGTCGCTGTCCATAGCCGAAAGAGTGTGATGCTATCCAATTCAAGTGCGTAGAGTCCAATTGGGGTATACGGGGTGTGCGAAACGTACCAAGGCACTGGCATAAGTCCCATCAACACCGTACATGGCGAGAGGCGGCTTGGTGGATGCTTCCGAAGCAGCCTGAGCATAGCTGCGGATGGCGATCCGGGGAGCCATTGAGGCGCGAGGAGCGCTCACGCGCGCGGCCTGCGCAATTGCACGGGACGACAGCATGTCGAAGAGAGCGGAGAGGTTGATGGGAGGATGGCGGATGGGATGGCGAGCTGGTGAAGTCTTGCTTGGAGCTCTGAAGTTGAGGTCGTGATGCCGGTGCCGGGAAAGTCCGTGTGAGGATGCCGAGGTTTTGCCGACTAGGATATCCGATTGACAAGGTTCGTCTGGAAAACACGCCGAACCTGTCGGCCTTGTATCATTTCAAGTGCAATTCTTTTGTCCTTCTTGACCAGTCAGAATCATATTTCTTCATTGCGCTATATATGCTCGCAAGGCTCTACATAAGCTTCCCCTTTTTGCATTCACGAGCCGCCTACAAAAGCAGAGCAGCGATTAATAGGCGATTGTTTTCGATGTATGGATCATGTTAGCATTAGAATACCTAAGCCCATGATCTCTTGCCAAAATTTGTTCTTTGAATGAAACCCTTTGCGTGGCTTCCGTAGAGGTGGAATAGCCAACATTTTATATCGAGACTTGCCCGTGCTGCCTCGAAGTACTTTTGTAATTTCATTTTGATGAATTGCTTCCTTATACGAACAGTTCAGATTCCTTGGAGTGGAAATAGAGCTACCGATAAAGAGTTGAGACCGAGGCCGAAACAAACATAAGAGGAGCCAACTGCTGTTCAACTCAAAGCTGCCACCACACACTTTCCCAGTTTTTTTAGGGGCAGAACTTTGAACAGAGGCGTGTTGTTCCGAATACCATTCCAAACACCGATTTCCAGTGGAGCAACCCAGTTTTCCAATCTCGAAGACAAGTCCTGCCTTCTTGCAAGTACGATATCTTTTCAAACCCAATGATAGGGGCACCCCTTAAAGCATCTCCCCTGTCCGCTGCCTCTTGTTATTACTCTCATCTTCCTCCTTGATCTCCACCGTACGCGCCACCGCAGGCTGCTCACTCCTATCCCTCTTCGACACCGCACCTGGCCTCTCAGTCGTCGTCAACGCACCCGACATATCCCTCGGGCCATCCGCCGCCATTTCCTTCAGATTCGCCTTGCTCGGCATTTTACGTGGCGGCAAGACTTCCAGCGCCATTCCATGAAGCAATTTATAGATCTCGTCGTCTCGGAAACCAGTCATGCGCGCGAAGGAGATTGCGGCGCGGATTTGCATGCGGAAGGCCTCCTCTACGGCTGGATCGAGGGGAGCGGGATGTGGGATATCAGAATGGGTTGTTTCGTCAGACTCCACGCTGGAAACACTTGTTGGGGATGACGAGGAGGCGGTGGGCATCTCGGATCTCCTGGGCGTCCTGGGAGGCTTGGGTGTACGGTCTCGCGGCATGATGCTTTGGTCTTTGGTCTCGATGGATGCGGGAAATGGCGTAGTGCTCGTAACGTGCGCACTGAAAGTCGAAGCTGCTGAAGGATAGGAAGTACTGTTCCTCTGTTGGATGATGGCAGATGAATATTGTGCTAAATTCCTCCGTCGTCTGCGCAGAAACGTTAGGGCCCAAAACGAGTTCGTTGTAAAGTCTGTCGTTGGATCTTCGCGTACATTTCTGCCTGCAGACTTCGCGCGATGGAGATATTTGGGTGATCTTTCATGCCGTGGATGTGGATATTTTCGACATGAATTTTCAATTTTCCTGTATCTGAAAAGCGTTTTCCTTCCCTAGTCGTGTTGACGCAGAAGGCGCAATACCTCTCGCAAGGCAGAACTTGAAGGACACCGACATCTGGCCAAATGTGGGAGTGACCCTCGTCGCATAATACTTCGTTCATTGTTGTTTCGAGGCTATCCGAGGAAGGATGACTGAGAAACTGGAGTAGTTGAGAAGGATCAACACGTATTTTCAAAGGATGGAAGTTCCTAAAGTGGGTTGAGGCCAAAGAGGAAGTCGAAACTTGAAGTGATATCGAGGTCTGAGGATGGAGTCAAAATAACTGAGATGACACACATTGATGACAGGAGAAAGGGTTGTGACCTCGAAAAGGTTGTTGTCCCAGAGAACCTCGGGATTAGTCCAAGAGCTCAATGTCTTTCCAACTTTTCAGAAGCGCAAGTGGTAAGGGTGTGATTCAAGAGACCTGTATATTGGAAGGTTAGATACCGGACTCGAGGTAAACCAGGCACGGAGCCATACCTACACTGTAGGTGGGGTATACCCAAGGGTTTGGAGATTCGTAGGCATTGAATCTAGACAGCACGGCCAAATGCCCAAAATCATCACATCTCGCACCTTCGTGCAGTCGTTCAGCACCATACTACTACCAGGGAAAGCTTGTGAAATGCGGAGTAGAAGCCAGCCGTCAATCCTGGCTCCCACAAGTCCTTGGCTACACGATGATGTGCATACATACGCTCGACAAGAATGGAAATGGTGCCATGAGTGCACAGGCTCTACCTTTGTACTTAAAAGTAAGCCAAGATAACAATGAGTGCATAAAGAATAATCTAAGGTGGGAGAGGAAACATGGGAGGAACGGAGTGGAACGGAACAACCCTATTGGACAGCTGATAGTCAGGACGAGACTGTTGGAAGCTATAGTGGTATTTCTGCCTGCTCCCATAGGACCGATTTGCTGTTTCTATATACTCACGCTGTAACGCCAGTGCATATCATGCAACGCTCATTGCAGGTTCCTAGGATATCAACCATCATCACACCTAACCTAGAGAGATGTCTATAGATTCGTCAAGTAGTCTTCAACTTCCTGAGAGCTCAACTTTCGAAACCTAGGCCCCACTGCGCCCTCGACACCCTCGTACCCGAGAAGTCGGTCCTCTGGGGGTCCCACGATACCTAGTCAAAGTGTTAGTCATGAGATTTAGAACAGATATGGACAGCGCTCACCGATCTCGACCGTGTCTCCATTCATCTCGCCTTCGATCGTCTCCTTTAGGGTCAACAAAGCGATGTGAATAGCATCCTCGAGCTCCAACCCCTCCGTGTACCTCTTCTCCAGGAAAGTCTTGGCACTCATCGAGCTCTTGCCGATCGCAGTCGCTTTCCACGGGAAATAACTTCCACTCGGGTCAACTTGGTATAAGCTTGGACCGCCCTTCAAGATACCACCAGTCTTGCCGGACACCTTCTTCTTCTCTCCGTCGCTAGTCTCGATCTCCATAGCCTCCGCATCTGGCTGAACGCCATCATCCCAGCCCGCGATCAACAGACTGACACCGTACGGCCGCACACCACCGGACTGCGTTGCCTCCTGCATGACCTTCGCGACGTCCTGGACTAATATCCTGGTGGGAGGATACTCGTTGTAGATGCGCTTGTAGCCAGTGTGGGACACTTTCCGCGCCTTGTCGACGAGAATGCGGTAGTCGGGGCCCATGCCGGAGTAGACCATGCCGATGTTGGGGGTGATCAGGCTGACTTTCGAGGATGAGGAGGGATCAATGAGAGGGGAGGAAGACTTCTTTTCGGTGGCGAGGACAATGCCATTGGTGGCTACGTATTCTGTCAGCTACGCTATGAATGTTTTGTGGATTGAAGTACCTTTGATGCCCAGCGACGTGACACCCTGATTTACGGCATTCAGGGCATATTCTTTGGAGGGTCAGCAGGGGTACATAAGCAGGAAAGCCTCACAAGCTCTTCTGTACACACCGATCTGGATGAGTTTTCCACTATAACATGAAGTTAGTACAATGAGCGCGACTAACTTGGTTGATTGATGTTTACCTTGGATTGAATGTCGTGAGAGAGAAAGAGTAGCGGTCGGCCATGTTGAGGCTTGTTGGTGTGAGAGAGACTGTGCAAGGTGATATGCAGATTGGAGGGGTCTTTATGGGAAGAGAAGGATCTGAAGGCTAGGAGGGGTGATGGCAGCTAGAAGTTGGAGTTGAAGTTGGAGCTCAAGCAGGCAAGCTTGAGCTGCGCGTCTCCCAATGCCAAGAGATGGATGATACTCGCGCGCTTATCATCGGCGCTTATTCAACGACTCTTCGGCGGAGCATTTTGTCCGTCGCCAGCCAGCATCTAGAGTGTTCCACCTACCTAGCTTCGACTGACGACAATAGCTCCTTTCTTTCCACTTGTCTCATCTTGACACGTTGCCTTCCTTTCATCTCCTCCATTCCAGCACTTTGCTGCCTCTCGTGTATCTTCTTCCTTTGTTCGCTTGCGGAAAGACTGTTGCGACTTGCCAAGGGCAAACTGGTGACACTGCCAAACACCATTCATATATCATGACGTGAACTCATACATTCTTGCCCACAGGGTGCTACTTTACTCGAACACTATATCTTAAAACTTTTCTTTCGTTTTTGAACCTGACAAGGCGAAGACACCATGACCTCCACAGGCTTCCAACCGTCGGCATGGCAGTGGCCAGACTCAATGCCCAAAGCTACCGAGAAGCCAGAGCAGTCCGATGATCAAATGGACAACCCAAATGAGGGGCCCGGGATTCATGACCAGGCTGAAAACCTGCACGATACTACCGATGGCAACACTGCACGGCCAAGGACAAAGACGTACCCGCCGAGGACTTGCCGTATCTGCCTCGAAACTGTCCAGCCAACTTTTCACCCTCCGTCCGAGCATATTCCAACCATGTTCAGGCCTCAAGGCAACGTTACCTACGACTCTGAAGAAGGGCGGCTTTTGAAGCCGTGCAAATGCAAAGGAACGCAGAAGTATGTCCACGAGAAATGCCTCGAGTCTTGGAGGACATCTAGCGCAGGAAGTGGGAGCCAAAACTACTACAAATGCCCCACGTGCCGTCATTCTTATCGGATCGAGAGGGTGAAATGGGGCAATTGGCTCAGGAGTACCGGTATTTCCCCGGTATAACCATCTGTTTGAACCACTGGCTAACAATACCGCAGCTTCTCAGGTCGGTCTTACCATTACCATTCTGATATTCACCATATTTCTCCTCGGATTTTTCGCGGACCCCGTATTGAACACCTACTATTGGTTTCACGGTATCGATTACGTTGACATTGAGGACGAGGAGGCTTCAACTTGGGGCCTGCACTTCGCAAATGGTCTTGTATCTCTCGGACTTCTCAGCTTCCTCAAAACTTTCCTCTCCGCACCTGTCCGCTTCTTCAACTTCCGGATTGGCGGGACTGGCAATGCACAGGTAGGAAATACTGGACGAGACAGGCTCCAGAATGTCAGTTGGCTTGTTGTTTTGATCGGAGTCATGACTTTTTTATGGGTACGTTATTTCGGAGATGTTTTTCGGACACCACTAATAAGTACAGGCTGTCTGGAAGGGAGTTCGTGCTTTGACCCGACGGTTCTTGGAGGGAGCAGCTGAAAGAGTCATGGATGTTGATGGCGAGGATCCAGATGATGCTGAGAATGAACAGTAGCGCGTAGAAGCCTGTTGCCCAATCCAAATTTTTCGGTCACGTCTTCCCTTCCGCGAGTGCCAGCGTGAACCGCACATCTTTAAGTTTATCACGTTCTATCCAATGGCGTGCCAAACGAGTCTTTGTGCGAAGAGAAAATTGCTTCCATGTCTTCGGAGATTCGGACGTTTTGTCCACCTCTGCTAGACTGGTTTGCTAGCCACCCTAAGCATCAATGCCTCTCCAGTTTCCGACTGTCCGTGAGAGAGCGTTCTATAAGCGTAAAGCGAAGGTTGACACATACGCAAGTCAGGTTTTCAGTTCTTACTAAGTTTATCGGGTCACGACTGAAATCTGGTTGACGATGGACGCACCCGGAAGTCTGGTTTTCGATTAGGTACCTCCCAGACTTTGCCTTGAGGGCACGCTATGTACGAAATTGCTTCGGAAATGCCAAAGCTGATGAGATGTGTCTTTCGTTTGGTATCGTAAACATCTCTCATCCTGGGAGTTGTCCAGGAATGACCTAAGCGCCACCTCTTTCTCACATCTTGGGAATTGGTCGACTTTCCAGCTGCTGGGCGTTTCGTCATACTTCTATATCTACTTTAGAGATACCATGCGCACGTTGTGGTTGTAGTACAAGAGTAATGACCACAGCACCAAGGGGCGTGTTTTCCTGTGCGACGAAAGGGGGTGATAGTTCCCAAACAGGGATATAGCACCAAGTCCATGCTCATATCACGCTTGCAACTTGGACTGCTCTTTCGAACTACACGCCTCAGGACAATTGAGAATGTGAACCAAATTAGTTGATAAGGGCTTTTCTTCTCCACAGATTACCCCATAAGCAGCCCTGCCGATCCCCAGATTGCCATGATTGTTAGCTCGGACCAAGCCCGCAGCTGTGGCGTCCGCCTTGTTCGCGCGCCCGAGCACAGCTCCTATTCAGCAGACGGAAGACTACATTTCTCCTGGAAATCGTTTGGGGGAGACTCCTGTCCTTTCTTTTCTATCATGAATAGATGACTGCCATGACCATGAATAGCCTCAATGGAGCTGCTGCGACGTCGGATACGAACAACACGCCGCACCCTCAACGATCAACCACCAGCAGCCCACCACAGCCGGAACGCTTGATTTGCGGAGTTGACTTTGGCACCACTTTCTCGGGCGTAGCCTTCACTTGTACGGCTACTCCCCTGGACGTCGATATCATCAAGCAGTGAGTGCAATTGAGGTCCTTTCAGCGACTGGAATCAGGCATCAACATTTACCAACTCCCATTCAGATGGCCAGGAGGCAACGGCATCACGAGCGACAAAGTCCCCACCGAGATAGGATATTTCGCGGCTCCATCGTCTGGGAGCAGTACTCCCACTTCCAATGGCGGCTCCCCCGAGATCGTCACGAAATGGGGCTTCCAATTCGCGCCCTCGGAGCCTCGACTACGATGTATCAAGCTCTTCCTCGACCGCGCTCAGCCCCTCCCACACTTCGTCTCACCCCTCGACACAGCGGCCCAATTGCGCAAGTTCGATCGCACGGTCATGGACGCCGTGTCCGACTACCTGACGGCCATTTACAAGCACACAATGGACACACTGACGCGGAGATATGGCGAGACCTTTATGGCGCAGGCGCAGACCGAGTTTGTGCTCACGGTTCCCGCGGTATGGAGTGATGCTGCGAAGAATGCTACTCTCCAGGCCGCTGAGAGAGCCGGTATGGGGTCCCGGCATACAATGAAGCTCATCAGCGAACCGGAAGCAGCGGCCGTATACACTCTCAAAGCAATCCAACCAAACCATCTGAAAGTGGGGGACAATTTCATTGTGTGCGACGCTGGCGGAGGAACTGTCGACCTGATCGCATACACCATAACGCACCTCTCTCCTCTCCGCGTGGAGGAATCCGCCGTCGGAACAGGAGGCCTATGCGGCTCGGCCTTCCTGAACTACCGCTTCGAAGACTTTGTCAAAAACCGCATCGGCGACGAGCTCTACAACCACATGCGCGCCAACAAGGCAAAGACGTGGAACATGGGTCTCAAATACTTCGAAGAGTTCGTCAAGCGCAATTTCAACGAAGATGAATCCACCGAAGTCAATGTGCCCTTTCCCGGCCTCCCCGATGACGAGAGCGTGGGTCTCGATAGCGGGTTTCTCGTCATGTCGCATGAAGAGGTTCGCGAGATCTTTGAGCCTGTTGTCAAGGGTGTGATTGATCTGGTTGACGGGCAGGTGCAGCAGATTCGTGAGCGCGGGAAGAGCGTTACGGGGATTGTGCTTGTTGGCGGCTTTGGAGGGAGCGATGCCCTGTATAAGCGCATGAAGGCGTTTTTTAATAATGCGGCGCCCCCGCCGCCATATGAGGAGACGCCGTCAAATGGCGTGAGTCATCATCCTGAGCCCATTGAGGTTATGCATCCGATGTATGCCTGGACGGCGGTGGTCAGGGGAGCAGTGCTTAGAGGGCTAGAGGGGAGTATGGTTGTGTCGAGACGGATTGCTAGGAGCTATGGGACGAGTTACGCGACCGTGTTTGATGAGCATGTTCACCCGGTCAAGGATCGGTACTGGAGTCCGCTGTGGGAGAGGTGGATGGTCAGCGATCGGATGCAGTGGCACATCATGAAGGTACGTTTAATGACATGAACATCCCCCCTATAAGCCTTCACCGAGTCCCGAGAAACGACAAACTAAACAACATAACCAGGGCGACCAAATATCAGAACACACACCAATCTCCTTCCACTACACACGCAACTTCCGCCCAGGCCAATCCCTCATCGTAGAAGACGAACTCATCGCCTGCGACGACGAGGACAACCCACCCGACGCTTACGATCCGTCCCTCATCAATGTCTGCACGCTCATTACGGACCTCAATGCCGTGCCCAAGCACTGCTTTTCGCGGCTGACGACGACAAAGGGCGTCGAGTTTGATAATTTGGATTTCACGCTGGATATGCGAGTGGAGAGCGCGGGGTTGGTTTTTGAGTTGAAGGTGGATGGCGTGAGGTATGGGAGTGTGGAGGCGAAATTTCATTAGGTTTACTTTTTGGTCTGGTCTGAGGAACGTGGGAGGGGTGGGAGTGTTGGGATTGGGATGT
The DNA here is from genome assembly GCA_010015705.1 of Aulographum hederae CBS 113979. Taxonomy (NCBI): domain Eukaryota; kingdom Fungi; phylum Ascomycota; class Dothideomycetes; order Aulographales; family Aulographaceae; genus Aulographum; species Aulographum hederae. Next base: position 251,004 of record ML977146.1, on the reverse strand, counting down.
GTGTATGAGTACCGCTTTACTGAGTGGTTGGGATAGGATTGGAAGATTCAGTCAGTGGAACTGAAGTCCGATTTGGTATAGGAGTGGAGGCACATGGGTATTCTGCTTGTTGCCCTCCTTTTATTGTATAATGTCAATTTGAAGCCACACTTGATAAACCAACCAGAGTATTCGAGTAGGCAATATTCCCCTTGAGTACCACAAGTAAAATGCTGTTTGTGGATACCTACTCTACATCTTCCACTAATCCACTCTTCTTAGTATACTAGAGGTAGTTCTGCAATTCAAGATATCAACTAAACCCAAAGTACACGGATTTCCGTGGGTGAGATTACTTCATAAGGTAAGTAGTAGCGGTAGATAACTGAATTCAAAGCTTTCAAACGAGCTACCGTCGGCTTGGAACAACTCACAGACTAATCAACTTCACCTAAGATACTCTCGTTTCATGGACAGAGTACTGAAGTAATCCCGAGAGTATTCTCTCCTCGACTCAGACGACTCGGATAATCTCGTGAAGTAACCCTCGAGATATTTTTACACTAAACTAATACGCATTGGATAAGGTACTGTCGGGAAACCTTTCTATGCATAGAAGTAGATATAGCGGCTAGACACACGCGAATCACTTGACACAAAGCTCGCCGCTGTCGATGGTGACAGTGGAGCCTCTGTATGTCTTTGGATTCGTGTTGGTTGTCTTGATTGTTCATTCAAGGGGGCTGTCGAAGTGTATATACAAAGGAGACGGAGAGTGATGTGGCGCGAGCTAGCTCGCGCCACATACTTGGTACTGTGATAACCAATACACGTGACTTTGGTTGAGTAGTTACCAACAGGTACTGAAGTAATCCTCAGACTACAAGTCACTATATTGAGGCATACTAGACAAGGTACTGAAGTACTCCCTAGACTATTATCCAACATGCCCTATTAATATTGGATGAGATGCTGGACTCCTCCTCCAACTCGTCCAACGGGTGTTGAGAGCTACTGGATACCTTACTAAAGTTATCCCTGAATCCTTTTCGATCCAAGTCATTTTCCTACTATGTACCCTGGAGTCTCCCAGCTATGTATCCAACTGTCCATGCTACTGGGAGCAACTATTGGCAAGGTAATCCTCTTCAGTCCAGATATTATCGTCAACTTCTCCATAGTCCTCCTCTCCTCCCTGCCTCTGCGCTTGCATCTCAGGCAACTCATGCTGCTCACCGCTCGCCTCCCTTACCGCGTCAACACCAGCATCCCCATCCAACAGCATCTCCTCCTCCTCTGCAGGCTCTCCAGCGACTTCCACTTTCTCTTCTGACGGTGCCGGCAGTGGAAGCTCCGGATCCACCTCAGTGCCCAAGTCCCTATCTTCCAGAAATCTGGTCCCCAGCATCTGTTCCGGAAAGTACTCCTGCACGACCCTGCCACCCACATAGTTCGGATTATACTTGTACTCCTTGCCATACCCCATCTCCTTCATCAACCGCGTCGGCGCATTTCTCAGGTGTATCGGGATCGGCAAGCCTGCTATCCCAGGCTCCTTGAGCGCTTTCATGGCCGCGCCGAGGCCCCGATATGCTCGGGTGGATTTGGGCGCGAGAGCTAATGCTACTGTTGCGTGCGCGAGGTTGATGCGACATTCGGGCATGCCGATAGTTTGGCAGGCTGCGTAGGTTGCCGTGGCAAGGGAGAGGAGAGTGTTGTCTGCCATGCCGACGTCCTCAGAGGCGATGACGACGAGGCGACGGGCGATGTATAGCGGGTCTTCGCCGGACTGAAGCATTCGTGCTAGGTAATAGAGTGAGGCGTCGGGGTCGGAGCCGCGGACGGATTTATGTAGAGCGGAGATGGTATCGTAATGTTGGTCGCCAGCGCGATCATATACGAGGGTTTGCGTGAGGCTCTTCTGGAGGGATTCAGGAGTTGTGCCTGGACGAGCTGAGAGGTCGATGGCTAGTTCAAGGAGGTTGAGCGCGGTGCGGGCGTCGCCGTCTGCGAAGGAGGAGAGATAGGAGAGAAACTCTTGACTGAGAAGATCGGAGGGAGGGACGCTTTCGGCATCAAGAGCGCGCTGGAGGATGGTGGTGATGTCGTCGACCGAGAGCTTGGCCAATGTGAACGTTCGACATCTTGAGAGAAGTGCAGTGACGACCTTGAAAGACGGGTTCTCCGTAGTGGCACCAATCAATGTGATCTGGCCAGCTTCCACAGGCCCAAGGAAGACGTCTTGCTGAGATTTGCTGAAACGGTGGATCTCGTCACAAAAGAGAATGGTCTTCCGGCCGGTCAGCCCAAGCTCGTTCCTCGCCTCCAAGAATATCCTCTTGCACTCGTTAACGCCACTGCTAGTGCTGTTTATCTCAACGAAGCGACATCCCGCCGTATGTGCGATGAGTCTTGCGATAGTTGTTTTCCCCGTTCCCGGTCCACCCCAAAGGATCATGGACGGCACCCTATCCTGCTCTATCAGACCACGAATGACTCCATTCGGACCCACGAGCTCTTGACCGCATACATCGTCCAGCGTCCGCGGTCTCATGCGTTCTGCGAGAGGCGCAGCTTTTGCGAGGTGGTTCACCTTGGGTCTCTTCGGCACGTCGTGTTCAGTCTTCGTCTCCTCCTCTTGCTCGAGCGGTCTCTTGACACCGTTTGTCGCCGTCACAGCAGGCTCTTGTAAAGCGTGCTTCAACAGAGGTGTTGGCGTCGCTATTGCGGTCGGGGTTGAGACCTCTTTCTTCGTAGTGGTCAAGTTGGTGGCGCGTTTCGCGGAGGGCGTGAAGAAGCTCGCGACGGGCTTGGAGGGAGGCGCGCTGGCATCATCTTCGATGTGGTCTATACAGTTGGAGTCGATATGGGAGTTGATATTGCGTTCCTGCACTGGATTGCTGCAGATGGGACAGGCCACCATTCTGTCGAGTGCATGAGCGCGTCTGGGAGACGCGCCGCAATATATTGACGTCCCGGCGCTTTCGGAGTTTAGAGTTATGACGCGATACCCGATACCGCAACCTTTTGCCCGATTCATCACCAATGCGCTGGAGGTAGAGCACGCCTGATACTTTGAGCTCTGTGACTCTATCAAAGTCATCTCACGAATGAGCAGACTTTCAATATTGTCTCCAAGTCCAAAATTCATGTTCAACAAGCCTTCAAGAACTTATCTGCTCAAACCAATTCTGTACAATTTTAAAGTCATTTCAAGAGTCCCAGTCAGACCATTCTCTGTCAGCAATATGGTCTCCGATCCCTTCAAGCCGGCCAAAAGGGTCGCGGGACAGCAGCAAGATGTCTGGTAAGTCCGAAGAGCTATTGAAGTAGTTCAAATCTGATTCTGTTCGTAGGACAATTGTGAACGAAGCCGCCGCGGCCTCTCCTATCCAGCCCATTGTGAACATGGGACAGGGGTTCTTTGGCTACAATCCTCCTCAATACGTAATAGATGCTGCCAAAAGTGTCTTTGATCGTGTGGAGTGCAATCAGTATTCCCCCACGAAGGTTCGTACTCAATGCTAAGATTCCTAGGGAATAGAAACGTTCTGACCATTTTCAGGGACGTCCTAGACTGAAGAAAGCAATTGCGGATGCTTATACCCCTTTCTTTGGTAGAACTCTGAATCCAGACACCGAAGTCACCATCACTACCGGTGCGAACGAAGGTCCGTCGGCCCTGTCACTCCCATATTTCAACCCCTAAGATTGATCACGTGCAGGTATGCTCAGTGCCTTCATGGGCTTCCTGGAACAAGACGATGAAGTCATTGTATTTGAACCATTCTTTGATCAGTGGGCAACCCCTTCATCCAGCCCGAGTTCACTTGTTCTGACCCATCCTAACCAGATACATCTCCAACATTGAAATGCCCGGCGGAAAGGTCGTCTACGTCCCCATGCACCCACCAAAAGACGCCGGCACCAAAACTACATCCGCAGCCGAATGGACCTTCGACATGGCCGAACTTGAAAAGGCCATCACCCCAAAGACCCGCATGATCGTCCTCAACAGCCCACACAACCCCATCGGCAAAGTCTTCTCCAAAGATGAGCTCCAAGCCGTCGGCGATCTCTGCGTCAAGCACAACATCATCATACTCAGCGACGAAGTCTATGACCGTCTGTACTATGTCCCCTTCACCCGAGTTGCAACCTTGTCTCCTGAGATTGCGAATCTGACGCTCACGGTCGGAAGCGGCGGGAAGAACTTTTACGCAACGGGATGGCGCGTAGGCTGGCTTATTGGGCCGGAGCATCTGATCAAATATGTGAGTGCGGCACATACACGGATCTGCTATTCAAGTGTTAGTCCGCTGCAGGAGGCTACGGCGATTGGGTTCGAAGAGGCAGATAAGAACAATTTCTGGGAGGAGAGTAAGAAGGAGATGAAAGCGAAGATGGACAAGTTTAATACCATTTGGGATGAATTGGGACTTCCGGTACGTATCTGTGTCTTTTTCTTGACGTTCTTTCGACTCTGTTTTGTTTTCGTGGGCCTCAAACTGATCTTTACCCCTGTCCCTTCCAGTTTTCCGATCCAGAAGGCGGTTACTTCGTCCTCGTCAACATGTCCAAGGTCAAGCTCCCCTCGGACTACGACTTCCCACCGCACGTCGCTTCGCGGCCGCGCGACTTCAAGCTGTCCTGGTTCCTCATTACGGAGCTCGGCGTTGCTGCTATTCCGCCCACTGAGTTCTTTACGCCGGAAAATGCACATCTGGTCGAGGATTATTTGCGTTTTGCGGTTTGCAAAAACGACGATGTATTGGAGACGGCACAGGAAAGACTGAGGGGGTTGAAGAAGTATATCGCATAGGCGACTGTACGCATGGAGGTTGCGAAATCTTTCGAATACGGCGATTGGGAGATTCCGCTGAATAGAAGCCCATGCAATTTGCCTCTGTAGGTTGTAGTAGGTCCTGAACATTTGACCTTGGTTTTGAGATGAATAAATGTTGGTTTGGTCCAGAAAGAGTCCGTCGAAGCCAACCAAAGCACCTTCGAGGTGCCTTTACACATGTAAACAGTAGGTGCATAGAGTCGTAAGAAGATGCCATTGTCCTGAAGGATCGACGGGATATCAATGAATGGTCTTCAGTTTAAGGGGAGCTTCCGGGACCAATCCAAGAGTCTCTCCGATCCTTTTCGGCGAAGCTGAGGTTCATCATCAATCTGGTATGTTTACATCCACTGTAAGTTGCAGCTGGAAGCGCAATCACGGAACATGCTCTTTCGGGTGCTCGTTGACGGCTTTCGGCAGTTGCCGTATGCAGACGGTCCCATTCCACAAATGATTGTAGGGTACAACACCCGAAGGTTGCCTGCAGTAGCGGTGTCGCAGCTCGGTCTTTGTGGGCCATCTGCTTTGCCCATTCCCTTTTAGCAAAGTATAAACTCTTGTTCCTGCAAACCTCCCGACTCGACCTTCTCGATAGCTTCGCCACGCATGATGCCATCAACAAAACACTCACCAATAAGCTTATAGCGAGAACCTACTCCCCATTTTCTCAGAATAAGGGGCACCTTACTCCCATAAAGTACACAGCAGACGTCGCCTTCCCTCATGACCCTCGGCCCAAGTCCGACACGGTACTTGCCCATGGTAAAAAGTACTCTATTCCGCACAGCCGCCTCGCTATCGTGTGCAAACCGCGCAGCATTGCCTCTCGAAGCAATTTCTCGGCGATGGTCGTAGTATCCCTGCTCTGGAAAGACATGGCCGAAATTTCCCAGGATCTTCAAATCGTCCAGATGAGCAGCGAAATCCGCGCTCGATTGCTCGGCGTGTTGGTCGGCCGCGAGGTTGTTGTACATCCCGAAGGTCAAAATAATACTTGCCCTTCTGAATGGGTCGTTTATCAGACAGGAAGATCCTAGGCCCGGAAATGTTGCGAGGATACTACTGGCTGGTCTCAGTACGTCTGAACGGAACCGTGGAGAGACTTCGTCTACAATGCCAACGATTACACCAAGGACACTTAAGTCTTCACCTTCCCACACCGTAGGTCGCTCCAGGTGTCGTCCAAAGCTTGCGTTATACGGGAAGAGAGTCCAGGAACCGTAGACTGAGGCTGAATTTTCTACATTCCATGACGGCACCCAAGAAACTCCCTGTTCGAATGCATACTGATGATGCTGAACAACAGAGAGGACGGCAAGTGTCTTCATGTCGTCGATGAGACATCTGACTAAATGGATGTTGACCTGCTCAACGCTCTTCGAATAATCTGGCTCGATGATGGTTCGGTTGCTATTAGAAGAAGGCTCGGTATTCGTTTTCAGCGCAGAAGCGTGAGCGAGAAACGCATATATGTGATCTCGAGGATCAGTGGCAAAGAGGCCTCTTCCATGCGTAAGCAACTCCAGGAAAGTTAACTGAGGACTGCTGAGGCTGCTGGAAGCAGGCTTGGTTTTGGCAAAGTGGATTCTGGGCTGCCGAAACGAATACCACAGTTCATGCCAAAACACGTCGAGAGAGTAGCTACCGCGGATACCAGCACCCTTTGCTGCGATCCAGTACGCGAAACGCTCGATGATCTCTTTGTCGATGCGATGATAGCCTCGAACCAAATAACACTTCTTTGCCAAACCCACCTCCTGTACAATCCACGCTCGTTTGAACCATGGATTGGAGAAGAAGCGCGAAACCGCCCACAATTGAGCCAAATTATCCCCAAAAATTCCCCTGGGAGCAGCATTGACTTGGAGAACCCTCTCAAAGCTGTCAGAAATGCGCAGTTCTTCCTCGAACATGGTGACAGTTTGTCGAATTAGGCTGAATACAGCCTTCTCCGTGGGCTCTGAACCAGCAAAATTGAACATAGGCAATCCCAACCAAGCATGTACTTTATCCGCCTGCCAGAATATTCGTCCCATCTGGGCGACTTGGTGACCACGCTCCTTGTCATCTCCCTGATTGATGCAAAGAGCATCCGCCCACAAAACTCGAACTTCCGTTGGTGAGCGCAGGTACCGGAGAGCATCACTTAGATTGCTGGGAATCCTGATGGGCGAGCCATTCGCTTGGATAGGCAACTTCTCAGACGGATGTCCCCAGCAGTAACTGATAGCATCGTACGGCGGATTGGCATCCAGATTTACCGGGTGTAGATAGCATTCAGGCGGCGCTTCGAAGTTGGCAGCAGGCCATAGTTCTATGAGACGGGTCCATTGGCCAGGCGGCAGAGGTGCGTATGGGGAAGTGGAGGGAAGAAGCGTTCCTTGTCCAGGTGACAGAGGAGGTACATGAGAAGACACGGGTGCAAGGAGAGTTCCTCGCCGAGGAGAGAGATGATGAGATGTTTGAAGCGGATCCATGCCTAAGGAAACATTTGTTTTCGACGGGAGACACAAGAGAAGAGATTTGACGATGCAAGAGAGCGCTCATAAGTAGTTGAATGTGACAGCAGCCTCCAGGTCGCAAGGCTGTCAAAGGAGGCTGTGCAGAGAATCCGAAGCAAGACGCAGGTGCTTTGGTGACCACATCATTGGCCAGCCTCGTCGTGAACACTCACCTTCGAGAACATTATTGTACACGTTTTTCCGGTGAGCCACTGGTGACACAATAAATTCATAGGCACGCGATAACTTCGTAAGACCGGATTGCCTGTGATCAAAACTCATCCTCCAAGATCTCGTTCTTCTTCTACGGCGAACGCGAAAGCCACGGAGTTTGTGTAAATTCAGGCACTCTTGAGTCGATGTCTTTCATCGAGGAGTAGAAATCGAAGGTTATTTGGGAGTACTTTGCACGATTCGTTTGGATTGTCTGTTGCGGAGGGTGAAAGGGTTTAGTAATTACATAAGCTAGTCCCCTGACTTGTTCACGTGCAACAAGCTCCAGTCACGATGAGAATTGAAATAGCTGAGAAAAACATCGATTCGTATCATTGGACTTGCGAAGGTCACCTATGCAACCGCCCACGAGGATGTTCTTTACGATAATCTACCCAGACCACACCTTGGCAACAAAGGCTTGCTTGAAAGCTATTGACCCAAAACTCATTATAGACATTAAAAATTGTGGTACGTAGTGCCGGTGTATATCTTCAGGCCGTCGTGTCATGTATCATCAACAGAACAAACTGGGAGCAAAGGGATATTCCATCCTCGAAACCCAACCATAAAGTCATTTTTCGTTCCCTTTCCTTTCGTCTCTTCATCACCAATGCAAAACCGAAAAACCGAGTCATTACTTCATGGTCCGCGCAAGATCCACCTGTCACAAAATACTCTTCCTCTTACTCAGCTTACTATACATCCTCCCAATCGGACTCGCCACCGTACTCGCCACACCCAAACCTCCCCCCTCCCTCAGCTCAATCTCCTCCAGCGGCGTCTCCCCGGCCCCACCCGTACTCTCCCTAACCTTTCCCCTTCGTCCACCAACCGGTTCCTCCCCGGCCATGAAAAGGTGCTCTCCCTCCATGCCCACACACCAAGCGACGCGATACTCCTCCCCTTGCGGGCCGCCGCCGCAACTGCCCGCCAGCAGCTCGCTGGGCGGCGAGTTGACTGCCAGGGTGAATAGATTCGGGGGTTCGCTGAAATCGGTCACGAGACCGCGGTTGAAGGCGAGATATAGGAGGACAAGGAGATTGGTGAAGAAGACGAGGGCGAGGACGATGATGAAGGCGCGTTGGTAGGGTTGGGTGCCGCCGGAGGCGAATTGTTGCGCCCGGATGGTGGCGTTGAAGTATTGTATTCGCGGGGTGTCGAGGATGTTGTTTATGGGAGCGGAGTAGTTCCAAAAAGTGACGAACGGTGTGTCCTGAGCTGACATGAGCAGCGTGCATCCAGCCAGTACAGACAACGCCTCTGCAATAGAAGGAAGATTTGGACTGAGCTGCGCAGTCTTCAGCATCAGCTGTGTGAGCAGCCTAGCGTTACTAGCATTGCCATTAAAGGCTCCGGCGTTCAATGATAGAGCGTTGCCCCACTCGCTCGCGATATACGGCCAGTCCAAGCTCACCGGCGTCGAAGCATTCCAGAGACTTTTGATGTACCGCATATCGTCGAGCGGGTCCTCGCAATTGGCATTGAGGGAGGCGCCAGAAGCGGTGGCGGAAAAGGTGGTGGAGCAGTTGGCCGTGTAGCTTGTTTTGAGTTGGCAAAGAGCGTATTCACTGCCGTGGGTGTCGGCGAAGTTCAAAGGGCCTTTGGCGAGGACATAGACGGACTCGCGACCGTAGAGGAAGCCGGAGTTATTGAGGATCGTGTTGAACTCGATAGGGAGGGTAGAGAAAACTGGTTAACTTATATTAGTCAAACTTGCTTTCAAAGGGCGCATAAAGAGAACCGAAGCGCACCTGGTGGGTGCTGAGACAATTCTGGAGTCTCGGCGTTTTTCTTCCAACCGAAGATGTCATCCACAACTGTCTTGTTCTTGAAGTCGCTGAATTTTGTCCAATTGAACTCCGCCGTCCAATTCGAAGTCACTTCTGCCTGCGTCAGGTTTGCCATCAACTGATAAACAAGCGGTGTCAACTCCGTCTTATTCATATTGGCACACAAAACATGTACGACGGGAGATGGTACAGAAGCCCTGAGACTGTAGACTCCAAGGCCGTCTAATTCCTGATTGGGGTGTCAGCATTCGTGACAAATCTAGAGTGTCGTGGAGATCACGTGTAAAGCACGTGATGTATGTCCCCTGAGTCGTGGAGCATTTCAAGCCGTTATAGATAGGTTCCACGACTGTTTGCTTGCAACGGTGTTTAAGGAAAGGGAGAGGTATTTTCTGATCTCTTTTCAAGGGTAACTCACCTGTGGTTGCAGAATCCCATTGTCAGGGTTCCTGGCTGCGGACGAAACGCCCGCATGTGGCATAGCAAGAGAAACGTTATTGATGATCCTACCCGCAGCAGTCGAAATCTCCGTAACATCTACCTGTTGGATAAAGGAGGCCTCAACAGTGGTGTTCTCATTGAACAGCCCGAATCCTTTTGGCCGCTCAGCGAGCACAGAAGATCCATTTCCGGAGCTCGCTATTTCGTTCCAGTTGGAGAGGTACTTTGCGTAGTTTTTGAATGCCTGCCCGGCGTGTTCAATTTGAAGGCATGTCGTCCCGCCGACATCGACCTCGCCCATCATATCGCGGCGTATTGGCGTAGAACATTCTTGCGCTACGAAGTTGGCGTTGGCGAAGGATGATCGCACATTGCCTTGCATAAACCTGGTTTCCCAGGGGCCAAACTTCAGTTGCGGCTGTACTATCAGAATGTCAGCTACACCACACACAAAAGATTGGGATGGGGCGGCAGAGCTCTTCCTTATAAATGGGCGCGTGGCCGCCCAACTTTTGCAACTACTGTGACATGTAGGAATACATCGAAAAGAACTGGGAATACCTACCCAAAGCATCGGCTGCAGTCGTATAAAGCATAGCCAGAACCGCCGCCATCAAGCTGGCCACTCCCAAAATCGTCAAAGCAGCATACTTGAGCGACTCGTAGTGGGTTATCATGGTCCCAGGCTGCATGATCCAGTTCCTCATACTCATCTCGGCGAGTGTGACACCCCCACTCCTTTTCGAGAAGGCCCTCCTGCTGAGCACCTGTCCCAGAAAGGCCACAAAGACCGTCACATAAGACAATTCAATCAACTTGGCAAACAGCTGCGTGAGCACCGAGGCCGTCGAAGATGTCAGCCGTCCATTCGTATGGATGGTTTTGCCGTAGCGAGGACCCACGCAGGCGATGATGAAGTAGATGCCTGAGAAGACGGTTGAGAAGACGGCTAGCACGAGGATGGATATGGCGAGCCAGTTCGCGCGACCCTGGAAGAAGTGCTTGCGAGTCGGACAGCCTTCTCCGGGGTGGAAATGCGGTTCATACGCCGACTTGACGGATGGAGTCGTCTTGGTCGATTGCGGTGTGTTCTGCGGATAGGGGTACTGCTGGTTAAAGGACGAGTGCAAGGAAGATACGGAGCGTTTGGCATATCCGGCGATATCTTCAGCGCTGTTGTCGATACGCCCTCCAGGACCATCGTAGGCGGTGTTGTTCGAACCGAACGAGGTATTGACGGCATTGGGAGATGCAAATGGCTCTGTGGCGGGTGTAGTGCCTGTCGAACTCTGCCGACTGTGGGTTCCAATCGGTCGCCTTGGGATCGACTGCACAGACACTCGCCTTGTTCTGTTGGGAGACGTAGAAGTTGCCGAAGCTATGCCCAGCCCATCGCTCTCCCGTCGGCGCAACGTATCTGCGATATCCTCATCCTCATGCTCTTGTATAGTAGTATAATTCTGCTCATCGGCGCTGCTCGTCAAGCGGTGATACGTGGGTCTATTTCTTGCGCCGCCGCGCGGTGACGGAGGCGTGAAGGTGGAGCTCGGCGGGGTGGGGATGAATGGTTCGGGGGGGTCGTAGGAGAAGCTCTGGTCGTTGATGAGACGTCGGCGGTCGGAGTCGGCCATGAGGGGTGGAGGGAAGATGCCTGATGCCTGAGGCCGCAGCGGGTAGGTGCAACTATTCGCGAAGGAAGCGTTTCATCTGCGGGTTTGTGATTCCGTATCACTCGAGTAGGAACTGGAGGAAGGCTGAAGGCGTCCAGGTGTTCTTCAGCCTTGCTGCAAGCTGCGCGCGAATTGCGGAGGTCGAGGTTAGTTATGCGGCCAACAACGAAGCATCTATTTGATAGCGCAGAAACGACAGACGCAGAGAAGATGGACTGGAGATGGAACAAGCGCACAGAGACCATGTGGCAGCTTGGAGTATTATTCAGCTCGGTGCAACAGCTTCCACGACTTTCTGACCTGCGATACGTTCGTCATGATGCAAATTGTTTGCTCCAAGCTAGACAGCTCCCTGGGGGCCGCAATGAGGCAGAGTACCACTGTCACTGTGCCATCAGGTCCGAATCCTCAATCGTCTGGAGCATGCCAATTTCGCAGAAGTACACGCCTCATTCTTGAGAGTAGCCGCATATTGATTGTTCTTCGTTGTCTCTCCCCTTCTCCATGTTCGACTCAACACCAAAAAGGTGTGACTAAAAATAGATATTGGTAGAAGCGTATGTGCACGAAGTAGGACGCCGAAGAATTAGGTAGGTAAGGCCGCAATTACTTCTTCACTATCACTCATCAAAGGCACCTGGTTTTTGTAATAGCTATTCAGAAAGCTACCACCTATGTACAAGCAAAAAGAAAGAAACCCCTCTCCCCAGTCCTCTTCTCTCCTTTTCGATCCAGACCCCCTTCTCCCAGATAACCATTCGCGATCTTGCACCTCGCTCAAGTCATCCGAAAGAAAGAGAGTACCAGGACCAGGACCATCACTTCACTCCTCAATATCGCTCCCCGATTCCTAGACTAATACAAGAAGGTAGAAAGAGAGAAAGAACATGCTCGAGAAGAGGAAGAAAAGGGGGGAGTATGATGTGCCGGAAGGTAGCAGTAGTAGTACAAAGAAAACAATCCTCATCTTGAGTGCGTCTGAATAATCCCCTGCTGGATCATCCGAATCCATCCCTTTCTTGAGACGCGAGAAGCAAGTCCCGCCCAGAATGCAATACTCCCCCAATAATCCCGACCATCCATCCTCAAAGGCCTTTAGTGTAGAGTGGCTTCCCACCTTCAACCCCTTGCTGACCCCGCGCCTGAAAATGCTTGCTTATTAACATTCGCTGACAGAAGATGTTCGGGTTGTGAAAAGCAAATCGTTGGCGCGTGTGAATCTATGCGAAGCCGAAATACTCGCTACCGGCCGTCATGGCCGTGTAGAGCTGTTGCCGAAGCTGCTCGTAGCTTTCGTACTCGGGAAGATCAAGTTCTGTATCATCAATTAGCCAATTGTTTCTCGATCAAAAGAACTAGCAGAAACTTACGATTGAAGCATGTATGAGAGCTTGGCAGACGGTCCTTGCTGCCAAAATCTCGGTGGATATTAAACCGGCTGAACCCATTCATACCCTCGAGCTCCTTGAAGCCGTTGAGTGGCACTTTACTCGTTCCAGTGACGAATTGAAGCAACTTGGCCTGCTCCTCCTTGTCGAAAGTGCGAATAGCGCGCCAGAACCACTGGATCTGCGGAGAAGCCGCCGTGTAGTTGTGGTACTCGGTATTGTTCTTCCAGTCGTCGATGTTGATGTCCGGCAGGCCAGAGATGAGCAGTTCGAGTTCTTGCTCGTTGAAAATGGAAATGAGCTCGGCTGGAACAAGATCGTGGAAGCCCTTGAGGAAGTGGCTCATCTGCTCCTCAACCGAGCCGACCATTCGATTCTCCACAACCAGCCGGACGTACTCTTGCTTGTTGTCCTCGGTGACTGGAATGTTGCGACCATTCTCCTTCAGGTCGATGACCCTGGTATCGCCGAAGAACTCACGCTCGACGGAGAAGGTTTCCGTGATGATGTCCGTGATATCATTCTCCAGCATCCACACAAGTGACTTGTAGTATTCGAGATCGATACTCTCCATATCCTTGACGTTGACGGGCTTGCCAAGCATTTGCTTGTAGACAGCACGACTGAAATGACAGTCAAGAACACGGTTTTCGTACAGAGCCTTTCCGATGACTCGTCCAATGAACTTGAAGAAGGTCAAATGTTCTGCGTTAATCCAGCTGGCCGGGTTGGGATGGAAGGTAGTGCGATCAGCGGCAACTGGATTGAACAAGACGTAGTCGGGGTTGAACATCTGCTTCGCAAGCACTTGGAACCATTCTCGCGTAACACCACCTGCGTCCACGCCTTCCTCGCCACTGAAACGGATGTTGAGTTTGCCGTACTTCATTTCATCGCCACTCTTGTAGTAGAGAGATTTGAAGGAATCCAGGAACACTTGGTCGCGACGAACGTTCAGCTGCAATGTGGGGTGCATACGCACCTCCGTCGGACCACGGTGGTGCAAGCGACGAGTGAAGTAGCTCCGCTTGTTATCAAACTCGAGTACTTTGGAGTTCTTGACAAGGACAGAGAAATTGCCGGTCATCAGTTTTGGATTGTTGCGAACAAGCTCGTTGAGTATCTTGCGGTGGTCTTCAGTGAACGTGAAGAACATGTTTTCCATGCGAGACTCGGGTGGCGGGCTCGACATGCTGAACTCCTCCTTCGCCGTTGCCTTTACAGCTGGCGTGTCCTTGAGATTGGTGTTCTTGCAGACAACCATGAGGACCTCGATGAGTGGCAACAGGATTGTGGCGACATTCAACATGTCTCCATGTTTGCGAATGGCCGTCAAACACGTGCTGAGCTGAGCCCATAGAGGACCAAACGTCGAGTTCTCGTAGAGTGTGGTGAGAATGTCTTCTTTTTGAGCCGATGGCAGGCCCTCGATATCGTTCAACGCGGGCTTGTCAGCGTTGTCCTGTCGCTTGGGATCAAACAAATAATCCAGCGCCGTCATTACACGCAGCAGCTTGGTTTGGTCAGAGCTGGCTGGTGAAAACTTCGCCAGGGCTACACCTTGCACATCAGTATCGGACTTGGCCTTCAAGATCTGGCCCACAAGATCCTCAAGGTCCTTGAGAATTGACTGTCCGAGATCTTGTGCTTGGCGAATAAGCTCTCGTGCAAAAACTTCTTTTGCCTCAGGAATAGACGAAAGGTTGTTGATGACAGAAAGTGTGTCTCGGAACGTCTTTCCGTTGCACTCGCGAGCAGTCATGATGTTGACAATGAGACTCAGGTTGTACTCGGGAACGTCGGGAGGATTGAGACTGCGGGGTTTCTTTGGTTTGTCCTCGTCAGCCTTGGGCTTTTCGTCGGCCTTTTCAGGATCCGTGGCCGTGTCTCCATTGGGACTGGCGGACTGGGCTTGTTGCTCTTGGTCTGGCGTAGTCATATCAACGTCTGGGGATGCTTCAATATGCTCTAGCTGCTCGCCTGCAGGGGCTGACGGGTCGGCAGTGGCAGCAGCATCGGGCTTCTTGTCCTCCTCTGTTGACTTTTCCTTGTCCTTTTTGAGAAGTAAACGAAGAGGAGAAGTGATGCTCTCAAGTAGGGATGCCAGCTGTTCCATCACGTGTGAACTCTCAACGATCAACTTTCGGTCCAAGAGTCCAAGTAAGGCATTGAGAGGGTATCGCGTCGCTTTGGTGTCTTTTCCCTTCCCCTTGCGCGCGGAGCGCGACTTGAAACTTCCGCCAAGATCATGCTCAGTCAAGAAGAAGAATGCCATGTGACCGTTATACTGCGTAAGATGGACCAAGGTAGTGAGACACTGCTGCACCACCATCATAGGAGACATGTCGCTGTTGACTGGAATTTGTCCGGTCAGCGTTCGTTTGAGAGGAGGTTGTGGAGTCTTCTGTGACGAGGACTGTTGCTGTTTAGCTTTGATTGACAGCTGCGCGAAACTTCGCTCCACAGCGCTGACGTCGCTGCTCCCGTCTTGAAGAATGGACAGCAAGAGACTGATCACTTCGGCTCGGTTATCCTTGTTCTCGCAGACATCTTTGAGGATACCGTTCAAGCAAGTGCGAGCACTGCCTTGGATAGGAATGAACATCAGGCGCAGGAGAGTTGCGACACCGGCTTTATCAAGTACTTTGTCCACTGTCCGAGGTCGGCCTTTCTTCAGGTTGGGATCCTCGTTGTGTGGGACGCGATCAGCCCGGCTGAGGCCAAATCGACCGCTATCGCGCAGTTGATGAAGTCGACGCTCGCCATGTGACAAAGCGCGGGCTTCTGCTGCGAGATTAGGGGGTAAAGTACCCAACATCGTCTCGTCTTGGTCCATGAGAACTGATTGCCGCAGCGCAGGATCCAGAGATGCAAAAAAGTCGGCGGGGTCCATCTCTTCAGGAGCGGCGGGACGCGCGTTGCCACCAGCGGCACGCCTAGCTTCCTCGCGTTCCCTTCGGCGGCGGTCCTCAGCTTCCTGTTGAAGCAGCTCTTCTCGAATCTCTGGGGGTAGTGCATCCAAGAATTCCCGGTTGATGTCACTTGCTTCCTGGCCAGGATTGCGGGGCCGGCTAAGGGCATGACCAAAGAGAACCTCTTCCCTCATCTCCTCTGGAATCTCTCGAAGAACATCCATATCAATGCCGAGGTGCGTGATATCTACTTCACGGCCGCGAATAGTTGTCACGACACGGGGCGCCGCTGCATCAGCTGCTTCGCCCGTGGCCTCGCTTGGTTGTGCGGTTGCAGACTCGTCGATGTTTTCAGCCGCAGTCTCATCTGCAACCTCTGCCGATTCTTCCTCGGCGGCTGCAGCCAGCGCCTCTTCTCGCTCCTTCTTTTCCCTCTTCTCCATTTCCTCGCGCTCTTCACGCTCTTTCTTTTCTTTGGCCTCCCTTTCGGCCTGTTCAGCTTCTCGGGCTTTGCGTTCTTCGGCTTCCTTCTTTTTGCGAGCACGGTCGGCCTCAAACGCGGCCGGGGCCAACACACGAAGTATTGAATGGACGACGCGCAGAGCTTTGTCGGGAGCTTGCCCACCGAACATGATTCTGGATTCTTCTTGCCAACGAGAGCGAGTGAGCGATGGCGTGAATGCAACAGCCTGCGTAGGATCGTCACGAGACCGTGAAGTTGGATCCTGAGGGCCCCGAATGCGGCGAAGACCGCCGAGCATGGGCGGTTCATTGGGTAGCGCCATTGAAAGCCGAAGCTCGTGGTGTCCCACTCGAGGACCGTGCGAAATGGCATTGATGAGATTGCTGATGAATGACACTGGTCCGTCACCCCCATTGAAGAAACGACCCGGCCGAATTCCTTCGATTTGGTGAACCCAATCGCTCTGGTCGGTGCGAGCTCCACCCAGTGGAGGGGCGTTGCTCGGCAAACCATGGCCACTTCGCTGGAGTAATGGATTCGTGCCATCATCCGGTTGGCGAGTAGTGCCTCCGGGACGGTATGCTCGGCCCCCAGCTGTGATACCATTAGCGAACCGCCCTGCGAAACTTTCCTGCCCAGCAAATAGCTGATACATACCTAGAAGACCTCGATCATGACCTGCAAACAAGGACCACGGGTTTCGATGGTGATGCGTGTGATGGTGGTGATGTGTTGCACGTCCCAGACCGCCGGGCTGCCCATCGCCATCCCAGGGGTGCCACTGCATTGGAGGCAGTCCACCGTCCTCATCATCTGTAGAAATGTTATTGGTTGCTCCTCGGTTACTAACGAGACTTTGACGGAATTGAATCATCACAGAAGCCAGAGAAGCTGGGGTTTCAAGCGAGGACTCCAAATGAGATGAAGACATTGACTCTGGCCTATTGCGAGCCATCGTAGAAGATGGACCTGAAATCGCATTCCGCCGTCCATTGGCAGGGCGATCCAGGACTCGGGGGTATACCTCGAGCTCATCAAACAACCCCGCTCGAGCAGTCGAGTCAGCCACAGGGGCATGGCTCTGAATACTCGCACGATTTTGTTGATCTGTCCCGCCTTCTTCCTCATGATCCGCTCGGGGTGGTGGAGATACATTATAATGAGAGGTCAAACGGGAATGCTCACCTTCAAATTCAGGTTCGTAGACGATATCATCTTCATCGTAGTCTTCTTCCTCGTCCTCTTCATCTGTACGAATTAGTGTCAGACATATCAAAGTCAGGATGTCGACCTACCATCTTCCTCGTTCATCTCGTCTTCCATCATATCACCTTCCATATTGGCACCGACCACGTGCTGTAGGAATCCCATACCCATTTGATTTTCATCGTCCACAAGGAGGATGTCACCGTGGGGGTGGTGCACACCGGCGAGGTCGTCTTGGAGTTCAAGTTCATCTTGACCTGGAAAGTCTTCACCAGTTTCTTCATCAGTGCCCCAGTCCTCGTCGTCAGCGCCAGGTAAGCTGTTGTCCTCGTCCTCGGCGGTGACTTCGTCCATCAAGTCATGATCGTCGTCGTCGTCTTCGTCCATGTCCTCATCGTCGTCGTCATCATCGTCGTCATCCTCATCGTCAGACACGATCTCATCTCCATCGGCGTCGACGACGATTTCGACATTGACATCGCCAGGCAGACCTTCTACATGTCCCATATCCTCATCTTCCTCGCTCATGACCTCGTCGTTGTCAGGCTCCATCTCGTCGTCATACTCAATCTCTTCGCCATAACCATCATCGTACATCTCCTCATCATCATCTTGGTCCGATTCTGATGATTCAGAACGACCGGTCGAGTCGAGAATGCCTAGAGTGGAGTTTCGGAAAAGATCTGGAGTCTCCTCGCGAGCATCCTCCATTTCCGACTCCGGATCTGCTTCGGAAGCTTCATCAGCTGATTCAGAGTCCGCCGGGACGTCGACATGCATACTGAAATCCACCGCGGTCTGAGTGAGATGCTTGAGGGGTCGGAGAATATACTTGACGGCCCGTTTAGCTTGCGGGAAATTGAGGTCTATATCAGCGACAGACGATGTCAAAGCGTTGATGAACTTCATCTTGAACATCAATCGAGCCAGATGTTTTTGGGACGTATGAAGCATCTCCTCAACAGTGTTGGAACCAGCACTCGGAGGAGCCTTTTCGCTGAGCATCTTGTTAAAAAGATCCGACAGGCCGAGTAGTCGGGAGTATTTGAAGTCCAATGACTCCGCGGAGGACTGCGCAGTTTGGTATGCTCTGAGACCATGATCAAGAACGATCTTGCGAATCTCCCGTAATTCTGGCTCTTCATCGTATTCACCCGTCACTTGGTTCCTAGTCAAAGGGAGTTCTCCGGTACGATGGCAGATCGCAACAACGACATTGATCGCCCAGTTCGAGGTCACCGCCCTCTTTTTATACTTGAGATCCTCGGCATGCGTCAATGTGCCCATTGGAATCAAGTCGTTCAAGAGGTACTTCAGGACCCGGGAGCTGTGCTTCGAAGGTGTGGTGCTTCGTGAATTACTTTTGGAATCTAAATTGATGAGCTGGACCTTGGCACGGTTGTATGAAGCCAGCAATTCGGTCATGCACTGCAACAGGAAGCATCGGTAGATGTAGATAGTATGCTCATCAGCTTTGAACTCGGGCTTGTCGGACTTCTTTGAGACGGTAACGCGTTCTGTCGGTTCGGGAGTTGCTGTCGGAGACGAAGAGTCTCCGTTCTCCATCTCGACGTCGCCGATTTCGGGCAGATTCTCCTGGCTTGAGACGGGGCCATCCTCGACCAGCTTGTACGCGAGAAGTTCGCTAACCAGGAAATCGATAACACCATCCGCAGACTCCGAGGACAGCGAAATCTTTGGTTTCTCATGGTCCTTCTTTGGAGTAGGATCAGAAGTCTTGGGCTTTTCTTCCTGAGGCTGCTCTGTCGAAGTGGACGTATGACCGTTGCTCTGGTGAGAAGGTTTTGTAGCCGACTTCTCCTTCTCGTCCGGCTTCAGTGCAAGAGTCTGCTCTTTCTGACTGAGACTGAATCGGTTGATGTGAAGCTTTTCATTGACAACCTCAACAAATATTTCAGGACTCCGAAGAACGAGGTGGTTGAGTTGCTTGACCAGTGTGCCAATGTCAAGCTGTCTTGTCCGAGCATCGAAGAGAGACTGAATCTCGCTTCGCATGACTTGTCGAATCACCGCATCATCTTCGAATATGTGTCGAAGAACAATCAGAAAGGTCCCCTGGAATTTCTCGTTACCCGCCCCAGATAGCTGTTTGACCATGATGAAAAGCTTCTGGATGTTGAGTCGCTTCCCAAGGTCCAAAGCGAGCCGACGATTGCGCGTGAGGAGTGCCAAAGTTCGCAAAAGAGAAAGAGCCAGGCCTTCATTTTTGCCGACGCGTGGAAGGACGGTGAGAATAGCTTCAAAAAGTTGATGCTTTTCATCCCGGCTAATGATGGGCTCTGCGAGCTGGACCACTGGCTGGTTCGGAAGCGGTTCTCCCTCCTTGCTTCTCTCATAAGGGACCTGCCGTGGCGCAGCTTCCTCAGCGAGAAGGCGCTCAACAATGAGAAGAAGCTGGCCGATCCACGTGGCTGAGTCTTCAGTCTGGTGCACGGGGGAGATTTTGATGAATCCAAGCAAAGTTGAGATGTTGTCCTTGAGTTCATCAAGCGCAGCGTTGTAGAATTCCCTGTCGCGAAGGACTAGTGCGAGAAGCTGGCAAGAAGCACCAATCTTCTTTCCCTGCGAAGAAGGGTCGTCGGACTGCAGAGATATGATAGACTGGATGAGGGTCGTCGTGATTTCACCACGCATTTCCATAGGGTCTAAGGCTTTGACAACAGCTGAACAGATCAGATCAGCCAGCTCAAACGTGACGTCTTCATGCACGTTGAGAACGTCCAAGCACCGATCGATTAAGCTCTCCTGAAGTCTCTCCCGCGCATAGCCAAGCATATCAATCGCAGCCGATGCATCTTCCTTCGTCTCTTCGGTGCCATTGTCGCGGTTTGGAGTTGGGGTAGATAAACCGTTACTGGCCGATCGAGATGCTGAATGCGCGCTTGGTAGGCGTACTTCCGGGTTGTTACCCTGGAGGAGCGATGAGATCACCTCTGCGGCGGTATCATTGAAATCAAGACCGCTACCATTCCCAGATTGCAAGGCTTGAGAGACTCGTTGTTCAATGCTGGTATCAACATATCCGGTGTCCGCCGTGGAAGGCTCTCCGGAACCTGCCTCTTGGTCACGCGGCGTTGCTGGCAGTGTGGAGTCGCCTTCCGGGATCGGATGTCGGACTGACCGAACATGATCACGCCGAACTCTGCAGTATTCTCGAGCCCAGGTGGCGTTATCATAACAGCGGTACAAGGCCTCCAATGCCAAATCTCTGTCGAAATCAATGGAAAGACTCTCAAGATCAGTTCGACTGCGAGCTGACCACCTCCGTGGTGACGGCTTCACCCGAGCAGTGACCTTCTCTGAGTCTCTATACGCGCCAGCCTCATGGTCGCCCTCAAGAATCAAGCGAAGAATCTCGACCGCGGTCTTGACAATCGATGGTGTAGCCTTATCCAGGACATCGGTCATCCACATCATTTCGACTGGGTCGACAACAGCATACCGAAGCTCGACCAGAAACTGTCCGGGATTAAAGGGTTCTCCCCTCTCATTGTTCCGGTCCCTAGATTGAACCATGGACTGGGTTTGTGGGGCTTCCGTGATATACTTGGCATTGATAATGCGCGAATAGAACGTCAGAATACTCTTGACCCCGCCAAGAGCGAGATTCAATCGACCAGTGACTTCGGCGTCCTGAGGTTCCTCGTCGCCGTGGGTCCTCATGATGGTTTCGACCTCGACGAAGAAGCTCCTGAGAATGTCGCTTACAGTCTCTAGGCCGCCGGCAAGCTTGAACTGCTGCAGAATCAAGGTCAGAGTACTCGGAACAGACCGATCCAAAACATCATCAATCATCAGATTCGAGATTGAAGTCAGAGCAATTATCCAGTACGCATAGCGGTCTTTGGCAGAAGGAGTATTCCGGGGAAGATCATAACGGATCTGAGCGAGTGCCGACACGGCGAGCTGTTCTGCAACCTTCACTGCGTTTTGCCTCTGGTAGCCATCAATATTCCGCCGGGTCAACAGCATCTTCCCAATGGAGTGGAAAAGAGGGGTCACAGAGGTGGGAATTTGGCTAAGGAGATATCGAAGCGTGCGCGTGTTTTTGAAGTAGCAGTTGGATTCATCGTCCAGCTTGCCAGCGTCGTCACTGCTCCCGCTCTGAATCACGTCTGCTGGCGTCTCCGATCCTTGCGTGAGCCCACCCACAGAGCGATTCAGGTTGAAGATGTTGTCTGCTTCGTCGATTCCAAAGCCATCACTCGCAACGCGCGTTTTTGACTCCCAAGCCTCAGACATGTTTTTTTGGAGCAGGATCTCTTCCCAGATACAGCTTCTTTGTAAAAGACCTAGGCCTTCGAAAAGACGAACATACTCGTCCGCCAAATTGACCTGAGTGAAGATGTTCTGGTTGGAGCGGTGACTGAAAATCTGGTTCGAGAATGTCGTGGACACAGTGTGGCTGAGGATGTGCACAACGAGGAGCGCTTTAGCGTAGATTGTGCCGTTGTCTGTGGAAGACTCTCGATTGAACGGCACTGAAGGTTGGGTGTATTGAGCGAAGAAAGGCGACTCTGCGTTATGGCTCATCAGCGGCTGAAGTTCATCCACAGCGTGTTGCAGACGGCGGATAACTGCGGGCAACGCAATATGTGGTTTCTGATCGCATAGGATTTGGATGAGGCGAGTCAATTCATCGCCATAGCCCATGATCTCTGAGAACTTGTACTGCAAACATGGGAGTGTGGCAAAGTCGAGAGCCCATTCCAATCCTCCTTCTTCGATAAAAGCCGAACATAATGAGGCGTTCCCGAAAAAGGCGTTCAAGAAGCGGCACGCGACACTGATGTATTGAGTGCAGGTAGGGCCGTCTTTGGGATTCTCAAGATCGGAAACATCTGTATCCGAGACCGGCTCATTAGAAGTCCCCTGGGCTTCGGCGTCCAGCATCTCGACATCTTCTCCAGAAGCTCCCGATTGAAGGACGCGTTTTTCCTTGTGAAGGGGGCCTTCAAGCCCCTTCAAGGCTTGGCGACCGCCAGCGACGTACATGCGACCAGGCTGTCCGGATTCGGCTGGGACCCAAATCTTGACGCCGGCACCCTCTTGAGAAGCTCGGTCAAAGCAAAGCACGTCAACCTCTACGACCATGTCATGAACCAGACTCAATATTTCCGACTTGAGGGGAGGATGATGGCGGACAAGCTCATCCATAGATGTACCCAAGCTCGTAGCATATTCGTGGTCTTGATCCAATGCTTTGACGTGTTCCTTGCTGAGAAATACCTGGAAAAACTTTTCTAGGGCTCCCGAGTTTTGGAAAAGCTTCATACCGGATTCATTCAGGCAGATAGCTCCAAATGCCTGCGGCACGGCCTGGATCGCCTCAGGAATGGGAAGAATGCCTGGCGCAAGCGGGGCTCCACTCAAGACTGCTGCACGTATCGACGTTGGAGAGACAGGTTTCCCAGACGCGGTGACCTTCCCTTCGAAAGTTTTGACTTCTTCGTCCGAGGGCTTTACGGGA
This sequence comes from Aulographum hederae CBS 113979, assembly GCA_010015705.1. Lineage (NCBI taxonomy): Eukaryota > Fungi > Ascomycota > Dothideomycetes > Aulographales > Aulographaceae > Aulographum > Aulographum hederae. Next base: position 228,101 of record ML977146.1, on the reverse strand, counting down.
TTGTTTTGAGCATCCTCGAGCGATTGTTGCGTTACGGCTTCAAGAAAGCCTCGACTTAGGCCAGCTTCGGCAATGACGTTGTAGCTTGTGGGTTCGTTGTGAATGAAGCTACTCAGAATGTTGACGGCGCTGCTCCAGACCGTTGAGCCGAAGACGGGCGCGTTGCTAAGAACCTTCCTCAGGCCTCCAAGCAATGCCGACGAGTCCATGAGCGTACGAAGCAATCTGTCATGTGTTCCCGGATTATGCGACATCAGATGGTTGATGAACTTGAACAACCAACGCAGTGTTTGCTGATGGTAGAAAGGGATCTGGTAGTCAGTCATTTGCGTCTTGTACACCTTCGGGAGGCCTTCCCCGTTATTGACGGCAGTCAGAGCAGCCTGGACCTGGTAAGCGGTGAGTTCGGCAATGATAGCCAGTCCTTCGGCATCAACTAGCGAATTGAAGGCGTTCTGAAGATTGTACACAAAGGTATCCAGGAAACTCAAGATCTTAGGGTAGACACGCTCTGCTGTTGCAGTGCGGAGCTTCAAGACATCGACCAGTATGCCGAGCAGTCCCGCCGTGACCATGATGTCTCCAGCTCGCGAAGTTGACGCAGGCAGACTGTTGAGCAATGAAAACAGCGCTTCACGCCATTCGTCTTCAACATAGTTGTCCGCAGGCTTCTCTTCCGCAATCTGGGCGATGCATTTGCGAACAACATAAAAAAGAACGCCATGGCCAGCACTGACGCTGAGTGCGGTGAAGACGTCAGGCTGCTTGCTCTTTTGCTTCGATAGAGCCTCGAGGCAAGTCAACGCCACCACTTGCAAGTCTATAGGTGTTTGCTCAGAACCGTGATTTGGCGGGGATATCAGCGTTGCCAGTTGAGACGGGAGCTGTAAGTTCCTTGGCTCCTCAGAGTCTGGATGTGAAATTTTTTGGCTGAAAACTGATTCAGGATAGACATACGCAAGGTTTGAGACAGCTAGCAGTCGCAGTGCCACAACCTCTTTACGACTATCTGGTCCCATTGACAGAGCTCGTGAAACGCGCAAGCGATTCATAAGTTCGTAACGAGAGTCCTCGGGAATGGAAGATGCATACTCCTTGAACAGCTCATGAGTTGGGGTGCTGACGACTTTCGGCAAGGCAATGTCCAGAATTCTTGGGCCATTGCTCTTCGGCTGATCCTCCGGTCGAGGCAATTGAGTACTCGGGGTGGCAGGCGCTTCATCTTGACCGAGATTACGGGGCTGCCTGGCGCCCGAATTTGGCCCAAGATTTGACATCCTACGACTTGGAGTGGGAGTCACTGGAGAAGCCGGAATGGCGGGATCGCGAGAAACATTGCCATCAGTCCCTTTCGGTGGCGACTCATAGTACGTGAGCGAAACAGCGCCCCAATCTTCCGACGCCGCACTGTCTAGATCACCGCCGTGGATAAACGCCACCAGGTCGGATGAGCTCAGTCTTGAGCTCGGCGGCACACGTGATGTGCTAGAAGAAGTCTTTTCCTTTCCCTTTGCGCTGGCGATGACGGGCGAGGTCGGCGTCAAAGGTGCTCTTGCAAAAGAAGATGCCATCTTTTGAACTTTCTCTTGAGTGATCTGGTAGTGGGTGTGGAGCAACTGGCTATTCGAACCCATGCCGGAAGCCAAACGCTGCCTCGAATGGTAGTATCGCTGAGCAAGACGCAGGCTCAGCGCCAGCGTGGCATTCAAAAGCGACAGCGACGAGCTGTTGAGCAAATGATCCAGGTGTGCGCTGCTCGCATAAAGGCTTCGGTTGCCACAGTTCTCCAGTAAGAGTTTTGTGAAAAAGAGAATCTGCTCCACCAGCTCGCGATCGCCCTCTTCCGCAAATCCCATCTCTTTGAGCACTTCACTGCTGGGGCTCGCAGCATCGAGGTTCCAATTTATGTCGCCCTTCAGTAGCACTCGCCGCGTAAAGGGCTGACACTGCGGTCCTTTCGACAGCTCATACTCGTTGTTGAACAGTTCCAGAATGCCATCGAAACGATTCAACACAGCGATCCAGTGGAACAAGTCGCCCCGTGGGAATGGCCAGAGGCGCGGAAAGGAAGAGAGGTGGGCGGGAAGCTGGTATAGAGGTATAGAAGTCGACGCTTCGATGAATTCGGAGACTGAAGAAGACTGCGACATGTGTCAGAAAATGATGGCGAAATGGGACTCAGGCCAGGACGGAGCTCACCAGTGTTGCCTCATGCCGAGGCGATGAGGTCTTGAGGATCTTCCCCATGTCTGCAACTGCCAGGAAGGCTGCCCTTCCGTATTACCAAGGCCTTCTCCAGTCAAAGGGTGTTGTCTTTTGGATATGGTAATCGTTTGATGGGATTCAACAGAAAGTGTGAAGTTGAGGTAGGTGATGTCGGCGGAAGGTGGATCAGTCGAGGCGAGGCTGCAAAGGTGACTTTGTGTTAGCTGGTTATGATCAGATGGTGGATGGGTTGTAGGGACGAGTATGAGTTACGCGCGTGAAATCGCGGTTGGACGCAGAGGCAGGAGAGGGAAGTTCCTACGGTATGGGATACTTGCTTGGCGAGAGGTATTCTCTACCGGGAGTTGGTGAGGGACACGCCTGAGCAAGAGAAAATGGTGCAGCACTTTCAGTATGCTCAGTGGCTCTGTTTGCAAGAGGAGGAGGAGGAGGATGCTATGGGAGTGGCGGGTTTTGGTGGTGTCGGTAGTGGTGGTGGTTGACAGTTTTCTGGCGATGTCATGCTGGTTGTGAAGCTCAAGGTTTGGCTGCCCGAGACGTTGTGCCAAGACCAGTGACGGAAAGGCAAGGCAAGGCAAACACCTGACCAGGCTACACTACTCCTTCATGTATGCGCTTCCATATTCATCAGACCCCACCTCTACGTTGACACATTTTACACATGCAATCACATGGCGACAATTTGACGATAACCAATTTCAAGTGATACTATCTGCTTGGCTGCTATTTGGGCATGGAATCTCTCCATCTCTCCGCCATAATCAAACCGCCGGGGAAGAGAAGTATATCAAAATTTCTACCAGGTAATGACAGAACCTTGAAGAGTCCAAACGATGCCCTGCTCCTGAAATCATGGTCAAAGACCTCCGATTTCTACACACCAGCCAAATACACCCACACACATCCTTCAAAACTACCTAGATGCATAAATTCAACCCAGCCAACACATCGCCAATGAAAATCGGACGACACTCGTTTCCGCAATGAGGATCACATTTACCTTCCAGCAACACTTCAAACCCAGCTATTCGTGCCGCTTGCGTTTTCCACCGGCTCTCTGCCTTCGGCTAGCCGCAACGTCTCCTCCAGGACCAGAAGGTCTCTTTCTATCGTCTCTGCCCAGTTCTGGATATCCCCGATTTCATTGAGCTTCTTGGTGCTGGTGTCTGCCAGCTTCTGCCATTGTACGCTTTGCTTCGACATGGCGGCCGTCTGCTTCGCCAACTCCTGCTCTTGTTTCGTTATGGCAGCGGCATTCGCGTGGAGGTCGGAGGCTCTTCGACGCATTTCCACATCATAGGAACCGCCAATGGAAGCGAGTGATGCGGAAACTGCGGCGCGAGCTTCTGCTGTGCGCCTCTCCGGCTCGTCTTGCGTCGGCATACTGCGTTACGAAGGACCAATCGACACGCGGGAGGGGTCGGGTTATAGACGTTCGACAGCGTACGAAGATCAAGCTTTGGCCTGTGCTGTCGGTCGAGAGACAAGGCGAGGGTGAAAGTGGCGTGGAGTCTCGATCTAGCTTCGATATGGGTTCTTCGGGTGTGTCGTGAGCGATGTGAGCTCGAAGCGTCGACGAAGCTGGCAGCGCTGCGAGACTGGTCTTCTGCAGATGTTGCTGACAAGCAACACGGATAGATGCTGTTCAAGTCGAAGGAGATGTTGAGTGCGACAAAGACGCCCCCACCAATGGCAACATCCTACGATAACCGTTATGCGCTCGAGCTGGGGTTTGCTGTACGACACGTGTACATGGTTTGACAGGCTGACCCTGGGTAGCATCGCAGTGGATCATGAGACGAAAGGCGGAGAAACAAACAGGACAACTACTCCTAACGTTAGGAGCATCATTGTTCAACCAAGCTATGATCAGATGGCGAATGGCCTTTTCCTATACTTTACAACTGACAGGACAGGTCGTGCTTGGGCTGCTCAAGCGATCTGCCCCTCGGATGTGTTTGTGAAAGCAGAGCGTAATCGAAGCAATACCTCGTCCGCAACCGAGGCTATCCACAAAGCATCGTCAGCTTCGAGAAGAATGGAAAGATGTGGATGGGAGGCTGCGATGTCTTCATCACAGCACATTCGAGGTTGAATTTGGACAGGGAGAAGGGCGCGACGGGAGCTGGAGAGTCGACGATGAGAAACGCACCATGCCAGATTGCGTTAGGTCAATAATAGAGGCTCTTCTTCCACCTGCAGTCATTTCTTGGTCTGCACTTCTGCCCACCACAATTCCTGATGGGTGCAGGCAGACTCGAACACTGATATGACCAATCTACCCAAGCACGGGGTGCTTACCTTAGGTACCTACTCTACTTCGTCATCATCCACCATGAACCACAAGAACAGTACCTTAGGTACGATCATCAATTTACCCAACCTACTACCACCTACCTAGGCAATTGTGTTCACTCTTGAGGAAGCTTGCCATAAGGATCTTATACTATTCTGCTCTTATTTGGCCTCTGTCTCTCATATCCAGGGCTGTCTCCTCCTACGATTGTTCTTCTCTCAGATTGTATGCGGCAAACGTTTTATCAGGATGATGCGAGCTTAAAACGTGCCTCTCGAGGAGCGATTAAATCTCCAAAAAGCCAAAGAATTTGTGAACAACATCTCTCGATACGGCGACTGTTGACTGCACCTTGAAGAAGATCAGGGGTAGTTGCTAAACTTGGTCACGTGGTCTCGAATCATCGTTCGCGGTTAAGGTACGAACAGTTATACCCTCTATTTGAAGGATCTGCCCAAGGTTCGCAGTTCAAACTTTAGCCCCGCTGCCAAATTATTAATGAGGTGGGTTTTGCGATATGGCATCAAGGACGTGCTCCAAACAATATATGCCATACACAGCATTTCCGCAGTGGCACCGTCATATACCTAGTACTCGATCATGTTTCTCCACCGTTCCCTTGTAGCTTCTCTCTCAAACTTTCCGAGACTTTGAACTCGAGTTCCAGCGTTCGTTGTGATTCTGTAGTTCTTGTTTCTAGTCACTCTTTTCGACTTGCCCTACTTTCTTTAATTTTCGCAAGAATACGATGAAGTTTAATCAGTTCCTGCCGCTGGTGGCTGCTTTGGTGCTTGGGAGTTCTTGCGCACCTTTGGAGGGTGTTCATCTTCCTATCGCCCAACAAGCGGGTAGCCAGCTACACAAGCGCTTCGATAACTCCACAGCTTCGTTTGCTAAGACGGCAAACTTGCAATTTGATATCGATGGAGCTTCCAAATACTATCCGGGCACCAATTCGTACTGGATTAGTTTCATGACGAACGATGCCGATGTGGATTCCACTTTTGCTACTCTCCAAGAAAATGGGCTGAAGATTTTGAGGATCTGGGGTTTCAACGATGTGAACGAGAAGCCTCAAGAGGGTAAGAAAAGCGGCTCCGAGACAACATCTTACGAATTCAGTACTGAAATTATCAAAAGGAACTGTTTACTTCCAGTCATTTGCAGGGTCCGAACCAGTTATCAACACTGGTGCAGATGGCCTCGAAAGACTTGATTATGTGGTCAAATCTGCCGAAAAGCATGGAATCAAACTCATCATCAATTTCGTCAACAACTGGACTGATTATGGCGGCATGGTAAGTCTTGTCATATATACATACACCTCGGCAGACTGGCTGACAATTCCACAGGCGGCATACATGAAGTTCTTTGGAGGCGCCCAATCCGCAGACGCAAGCAACAACTCAGCGTGGTACACCAGCACAGAGGCACAGGCCCAGTACAAGAAATACATCGAGGCCGTTGTCAGCCGCTTCAAGACCTCTCCCACCGTATTGGCCTGGGAGCTTGCCAACGAGCCGAGATGCAAGGGCTGCGATACCTCTGTCATTTTCAACTGGGCGTCAGAAACGAGCAAATATGTCAAGAGCCTTGATCCGAACCACTTGGTCACCCTCGGCGATGAGGGTTTTGGCCTCGAGGGCGATGGCAGCTACCCCTACACCTACGGCGAAGGTGTTGACTTTGTGAAGAATCTGGGAATCAAGGAGCTTGACTTCGGTACCTTCCATCTCTACCCGTGAGTTTCGAAAACTTCTCCCCCACTCCCCACAGAAGCTGACTGCCAACCAGCAAATCCTGGGGCGTAAGCAACGATTGGGGTAACGGCTGGGTTGAATCTCATGGCGCAGCGTGCGCCGCCGCTGGAAAGCCTTGCCTCTTCGAGGAGTACGGGACCGAGACGGACCATTGCACGGTCGAGCAGCCGTGGCAGAAGACCGCCATTAACACGAAGGCTATTGCCGGAGACCTGTTCTGGCAACTTGGCGTTGACACCAGCACCGGCAAGACCCACGATGATGGAAACACGATCTACACCAACTCGGAAGATTGGAAGTGCTTGGTTGATAACCATGGCGAGGCCATCGCTCAGAGGGTAAGTCCATAGTCTAAAACACTTGCTGGACAGTACTAACTGAAGTTGTCAGAACGGAGCTTAGGCATAAGTCTTCTGCGTGACTTTCTTCTGAATCCACTTTTTCTTTATCGATATAATTGATGGCAGTACACCCTTTAAGTCCTTCGTACTCGTACTCAAAGCCAATTTAATTCACTGTACATATTCACGTGATGGTTGCATTTCCTGGTTCAGGGCTCGGCTCCGGTGCCGACACAGGACCCCTGGCATATCCAACAGGGGTCTCGACCAAAACAATATATTCGCAGCATCACATCCCATCCGCGAGCGCTTTGTAAAATGAACAGGACTCCCCAACGGCCTGGGGATCCTTCTAAATTGTCTGTCAATGCCTGCGGCGATTAGCGGCAAGCTCAGCGAACGGTGGAATAATTTCCATCGCCCTTGACCAGCGGAGAATCTCTTCTACTGTGTTGGTGATTGGCGGACTGGTCGGAAAGAAGTATACAGTTCCCTTTCCTTTCTGTCATCCGCTTCGCCTGTGTAGTTCTCGGCGGGGTTGGCTAAGGAACAGGGATGAAGGACATCTTGGGCGTGTGATTCTACTGCTTACTCCATCTCCCTCTATCCTTTCAGCCCTCTCCAAATCCACCACACTCATTCATTCCAATTCCAAGTCACTCATTCAAGATGAAGTCCTTCCTCCACCTCCTCGTCGCCGCGGGCACCGTCTCCGCCCACGCAACCTTCCAAGACCTCTGGGTTGGCACCAAGGACGAAGCCGAGACCTGCGTCCGGCCCGCCTCCACCAACTCCCCAATCACCTCCGTCACCTCCCCGGACATCCGCTGCAACGCCGGCGGCGCCAAAGGCGTCGCGGGTCTCTGCAAGGTCTCGGCCGGCTCGCCCGTCAGTGTTGAAATGCACCAGCAGCCCGGCGACCGCAGCTGCACCAACGAGGCGCTCGGCGGCAAGCACTATGGTCCCGTCAATATCTATATGAGTCCGGTTGCGGATGCGACCACGGATGATGGTAGTGGCGAGTGGTTCAAGGTCGCGCAAGATACCTATGCGGGCACGGATGAGAGCTGGGGAACTGAGATGTTGAATACGAATTGTGGAAAGAAGACCTTTACCGTGCCGAAGGAGTTGAAGGCCGGGCAATACCTTGTGAGGGCTGAGGCGATTGCGTTGCATACCGCCGGGAGCGAGGGTGGAGCACAGTTCTACTTGGGCTGCTATCAAGGTAAATGTTTTCGTTTCTTGCCCCTTTCTGGGAAGGGTCGAGATCTTGAGACTGACAATAATACAGTCGAGGTTGAGGGAACCGGAACCGCTACCCCGCCAGCGAGTGCTATGGTCAAGTTCCCCGGTGCTTATAAGGCTACGTAAGTACACTCACTGTCCGTTCTTGGAAAGGAGACTAACATGATTTCAAGCGACCCTGGTATCAAGGTCGATATCTACACCAAGCCTCTGGAATACCAGGCTCCTGGGCCGGAAGTCTGGCCGTCTGCTGCTTAAGAAGCAAAGGTTTCGGCCTTTAGAGGGTGGAAGAGATCGTAAATAGGGGGCTTGGAGGCTTGTGGATGTACATATATACTTTTACTTGTATACATCATATCTACCGTGATGTTACCACCTTCTCGAAATCACTGTTACCTAGACCACATGTAACTTGCAGAGTATGAATTGTTGGGAGAATCAAAACATGACTTGGATGCCTCACTGCGAAAAGATATCCAATTGAGACTTTACTATAGCTAGAGTCAAAGAAAAGGGCGACCTTCAATGACTTCGACTACTAGCACCTTCGTAGTAACAAATTTTGAATTCTCTAGTTCGACCAACTGGTACATGATCTTCCTAGTAATTGCGCCAACCTCCCCCACGATCTGATTCGTGCCTAAGGACACTCCCTTGGACGTCTGGAAATTCACAATATATCAAATCCAACCGATATTTTTGTGTTAGATGGTAAGAAAATCAACGTCACAAAGGGTCAAGGGATGAAAATTAGGCATTTTCAATTTTGACATCTTGAAGAAAGAAACCTAAAAGTCGTCGTAGGACAGACTCATGCATGTCATCCAAAGCAACCGAATCAACGGTCGAATCCCTTGGAACGAATCCCAAGCCCAAACGCCATTCCCACGCTATGCCAAACTTTTCCAAAACAATCCTGTGTCTCCCAGCCTGTCCTCACTAGGCAAACCAAAACGAAAACAACTCCACTCTAGTGCTCCATGAGCTCCACCGGCGGCCTCGACGTATGTGCGAAGATTGGCTTCTCAATCGGGCTCGGCACCAGACTCCCCGTCGTATCCACGACCTGAATAGCAGGTAAATCAGGGCTGTGACCGTGATGCTGCGGGTGATACACCAGAGTCGGCGATCCCGTACTCCCGCTCCTCTGCCTGTTATGCTGTTCCTCCTCATCCACATCCATCATATCCGTATCAACAATGAGATCAGGTGTTCGTTCCCTCTCGTTATCCATTGTCATATCAATCGGCTCCGCATTCCTCAGCGTCTTCGCATTAAGCCTCGACAGCGCCAGCACAAGATCCTCCGCATGCACCTCCTTATTCGGAGGATCCTCATTTCGCATCTCCCAGCCCATGGGCGGGCTCGGCGGCGGCGAGATGAAGAACATCTTCTCCTGCTGCGGCGCTTTGAGCAGCTGCTCTTCTCTGCTGGCGTAGATGCGGGTTTCGGCGCCAAAGTAGATGCGGCAGCGGCAGTCGAGGATGGTGGTGCCGTCGAGGGCGGAGCGGATGTGGATTGCAGAGGTTACGTCGGGGAGGACGAGGAGGATGCGTTTGAGGGAGCGGATTGGCGCCCATGTGTGGATGTCGAGGCCGGTGGGGAGCGTGGAGGAGATGAGGTTGCGGAGGGAGAGGAGGGTTGGTGGGGAGAATATGAGAGGGTTTTGGAGATTCTGAGACGAGATTTAGATTTCAAATTCCATTATTGTCTCATGAGATAGTAGACTTACTGTTATCAGGAGCGTATTCGACGGTGGGGAGGGTTGTATCAGATGTGGTAGGTCTGAGAAGTTGAGAGGTGGCGGCGGCGAAGAGCGAGCTGGCGATTTCGATAAGGGAGACATGTTTGCAGTTTCAGAGATGAATGCTTCAGTCTCCGGCAGGTTCGAATTCTGTCTTTGTACTCAAGAAGAATTTGCAGAGGTTGGAGGCGACGAGGTGAGGTTTAATAGATATCAAACGGTGGTCGCCGCCCGCATTCTAGCCACGCGGCACGTGACGAAGTGGGCAGTGCATTCCATTGCAGTGCAACCTTACTGTCTCTCCCCGGCCCGCGCCATCAAATTCAAGACCTTCTGGACACACCAGCATCCGGGACTCTAAAGCGGGGCGGAGTCTCAACAACTACGCATCTAGATGACATTTGTTCGCTCCAACCCCTGGATGTAGATGACTTGTCCCGCTGCGCACAGCCGAAGCGGACAGGAGAATGCCCGCGATCCGCCCTCTCGCGAGACTTGCCACCTCAGCAATGAGACTAAGTCCACATTGCGGAGTACATGGAGAATCTGCAGAGGCGCAGCACTACGCGTTTCCTGGCAGACCGAGAGGGGAAGGCCAGCTGTATGTTTCGTCCACGCCGATGCTGTCTGTCTCTCGCCATGGATCACGGCGTCTATCATTGCATGGCAGTGGTCTTGGGATAGGGGCACGGGGCTTTGCGGAAGTACGTATCTCGCTGCAAAGCCTGCAGTAATAAGAGTCCGCCTAAGCAATACGATAAGCTGAACGATCCGCAGTAGACTTGAAAAACTCTGCCACTTCATAACTTTCTGCGTTCTCTCTCTTCCGTCCCCCCTGCTGACGTCGGCCTTCTCACTGCCCCTTTTCTTCACGAAGACTCCAGCTTCGCTAGCCAGTTTACGATCATCATGGCTTGTACCAAAGCCACCTTCATTCCATATCTTTCACCGTCCCAGCTGCTTGCCTGTACTGTCATATTCCACATATTCAGCACCTCCATTCCTCGTTTTCGTGCCTCATTTGCAGTTTCCATGCTGTATTTCCATACTGGTTTGCCAGGGGCGAGATGGCCTGCTGCTGCAGGTCCAACCCAGAGGAACGGAGAAGCGCGGTCAAAAGAGTCTGCTGTATTGAGAAACTCATCCATTGACGATGTTGCAGTGTCGTAGGATAGACCTGTGCTGATGCCCAGACTATGAATGACAGGAAACGGTTTGTAGGTCCGAGGTTTGCTGGAAAGGAGGTCATGCAATATCTCATGGTGACCCTCGGGTGCTGGTGAGGATGTTGTGGACAGGAAGATGTGAGGTACCCCTGAAGAACATGTTAGTACAATTCAATTATCAGAATCCAATCACTGACTGTGGCAAAGATAAGGAGACTCGTGGTGACCCTCCAAGTTGCGCTCTTCCACTTCCAGGCTCGTAGAAACCACAAAGGGACTGCATCTGTAGTTCGCGAATTGATTCTCGCATCGACAGATCTCGCGTTGATGCTCGTCCATCTTCCACTGTGCCAGTGCTCCAGAGGCTAGATTCTGTCGAAGCAGCATGTTGAAAGCCGCGTAAATGTCCCGAAGCATATCGTCGCCGATGAAAATCAGGCCGTCCACACGTTCGAGGATCATACAAATCTCTGAAGAAGAGTACCAGCGATAGTGACATCCTGTGAAAGATCAGATCTGAACAGTTTGTGCCTCCAGTCCTGGTATGGATACTCACCTTTTGGTCGATATGACTCATCAAAACCACCTCTTCCACCACCACTCAAAGCCTCCAGCAACTCATTTCGATAGGCGCAATACGGCTGATTATTCTTGTCGACTTTCTCCGGCAGATCTGGTGCAGTATAGAGGTTTGATAAGGTCACGCCGCAGTCTTCTCGTCCCTCGAAATTCTCAAAATCATGGCTCACAGGCACATTTTCTCGTGAATAGATGGCGGACAACACGATATTGAGAACAAATATGATGAAAACCGCGAAGCCGATTGCGTAGTAGGATGCGCGACTCATGGAGCGCCTTGTAGAGCGAGGTTTGAAGGCCATGGAGCTGGTGGAGTTCACTGAAGTGAGGCTGGAGGTTGAGGCTCCAAACTTCAAAAAGGTAGTTGCAGATAGTCACGTGACTCATGTGTGATGACACCCCAATTTCCTGTTCAGTCCATTGATTTTGCCTTTAGATTCGAGAGAGTGTAAATGACATTTTCTTGGATCTGCCAGTGACCTTTTGATAGACATGAAGCGGGGAGTGTGGAGAGATTGGTCGACTGATCACATGCATGTAAGTAGATTGAAGATTATTATTATTGATCTTGCAGTAGGTCCCTCTAAGACCCTCTAATGCCACCATTCTGTATGCCTCCAGCTGCTTTGCAGTTCCAATCAGAGATTCTCGGTTGGCTTTACAAGTATTTGTGGAAGTGCTCCATCTCAGCGTCTTGTAGATGGCGTGTCCCTGGTGTGAACCAATACATCCTATTCAAATCGAAGCTGAACGTATTGGGTAAATCCCGGGCAGCTTCGCGATTCAAGTCCCGCTGCCGTTGTCATCCTCGCTGTCCCTTCCGTCCCCGCTGCCCTTTCTATCCTCGCTGTTGCTCTTATTCTTGCCGGTGTTCCCCTCCACCTCGCCGTCGTCCACTTCCTCGCTATCGTTCTCATCCTCGGTGTCGTTCCTGTCCTCGCTGCCACTCTCAGGCTCGGGAGTCCGAAACGACTGTGGAGAAACCGTTGAATTCACCAATTTCTCGTCGCGGGGAATATGTTTGTCGAACCAGCACGCAGGGGATCGCCAGAAAGGGCCCGGAAGAGGGTTCTCTCGCGTCGTTTCCACCAAGACATACAATGAAGGTTCCCTGGGGTAGATTGGTCCCGACTGATCAGATTGACGTGCGACCAATTTGCGACAACACGCCTCGGCTGATTCCAAGAACTTGAAGTCTTTGACCTGCTGCTTCTTGAGAGCAGCTGTCCAGACGTTTTCGTATTGATCGAGTGCTGATTTAAAGCTGGTCCCCAAAAGAGCCTGGACAAGGGGGAGTGTTGAGTTTTGTGTCAGTCCGATTTCGACCTCGTCATCTTTGCTGTCGTTGAAACACATGAATCCATACGTCGGCCGCTGTTCTTCGACGGTGCAGTGCAGCCAAGCGTCCTGGGCGGCTTGAGTAAAGTAGGTAGTGCCCCCATTACCATCGATGACGACCTGAATTCTCGATGGCTTCTTTCTTATGATGGAGAATGAGCTAACCATCAACAATCCCTCTATCACGGTATGCGAAAGGGACACTCGATCCTGTAGGAGAGGTCAGAAACTGGGTTGTGATCATTTGCGGATACACGACGCTCTATCGCATCTATGAAGGCAGACAAACCAGGAACTCGGTGAATTTGACAAGCATCCTAGTAGCAATATGGTCTTTATCCTCCTCGTTTTCGAACACCTTGAGATTCAGGAGTCGACCAAGTTCGCGGCCACCGTGGACGTCGCGCTCAGTCTCCTCGGATCGGAAGTAGAATCCCTCGATTTCGTCAGTCAGTTCAGCTGGGAGTGCACTCCCAGCAACTTTCATGACTATCATGTGAATTGTGTCTTTCCGGAGCAGGCTGAATAATGGCCGAAGGATGTCTCGCGGATACACCATGAAACCATAGCGAAGCTCGGCGAACTTGGGCTGCCGGGTTTGTGCCATGCTGACTGCGAGAAGATGAGCCGAGATTGTAGCAGTGGTGGATTGTGGAAATTGGTAGAAGGTGCTGGAGAGTGCCAGTGGTGGATGGCGGTGGACAGCAGACGGCGTTGGCTCTCGAGGTTCAGTTGCGAAGTTGGATTGGTTAGACAATGATATGTGATGACTTGAGTTCGCACTTGACGTGGGTTGGATGAAAATATATAGACTTGGAAGAACACAAATAGAGTGAGGCGGATGAAGAAAGGTGTTGGCCTTGGGAGAAGCGACACTCACCAATAGTGAGATTGAACATCTTTTTGTTATAAAAGAGAAAAGAAAGCTAGTGAGCCAACACATATATGTGTTGCTTTGCCGAGGTTTTGCAGATGATCAGTTGTGTTCAAGTTCAAATCATCTTTCTAGTGATACGAATGAGTGTTGTCCTTGTTGCGATAGCGAATCGCTCGAACACTTTCCATCCCAGAACTCTCCTTTCAATTTTATGCCGCGTTCTAGAGCATCCTGCCTGTTCTTCAATGTCGAGCCTTACACCCAAGGAGTCGTGGAGTAGATATTCGGCCTACACCTATTTCATTAAAAATAGCTCTTCCCAGTAGTCATCATGGCAGGCTCTGGACCGTGGATAATCAACCTTTCTCATCACCAACTGATACGTTGCGCTCTTGGTACTGACCTCGCCAAATCGGCTTCTTCAGGATTCAAATTTCAGAGCCCTTAAGTAAGGCCAATTCCGGCTCCAAGTTGCTTTTCGCTGGAGTGGTCGAGAAGTGACGTTTGGACACGAATATATGGTTTCTTTTCCTTGTAGCTCGGTCGAGAAGCACCCTGATCTACGATCCCTTGCAGCTGTTCAATCCCACGTGGAAAGCCATACTCGAGTTGGTGCTTGCTCGAGTTCAAGGGAAGGAAAGAGTTCGAGCGGAGATACGGTAGATGGTGTGTACATGAACAACGTTGTCCTCCTGTCTGCCACAATGATTACAGTGGCCAAGCTGAATTAAAGCGAGTCCGTATCTCGTGGCTCGTTTCGAGTGCTGACATGCTTGTCAAATGGCCGGGCTCCCAGCTCGTCCGCGGAGGATTGCGGCCATAATGCCAGAGGTTGAAGCTCGATTGTCCCGAGTCCGTGAAGATCCCTACCAGGATAGCTTACCTAAGCTGCCTTGCTGCGAACCTTCAACTTCACTCCGTTCGATTCGCCCGCAGGATCCGTGTACAACTACCTTTGAGATATTAGCCCCGGCTCACCTTTGAGCTTTAAGAAGCGGCTCTGGCAGCTCGCTTTATTCCTTCTTTCATACCATTCAAATTCCTCCAAATTCCTTTACGACTTCTAATTCTAAACTTTTGCCCATACTACATTATTGCTGCTTTGAATTCCTAACATCTTCGTCATGACTACCACTGCTTTCCTTGCCGGAAGTACTGGCCTCATCGTCAGTATCCCATCTGGTCTTGTTCCGCTTCAATATCTGACCGCAATCTAGGGCTCCCACATCCTCCCTCTTCTCACGAACCACCCCTCAATATCCCACACTCATGCCTACACTCGCCGTACACTGCCCATCGAATCACCCACTCTGACTCCACTTACCGCACCTGATCAAAAGACTTGGCCCTCTCTCCTCATAGCGCCGTACACGCCATCTTCCGTTTTCATCTCCGCCCTGGGAACAACTCGCGCGCAAGCAGGCGGCCTCGACAAACAACGAGAGATCGACCTCGACTTGAACCTCGCTCTGGCAAAGGCTGCGCGCGAAAAGGGCGTCCAAGTCTACGTCATCGTATCCTCCGCCTCAGCGAGTTCCTCCTCGCGCCTCCCATACTCGAAATTGAAGGGCGAGCTCGAGGACGAGGTCATCAAGCTCGGGTTCCCCCATACCATCATACTAAGGCCGGGATTGATTGTTGGCGAGAGAAGCGATAGCCGACCGGCGGAGTGGCTTATGAGGAAGATTGCGGGTGCTTTTGGCGCCATCAGTCCCAGCTTGAAGGACTTTTGGGCGCAGGATGCTGAGGTCATTGCTCGCGCGGCTGTTAGGGCTGCTGTTACTTGTGTGGATAAGAAGAGAGAGGAAGGGGTGTGGGTGCTGGCTCAAGGCGATATTGTGAAGATCGGAAAAGCGCCTGTTGAAGGGGGTCAATGATCTTAGGAAAGAGTGCGTTTGCATTGATAAGGCGTTGGTCAGAAATTGAGGGCTACTAACTTGGAGCTGGAAAATAATAATGCGGTCAGGATGGTTCAATGGATGTATGATTTCATGCACGAAAGGTCATTCTCCGAACTCATTTCCCCCTCTGCAGTCTCGGTCATGGATATCCGTTTCCAGACAAAAGCAGCCAACTAAGCAGTGTCCGACTGGAGATACCCCCGGACTTTCTTCTTTTTCTGCCGTCCAATCTCAAGTCTAATTCAATGTCCCCCCTGAAGGTATCAAATTACAGATATCCAAGCCTTGAACGGAGGCATAACTTGTCGGAGTCTGTCTTGATCGAGTTGTTCTGGTAACTCACTTCTCATGTGGCTTTCTTCAGTTTCCATATTACTTCGAATAATCTCTCACATCTCCAAGTGACTCTCCTTGCTTTGCGTGCTGATCCGGGCGTTGCATCAAGGCGAATCCTACGGTGTTCTGTGGAGGAGCTACCTCACTGTGCTCCTTCACGCTCATGACATTTCTCTCTCCTCATCCAAGACCAGCTCACTTCGACTTACTTTGCGCGCAAAAGAGCAATGGTCTGTAAGAGAAGAGGTGGATGATATCAGAACGTTCAGGGAGAAAGTGGCTTCACATATGAACACTCAAGACTTCATAGTCATCTACATCCTCTCCATGAAAAATAGATGAAGAAGCAAAAGAATGGATCGGATTTGAATTGGTTCATTTCACTAGAGACTTTCTGTCACTACCCCTCTCATGAATGTTATATCTTGTCTGTACCTCCCCAGACACTTGATAACCAAAGAAAAGCAAAAAAAGGTCCGCGAAAGGGTATTGAGCTCATCCAGACTGGACCCATTTCGCCGACGCATGCACGCAATTTGAACCGCTTGAACCCATATGCAAGTAGCCCCTTGGCTCATCCTCATCCTCATCCTCAACTTTTCTCTTCTCCTTCATTTGACCATGGCAGCCACACCACTCACCAAGGCAATTCCATTCCGTCCCTGTGCCAGAACCTCCCCGTCTCGTCAATCCCCTTCACCATCAACACCTTCCACAGCTTCTCCGCAGCCTCCCCCGGTTCCACGGCATCCTCCCTCGCATGGTTGGCCGGATCAATCCCCGTCTTCACATAGCCAGGATGCATCAGCACAACCACGACGTGTTTCTCCTTGAGGTCCATGGCGAGGCTGCGGAAGAAGCTGTTGAGTGCCGCTTTCGAGGCGCGGTAGGCATAGGAACCGCCCGAGGTGTTGTCGCCGATGGAGCCGACACGTGAGGACATGGTTGCGATGCGTGGATTCTCGGCCATACAGAGGTTGGGCAGCAGAGCTTGGGTCAGTAGGAGAGGTCCGTAGGCGTTCACCGCGAAGGTCTTTTTCAGGATGTCTGGATTGACGGTCTTCATGGCGTCTTGGTCTTGGGGGTACATGATCCCTATGTGAGGTCAGTTGACTGAAAGTGAAGTGAGGTAGAGTCAGTGAGTTCCTTACCGGCGATGTTGAGAAGAATATCCAAAGGGCGATCATCGCCGAATCGGTCTTGGAAGTCGAGGATGGACTGGTGAGACGCGAGATCGAGCTTGCATGGTTTTGCGCCGAGCTCTTCCAATTTGTCGTCGAGTTTGACGTCGCATGCGAAGACTTCGTATTCCTGATTCAACTGTTATTTTTTGCTCTTGTGGAATGAAAAATGTAGCCTAAAAGATGTTGAAGGGGAAGGTAAAGTGAGCGCAGCCTACCTCTGCGATAAGAAGCTTGACAAAGGCAAAGCCAATGCCGGAATTGGCACCGGTAACCACGGCAGTAGGCATCGCTGATAAAATTGGCGAGTTGTATGTGGTGGTTGGTAGTGCTATAATTGATTGATTTTGTTATAGAGAGGGATGTGCTGCTTTGTCGGGCGTTGTCCAGCTTGAGGCCGCGAAGAAATATCTTCGCAGGTGCAACCAGGACCTGCACACAGCAGAGGTTCGCGTCGGCATGACGTCGATTGTCATTCGGCTTATTAGAGACAAACCTTGGAAGGGCTTACACAGAGAACGAGCTTGGCCTGACACTTCCAGCACCTTTCCAGCGCCTTGCAGTGGCCCGGTTGTTGCCGCCTGAATCGTTGTTCCATGGCAAGTTTGGGATGGTCCGGTGGTGTGGTGAAGAAGCGAGAGAACCAAGCCCAAAGATGATCGCCAACCAGTGCTACAGCACGCATGTGCATTCATATTAGTCAATTGTATACCTTTTCGCATGCGGCTCCTGCAGTAAGTCTTCAAAGAATGTCTTCGGCTATCGATTTGAACGTTTCATGTTTGGGTATATGGACGCCTGAGCCAACCGCATTATGCCTATTCAATGTGAATCCTCTGAAACGCCTCGATCCCACGCTCGTAAACCAGATGCCTTCATGCTCCCATGCACTGGAAAAATTCGACAAAGCTATGCTTTACCCTTGCCTTTATCCACCACTTCGGGCTGCGCTGGTGGCGCTTCCTGCTCCTCATCCTCCTCGTCTTCGCTCATAGACTCATCATCGTCATCCCAGCCCCAGATCGCTTTGGGCTGCGCTTTGGCGTTCGTTTTGGTTGCGGGAATTTCATCCTCTCCACTGCTCTCATCCTCAGCAGAGGCACTCGCTGATTCGTCACTTTCTTTCAGGCCGTGGACCATACCAACATCCCCTGCCTGTAGAGCCTTCAAGATAGCCTCCCTTGCCTTTTCACCAGCTTCTTCTTTTGCTTCAACCCATTTGCCGTCCAGCCTCGTCTTCTGTCCGCCTGGGCCAGTGCCATCCTTGATCTCTTGCTCTCGCCTCTCGGCTTCCTCTACTATCGACTCCCATCTTTTCTTCCGTTCTTCCTTCTCTTTCTTGTCCATGCCAGGTTTGACGGCCAGGTACTCTGCCAGTGCTTTTGCCTCATTCACGGTTCGGATGCGGCGTCCCTCAAGATTGCGCGAGGAACCATTTTGTTCCCCTTGATTGCGGTTCCGTTTGCTCGACATTTTGCCGCCAGTCGCGCGAAGCATAGAGCCGAACCCGCCCTTACCACCGCATAGGCGGGTCGTGAGCCGAAGTGGGAGGAGATCATCGCTTTCGGAGGAGAGGAGAGAAGCGAGAGGTTGTGACGAGTGAGGGAGGACTTGGCGATTTGAATTTGTTGTGATAATGAGTTGGTCTAGGTGTGGTATGCGCGTGGACAGAGTGTCTGCGAAATCCGATATGCGTGCCGAGGAGTCTACTGGCACTGACAGAGTGGAAGGGAGATCAAGGCCTGGGAACGTAGAGACCAGGACATTGATGGTTCTGGGCGCCATGGTGGTGCGGTTGATCGTTGGCAGGAGAGTATTCAAGAGTGAATAGCTCGAGGTGAAATCGTAGAGTACGACTTTGGATTTTGGCGAATGGATTGCGAGTGTTGTTAGTCGGGTGGTTGCAACGAGAGTGAGTGGCAGAAGGGAGCCCGGAGATGGCGGCGAAATCGAAAGGGATCTCAGCGAGGTAGAGATGCCAAGCCACCTAGCTGGAAACCAGATTAGATAAGATCTTGCCAAGGCCCCACATCCCAATTTCGCGAAACCACAACCACCACACAAGAGCAACTGTGAAGCTCTACCACGGAACCCTACAACCTCACTGTCAAACTCCGCCAATACCGCCATCATGTATGACCTGACTGTCATCAAAGCTCACAGCAGTGCTAATCTGCCCTAGGTTGATGCCCCAGGCGGATCGCAAGACGATCCATGAATACCTCTTCCGCGGTACGTTCGATCCACGATTGTCGCAAAGAGCTGCGATTCCGAAGAGCAAACAATGCTGACCTTTGCAATCCAGAGGGTGTCATGGTCGCCCCCAAGAACTACAATCTCCCAAAGCACCCGCACATCGACGTCTCGAACCTCTTCGTATTGCACACCCAGAACCTCGATCTTTCAACCTCGCTAACCCACCCCAGGTGATCAAGGCCATGCAATCGCTCACCTCCCGCGGATATGTCAAGACCCAGTTCTCCTGGCAATGGTACTACTACACCCTGACCCCCGAGGGCCTTGAATACCTCCGCGAGTGGCTGCACCTCCCCGCTGAGGTCGTCCCCCAGACCCACATCAAGCAACAGCGCACGCATCCTCCTCCTCGTGGCATGATGGGCGGTGATGGTGAGCGCCGTGGTGGTGGACGTGGTGGACGCGGTGGCGACAGGGGCGAGTACAGGAGGCGTGATGGTGGAGAGGGCGGCAAGGAAGGCGGTGCACCAAGCGAGTTTGCTCCTCAATTCCGTGGTGGATACGGTAAGTTTATGAGAAGACTTGGAAATATGAATGGGCAAAAAGCTGACTGGATACAGGTCGTGGCCGTGCTGCTCCCCCTTCGTAGATTGCATATGCCGGTGTCCTTTCTTTGCCTTGGTCGGGGCAGTAAATGGTTCGGCTCAAGAGAGCGGGCCGCTTAACTGGTAACGGTCAATGAGGTTTACGGGCTTTGTATCTGCGAGAAAATACCACAAGATACTCTGATCAGGACATGCTTGGACAGTGATGCGATTTGAACGGCTTCTTGATGACTTTCAGGCGAGATGGTAGGACGTCCCGCGAATCATTCAATGTTTCATAGACAGATATCCCCTTCCTCCGTTGCCACGAGTGGCCTGTCTTCATTCGTCTATTTTCGAAAGCCTTCCCTTCTTCCTTCAGAACCCTCTAAAAGTCAAACTTTCCCCCCACAATCTCCTCACTAACTCACAATCTCTCCGCGTCGCTTTCATCCAAAGCATATTGTTTCACGTCTTCCTTCTCAACTCTAGAGTCGGCAAGATATGCCCCATTATCGTTTTTCCCCAATGCGGGATCGAGCGTCGCAACCATGGTCGTGCTGACCCCCTCCTGTATACTCTTCCAGTTGAACGTCGCATTGTCCTTCGCCTTCCTATCCGCATCGCACCATCCCCGCTCCATCATTTCTTCCGTCGTCAAGTCTCGCATCAAGTTCGTCCAAATCGAGCCTGGGTGCACACTGTACGCCTCGACGCCGCGCGAGCCAAATCTCCTGGCCAGGCCGACGGTGAAAAGTATGTTTGCCGTTTTGCTCTGTCCGTAACCGACCAAGGGATACTCCTGTTCCGAGACTTTTGAAAGGTTGATATCGTCCCAGCGGACACCGCTAAAGATGTGCCCGCGCGAGGTGAGATTCACGATACGCGGCTTTCCGCTATTCGAGCCCCCGTCAGCGAGCATTTTAGGGAGCAAGAGGTTTGTGAACAGGAAATGCCCAATGTGGTTCGTCGCGAACTGCATCTCTATCCTCGCGTCGTTGAGCTTGCGCTTTCCGCCACTGATGCCCGCGTTGTTGATGAGAATGTCTACTTTCTCCGCGTAATCGTTTACTTCCACGGCGGCTTCACGGACGGAGGCCGCGGAGCTGAGGTCGAGTTTGAGGAGGCGGAGGGACACGGTGGGGCATTATGTCTGGATGGCGAGGGCCGTTTCTTGAAGATTAACAATGTTACGGCCCGAAAGGACGAGGAGGGCGGGAGAATGCTTGGAGAGGGTGAGGGCGGTTTCGGCACCGAGGCTGGAGGGGGAGCAGCCGGTAATTAGGACTGGGAAGTCTGTTAGGTTGCCTTAGGTTGTTGGAGGGCAGGGGAAGTCTTACTTGTCTTCCCTTTGATCTGGGAGGAGAAGTGGGAGGCTACTTCGTTGCCCGTTGTGTGGTAGCCGAATTCAGGCATTTTTGGGACGGTGGAGTCGGTTCAGGGATATTTCGAAAGTTCAAGAATGGCTTGAACAGTAGGCAAGCAAGTTCATCGGGAGGCTGCGATCACCTATCCTCTCAATTGGCTCTTCCATGCATCAAACTAAATTCATGATAGAATAAGAACTGTTTAATGCCGTCCGTTAAGTCCGCCAGGTGGAGCTTAGGTCGACTAAAGTCCATCCTCCGTCTTTGAGCGTCGATCTACTCCTTCTTCCCGCCTAATCCTCTTTCGAGTATCATCCTCTGATGGTTTCATTCTGGCTGTGGGATAGATTGATATGAGATATCCACTGGCTCGTGGTCCGACACACAACGGAGCAAAGAATGAGGGCACTAGGAAGATGCGTTGATGTCGATATATGCTGACTCAGCGCCTGAACTTGATGAGGTCCAGTTTGTGGACTTTCCAGGTTGATTTCGTTTTAAGTACTCCATCTCCGAACGGTCTCGTCGTCGCAGAGAAGTCTCCTGAAGGCGCGCGGTAGGAGGAGAAGGTATTGCGAAAGGGAAAATGTAAACTGCAAATTGAACACGGGTAACGATCGACCCAAAGGTGACGGACACGAGTGATCCATCTGTAAGACAACTGATAAAGAATCTCTTAGACATGCATACGTTCGAGAAGGTGGGTTCCTACATTCGGGGGAATGGTCCGTGATAGAGACAGGCAGCATGCAGATGAAGCCTCGTCGACACTGTACGCAGCCGTCATTCAAACCAAAGTATCACTTCCGTCAAATCAAACAGCAATTGATTCATTGCAGAGCAAGAAACCTGACTGACAAAGGTCGACTGTCTCAGCGCATAGACTAAAATGTAAATTGTGTCAGTCGAAGGCTGCGGCCTGAAGCTAAAGAAGAGTTGAAATCCACTATTTGTCTTTCCCTTTGCCTCAATTAATGCAGAAGTGCAACAGACATTTCTGATAATTAAACACTCAATCAATCTCTTTAACCTTCTACCTTACCTCTGCTAGCCGATTCCCAACTGCTTCAAGGACCACCTCTTGCCAAGACCGGTGTTGCCCATTTGAGGTATCTCCCTCTCTCTCTCTTCTACACTCTCTCTCAACTTCAACTTTCACCGCGATCCACTCCACTCCCACAACGCGCCCACAGCCTCCTATCTCAGGCTAACACAACCTTCCACCACTCACTAGTCCTATCTCAATTGCTTCTTCAATACTCCACTCCATTGCCTGTCCTTCCCAGTCGACAAAATGGCAGGCCGCAAGAAGCAAGGTGGATATATGAACAACTATGGCATGACTGACAGCCAGTAAGTCGAGTGCCGCTTCTGTGGCAATCTAAACTAACATGGTGCCCCAGGACGGTGAATGTCAAGCTGCCGCCCAAGTAAGATGATCTCAATTGCAGTTAAACTGAATTGCATGACACTGACCTTAAAAGAATCCGTTGTGATCGCTGCAAGAAGCACAAGCAGGAGTCCAACTTTTCCAACAAGCAGCTCATTGAATTGAAGTCCGCAATTGTCACCTTGGGCGCCCAGGCCGGCATCACTGCTGCGAAGGCCCGCTGCCGCTCGTGCACCGGACAGCAGAAGACTGAGATGTACTGCAACTTTTGTGACGCCACCAAAAGTCTCGATGGTTTCTTCAAGACGCAGCGCCGAGATCCTGACAAAGCCGTGAGTTGGATCGAGTTTTGAGTCAATGTTGTCGGCTACTGACTCCATCATCATCAGAAATGCAAGGTGTGCATCCAGGAGCAGCTTGACATGGATCCGGGCACCAAGCTGGACGAGCTGGACGAGTCGGACCCCGAGAGCGCTCTGGAGGATGCTGGATATGATTCCGATATCACGAAATATCCTGACGAAGACATGAGCACTCTCGCCGATGTGGGACCGCTTTACACACTTTTCAATAGACATCGCTGACATGACCTATAGGACACATCCTCTCATGGTGGCGTAGACCTCGGCGGATTTGACGACCTGTCTATCACTGGCTCCGTCACGGTATCGGCCGCGCCCTCTGACTCTTGGGCTTCCAAAGCTACCTCCAGCCGCACTGTGTCTCTCAACTCTAGTGGACCATCCGGCGGTGCTCGCCTTCCTACCGCGTCCAACAGCGATGTATGGGAGGTGGTTGGCAACAAGCGCGCCACAGGCAGCAAAGCCACTTCTGCCAGCGAGAATACTTCCCCATGGTCTAAGGGAAGTGGTCTCGGCGGTAGGCGTTATGGTGGCCCATCCTCTTCTTCGACCGCGCGTGTTCCAGCTGGTCGTGCTACTCCTGCTGCATCCTCTTCGAAGTTCGCCAAAGTGCGTGCGTACAAGCCTGAGAAGGAAAAGGATGATTATGAGCCTGAGCCTGAGCCAGAGAAAAAGCTGCTGAGTGGAAACAAACATGAGGAACCTAGCTTTGGCACTACGAAGAAGTGGGAAGACAGTGATGACAGCAGCGACGGTGATTGAATGAAGGTGGCCAAGGCCATCGTCTCTTGATCTAACGTGACATCGAATGGACAACACAATCAAGAACTCACTGCGACATATGGACCAAAGGGAACATTTGCACATATTCTAGGATATGAACCCGGTATGCATATGCACAAAGGGCTGAAGTTTTGCAAGAGGGCCGCGAAAAAGTCTCATAGGTTTTGAACTGCTGAATGGAGGTTGCAACAGATATAGACGGAAATGGGTACCTTAAAATATTTCAACAGGCACATGGTCCCCAAGTTTCCCTGGAGGGCGGGGAACTTCTCACGGACATACCATCAAAAGTAATGGCAATGGGTTTACACATGGATTCAGGTCCCTCAAAAATGGAAAAGGAGCTAGGGAAACAGTAGCTACATCATGCAATTGACTTTTGAACCTATCTTGTTGAACATAGAATATGTAACGAAGTTGAGTGGCAAATCGATTCAGGGGAAATGGTTTTGCCAAGCCCCATTGAACAGGACGCGCAGGCACGTGATTGCGCGACACTTCCCGCATATCTCTGACCTAACCTCAGAGCCTGGTTTCCCCCTCTGCCTCTTCAGTTTGCCGCCTCACAACCTCAAAACAACTTTCGTTCAAAACCTCTGCATTCCCTTACCACCGAACTTGGACACTGAGGATAAGAACAAAATACCTTCAACATGTACGATCAAATGATACCTCAATAAATTATTGCGCTCCCCACTGACAATCCTCAGGTCTGGCCGCCGTACTGGAGGACGCAACATTCGAGGACCGTAAGTCAAACCCAATTGCTATATTTATGCAATATCGTCCTTCTAACGAGATTAATGTAGTCACTCAGCCTTGACCGACTTCCTCGCCGCAAACAATATCTCCGCCGCCCAGATCCGCGCCGACTACAACGACCGGGTCCGTCAAGCTGCACAGCAAAACGGAACAACTAATGGCGATGGCACGAATGCACCCGAGGTACAAGCAGAAGGCGAAGAAGTGACGGCTCCTGCAGCAGCGCCAGCGCCAGAGGAGCCCGAGGAAGATGAGTTCCCAGTCGTCGATACATCTCGCAAGCGCAAGCGCAAGTCCGACGGCAAGGCGAAGGAAAAAGCGAAGAAGAAGGCCAAAAAGGTGAAGAAGGGTGGTTCCCATGATGACTCGGACTTTGATATTGATCGCGACATGTACAAAAAGGCGAAGAAGCTCCCTGGTCAGATGGAAAATTGTGAAATCTGCGAGAAGCGCTTCACCGTCACTCCATACAGCAAGACTGGCCCGGATGGCGGATTGCTCTGCAGCCCTTGTGGTCGAGAGATTGCGAAAGATGCTAAGAAGGAGCAAAAGCCAAAGCCGAATCAGGGCAGGAAGAGGCGTAAGGCTGAGAGTGACAGGCTGGATCATCGTGTGAACCGCGGTACGAGATCGCTCGTCGAGACGTGCATTGACGTCGTTGCGAAGCATCATGCTGATGTTGACGGGCTGGGGGAGCTGCCGAGGAGCTTGTTGAACAAGTTGAGCATGATCTTCTCCAAGAAGCGTGTCCTCAACCCTAAGACGCTCCGAATGTTTCTCAAGTCGGGCCTGGATGGTCTGGAGCTGCACGATTGCGCAAGTAAGTTGCTCCTGAGCTCTTGATCTTTCATGTCTAAAAACTCGTAGATCTCGAGGCCGAAGACTACAAGCTCATGTTTGCCACGATTCCCCTCGGCGAGTCCTTCGTCCTGAAAAATGCAGGTCAATTCAAGAACGAGACCATGGACTACATGGCGCAGAAGTCCAAGAAGCTTCAGCATCTGAAGCTTTACGCCGCCAATCTTGTCAGCGACAAGTCGTGGTGCAACTTCTTCGGTCTTCGCGGCGAAAACCTGAAATCTCTCCAGCTCGAATGGATGGACGACTCCTTCTCCGACGACACCATCAAATACATGACCGAGACCTGCCCCAACCTCTCCCGTCTCAAACTCAAACACTGCCGCAAAGTCACTGCCTCGTCCATCCCTCAAATCGCAACCCTCTCCAACCTACAACACCTCTCCCTGGAGCTGACCTGCGACCTCCCCTGCGAGCGCTTCATCGACCTCGTCTCCAAAATCGGCGCAAACCTCTCGACCCTCTCCCTCGCCCGCTTCTCCGGCACCGACGACGAGGGTCTCAATGGCGCAAACGACCTCTTCCTCGAGGCCATCCACAACAACTGCAACAAACTGCAGAAACTCCGCCTCTCCTACAACGACGCCTGCTCCGATGCCGGCTTCGCTTTTCTGTTCTCCGAGGACTGGAAAAATCCTCCCATGCTCGTCGTCGACCTCTCGTCCACACGTGACATCGACAACGCAAACCCCACCGGGCCGGAGGAAGCTATTGGTCTGGCTTCCGAGGGCTTCAAAGCCCTTATGAAACATTCCGGCTCCAAGCTTCGCAATCTCAATATCTCCAGCTGTCGCCACATTCCGCACAAGGCCTTCATGGACGTCTTCGATCCTTCGTCCGGCGCCGAGTACCCGGAGCTCAGGAACATCGATCTCAGTTTCTGCGGCGCGGTTGATACCGTCACTGTCGCTGGCATCTTCAAGACGTGTCCGAAGCTTGAGAGGTTGGTGGCGTTTGGATGTTTCGGGGTAGAGGGGGTCGTGGTGCCGAGTGGCGTGTTGTTGATTGGTGCGCCCAAGGCTCAGGATGAGATTGTGCAGGTCGGTATGGGTGGGGTTAGTGTGGATATGGCGTTGGGAGGCATGTTGGAGAAGAGTCAGGAGTGATGAGGGTGCGAGCTGATGATGAAAGAGGGACATGGGCCCGAACCTCAATAATGATGGCGCTACGATGGCGATCATGAGTGAGTGGGCCATGCTGCTTATTGATGGGAGAAAAGGGATGATGAAGGTGCATGTTCAACGAAGCTCGATGATATCGTATGGCATGATATGGTACGGCTACATTCAGATTTGCGAGAAAAGTACAAAAGCGACTATATGAGAAGCCCTGATATGTTGCTTTCGCTTCACACTTCTACTACTTTTTGCAAGTAGCTTCCAGCATATCTTCCCCCAAACAGAACATTTAAAAAGATTGCGAAAGCGAAAGCGGAAGCGTTGCTCCCGTAGCTAGCTAAAAAGTCTCCCTTGCAAAATTTCGGCCAAAATGAATCTACATCATCACATGCGATGACCACTCCTCTACATTCTCGATCATTGCAAAATTACCGACCGACGCCAGCAATCCCCCCTTCCTCATAATTCTCCTACTTATCCCACCTCAACCCTGAATACTTCTCCCTAAGCAATTGCGACAGCCCCTTCAACGCTTCCCCACCCGCCTCCGCAAGCATCAATGCCTTCTCCGCCCACGTCCTGCACATCTCATCATCGTCTGCGCAATACGCGTCGACGGCCTTATTGTAGCTAGTTGAGGCGAGCCATTCAAGTTCTTCCTCAGGATAGGATTGGCCGATCGAGGCTTGAGCTTGCGATTGGGTATGGTTTTGGGATGCCCTAATGGCTGCGTTGGCGATCTTGTAGGCTTTGTCGAGACAGTCAAGGGAGATGGTTTCGTCGATGCCGAGGCCTATTTGGAAGATGCAGCGGAGCCAGCGGGAGAGGTTTATTGGGTCGCTATTATTGTTGGATGCTGCGGTTTTCATGGAGCGGTCGACTATTTTTTGGAGAACGGTCACAATGTCTTTTCGTTGGTGTGAGTAACGCTCCTTTTTCTGCTTTGATGTACTTACTTCCCACACCTGAGATTGCATGGCAAACAAGAGAACTTCAGACTTACTTCGAAGATGCGAGCTCTCAACATCAGCATTGACAGCTTCTGCATGCACAATCAGAATGAGGTCGGCTAAGGTGTCCCAGCCGCCGGATGTAGAAGAATCATCATACGTCCAGCAATCCCTGAAGAGGCCGTCCAAGTCTTCCCACTTGCTCAATTTCAAAGCAGCCTCGAGCTCGAATTTGATCATGTGCATGTATTTGGCCTTCAGATCGGCTTTGGCTCCTGTGGTGAGTGTGGTGGAGGCAACATGCTTTGCGACTTGTGCTCGAAAGTCTCGGGCGTGTTCGCGGACTGCTGTGTAGTTCTGAAGCTGATACGTCGTTAGTGGGTTACAGCTTTCCGCAAAGCACCTGGAGAAACCTACTGAATACTCAATATTATCCTCAGACCTGGCAAGGGTGATGTTTGCGCAGGCTGTAAGGAAGCTACAGAAAGTGCGGCGGAGCTCGAGTCCTTCTTGCTGCTCCGAGTCCGAAAGAGGGATCAGTAGGTCAATGAACTGTAACACTTGTTAGAAGAGTCTATAATTTTACCAAGACATTCCAAATCATACTTTTATGCCGCAGATTAGCATCCTCGACAGATATGAAGGATGCATGTCCGTGCAAAATTTGAGGCACAGGTTGTAGCTGTTCTTCGAGAACCAGTCCAATTCTTCAGGAGTAAATTGACTGGATGTTCCCTCTTCTGCCTGTCGTAGTGATCTTGTAGCTTGAACAGCAGCTGTTAGAAGGTCAGTCTGAGTATCTTACAATAATGCCGACGACTTTCACGATACTGACCTCCTTCGAACAGCCTGCACACTTCGGCCATGTCAACATCGTTTGCGACATCCTCGGGCTTGAGTCCATTTACCATCAGTCTACCGGTCGTACTTCCCAGTGTCAGCCTTTTTGGGAATACTTTGATTGTGCATTGTGACTTGCATACCGTAAAAGCGCTGGAAGATGCACTCCTTCTGGAGCATTGTAGTCGTATTTTTTGAGAACAGTTTGCAAAGAAAGCAAAGCCTCCTTTTGATTGCCGACTTGAAGAGCATCTACGACGCATGCATATAGCAAAGTTGCATCCTTTGATGATGTCTTGGAAAGCTTTTTCAGGCAATCAGTGGCTAGATCAAAATCAGTTGTCAACCACATCGAAGTTGTTGGTCATTGGCCTTCATACCAAGAGCGTCATCTTGACTTCGTACAGCGACCTTGAACATGAGATATCGTGTTATGGGTGCAGACTTTGCCACGTCCGTCATGCGAAACCAATGCTCCCTCGCGGCGTCGAGATTATGCCGGCCCAAAGCACACAAAATCAACTTCCTACTACCTGTCAACGGAGATCAAATAAGACCTTAGACATTGTTACCTCGCTAATTTCGCTTGATTGAGCTCGCCGCATTGTTCAAATAGGGGATGTGCTGCAAGAGAACACCACGATTCCGCCATGTCGAAATGGTTCTGCGAATACGTCGATTCGATTCGGTTCCAAATTAGCTAGCTATGGTCAGTCTTCGTCTGGAATTGAAAGTGAAAGGGTTATTCCAGGAAATACCGTTTGAGCAGCATGAGTCGCAGAAGAAGTGAAAGGTCTCTCAAGTCCTCGGTTGAGATTTTCAAAGAGCTCGTTCAGCGACGAAACTGCATCTGCGTTTTCTGAAGTTGTAAGGGTAATCCAAATTCTTGTCATAGCAGCAGACTCGATAGACTCTTCTTTCGCTTGGCCGCAGAGACGATCTATTAGGAGCTCATCAATTGCTTTGCACGCAAGGTGGGGACTTCAAGTATTAGCATAGTAGTAACCAAATCCGGACAGCCTATGAAAACTCACTCTTTGTCCTTGAACTTGCGTATATGATACATCATGCTATAGGGTATTAGGTACCGGAGATGATGAGATTTGTCTTGCCGTTACTCACGTTTTGAAATTGGGCTGTGTAAGCACTGCAGAGCGAATCATACGTTGTAGTACTTTAGATGTGAATTAGCTTTTTATTTCAGATGTAGCTGTTGGGTTGATAACTGACCTGTGTAGTACGCTGCAGGATCCGTGGTCCGGTCGCTGGACAGTAGTTCCAGTTTCAGTAGCCAAACCACCATCTTGTCTGCATAGTCCTATGCCATCGATTAAGCATGCATTCAGCAGTGCAGATAGCATGTTACTGACCTGCTCCATCAATGTGACCAGATCCCATGCCCGGACTCGGGCTTCGTCGTTATCTTGCGCCACAAAGGCTCGAACTAGGATCTGTATTAGCGTTTTAGCTCAAACTCCCCTGGGGCAAAATCTTTGGAGACATGGATGTGTTACTCACTCAGCTTCTGGATGATGCTCATATTCAGCTCTGCCGAGTCTTCACTCAAGTTCTCTAACTCTTGTTCAGCCAAAACATCATAAGCGCGTTCGAGCCATTTTGCAGCCCACTCGTAATTCTTCTTGGCCATCTGGTCTTTCCCAATCTCAAAAAGCAAATCAGCAAGTTTCTCCGCAGCTTGTGGGTCAAGTGTCTCCCCTTGCTTGGTGATCTTCGAAAACCAGTGCTCGGTGAGATCAAGTCGGTCTTGCTTCCAAGCCTAGACATCCCTGATCAGTCTCCAAACAAGGAGAGGACTCATCGAGTCAACGAAAAGGGGCAAAAGAACCGACTCACAAGAGCAGTCCTCAAAACAAAATATTCCGAACACAACCTCCCCTTAACATCTTCATCCCTCCCATTCCCCTCCGACTTGTCCAACACATCTTGCCACACCGCTGCCCTCTCTAGCGCCCTGGTACAACTCTCAAGCTCGCCAATATCAAGACACGCTGTGGCAGCCTTGAGTCCCACCTTCAGTAACCTAACACCATTGCTAGCGCTCACTTTCATCAACGCCTTCGCCTTTGCGCTTGTGGCATCGTCTTTGCGCTTGTGGCTCGACTGTTGCTGCTGTCCGCAATCGAGGACCAGGAATGCGAAGACGCGGAGAAGGCTTAATGTGCGTTTGTCGCCGAGGGCGTCGTCTTTCCTTCGGAGGCGGGTGACGTGGTTCCAAAGTGCGGTGCCCTTCTCGTCGAGCTCTTTCGCTATCGACAAGGAGGTAGAGGTCGAGGGAAGAGGCAGAGGCAACGACTTAATATGGGCGAGTAGCTCTGGTGTCAGGCTCGGATCAGGCTTGTCGGAGGAGACGCGGTTGGGTACTGCGTCGACGAAGTCTGGTAGAGATAGAAAGTGTGTCAGTAGGTAGAACCTTGAGGTTTTGACCAGATTGATGAGGAGGGAGACTCACTGAGGAGGGCCTTGATGCGCTTTTCTTTCTCGGTTCGAAGGTCTCTTGAGGGAGGCATCCTGTCTTTCGAGACATTGATTTTGACGAAGGTATGGCCTGGGAGTAGGTGAAGATGTGGAGAGATGCGAAGGTCGGTAGACTATGGGTTATCAGTTGTCGTCTGAACAAGCTCGCCGTGACTTCCCTTTGTGGAAGCCATGACCCGCCCACATAGTACCAGAACCGCCCACGCCACCATACCTCAACTGAAAAATCATATGTGCCCACGAAAAGTTAAAAGTGCATTGGATCGGACCGCGGGAAGGACTGGGAGGTACTTCAGGTATAATACGGGATGGACGTTGTTGATCTCATGCAAGATACGAACGATACCAAAGGTTCTAGGTATTTTCAATAATGAAACAATTTTTTGAAGCACCTACAGAATAGAATGCTGTACTGTGCGCCGGCAAGCCATCCTAAACCCATTCCCATGCCCCTTTATTGACCCTATGTCCACTTTGAAACCAAGGGAAACGCCAGCAAAAACCATCGTCAGCGTCGGTTTACGCAAAACAGCCAAATATACCGTCTCCTCGCCACCACAAGAGTCATCTACGTTTCCAAATCAAATATATGCAGCGAAAGGCGCGCGCAGAGTTGGGCGCTGGTTTCAAGAGACAATCGGGAGGAAGTTTCCGACAATCAGCGCCGGTCTGCAAAACATTAGGATCCGGGGTTCAGCAGATGGCAAATCAGAACGAAATACTCACATGTTGTGTTGGTCGCGGCGGACGGTGAAGGAGAAGCAACACTTGATTTCAGGGTCCTTCGAACTGGCGTCCGGGTTCTTCAAGGAGCAGCTGGTCAAAATGGCTTTCTTCTGGTCATCGAATGCGATGGCGCCGAACTTCTCCCAATAGCTCACCAGAGACGCTTCTACAATGATCTCATACACCGAGATCTTGGCCTAGCGGCATTGTCAGTCATGTTCGTCCGCAGCCTTGAGCCCTGTACTCACATCTTTCAGATCATCGATAGGAACGTGAATAAGCTCTGCCATCTCTTTGTTCCCTCTGAAGATCTCTCCAGTCCGCCGCCAGCAACAGGCTGGGATGGCCATGCTGGCAAACACCCTGTCATACTCCATCAAACTCTGCTCGAACCACATCTCCACGAGCACAAGTTCAATGTCCGTCAGCCTCTGGATGCGCTCTCGAAATTTCGGCCGGAACCTGTCAATCTGTCTCAGGATCTTCTGGCGCGAGTGCGGCGCCAGATGCGTCTCCATGTACTTGTTCAACCGGGCGTAGCCTTTGACATAATTGAACGGCTTAAGAAGCCCGGCGTCGTACTTTGCTCTTAGAAGCTTGTTCATGCGCTCTTCGGGTGTGTCATTGCCGACTGGATCAGCTGCCGTCATGTAGTACTTTTCACGGGCCTTGTCCAGCGGAAAGCTGCTGGCAGGTCTCGAAATGGCATGTCCGGACGTCAACTGAGAGGGCGGGAGCATTTGGTTGCTCTGCTGGCTGCCTCCCGCCGACTGGAACTGACTGGGTGCAGCCAGTGTTCCCATGGTGTTGGTTAGAGAGGGTTCGGCAAAGACGCCATGCAATTCTTCGTTGGAATATAGGTTGCCGTCGTCCAGGAGGCTGTTGCTGAGGAAGTCGTTCAGCAGATTGTACTCGTTTGTGACTTCAGACGTGTTGAACATGTACGAGGGGTGGAAGTTATGCATGTCTTGAAACGAGTTTTGGGAGCCAAAGTTCCAGTCGTTGAAGCCTAAATCTTCAAGGATGAGATCAGCTATCTGCCGGCTGCCAGTGGCACTGCGTGTGTAACCTACATGGTTGATTATTGCCAGTCAATGCGGGCATTTGTGGCGCGGAGACTGGAGTAGGCTGGACGATGGGTGCATTATTTGTAATGGTATTTTGGGCGTCTTGGGGGGCCGCCAGATCCAACCCTGCGTCCTGGGCAGCGGTGGACTGGTGGTCGTATGCAGCAGAGATGGTCGAGTCGGTGGAGGGACGATGCTCCAGCTTCGGGCCATTCTCCTCGTGGCTCGCGTCGGCGCTCGTGCTCTGCTCATTCTTGCCCTTCTTGGGCTGTTCTCGAGGCTCGTCGTGGCAAAGGTGCCCAATAGATCGTTTGACGCAGCGTAAGCACGGCCGTTCCTGTCAGAAGAATGAACAAACTTGATCCTGAGAGAGAAGACTGAACGGGCGCCACAAACACTGTCGCATGTCATGTGCGAGCGGCGGCAATAGACACAGGCATGGTTGACCTTCCTCCTCTTCTTGTTGGGCTTTGACGAGTCTTCCTGGTGGGCTGAAGAGGCTGTTCTGCCCTTCCTCTGGTCGTCGGGCTTCGCATGGTCGTCGCGATCCGCAGAATGGGACCTCATCTGCTGGAACCCATTGGATCCCTTAATAGCTTCGTGTGTAACCACCATTCGAGGTTCGGGACGCTGAGGCGCAGGTTCGGGTACTTTATGCCGTGTAGCATCCAGAGACGCAGAGGCGACGGGAGAGAGCGCGGCCGATCGGTGCGATTCCTACGGCCAAACATTGGCTTGGGGCGTGCTGTGGGCGCAGGGCGACGAGGTGTTGGGTGAGCACGCGAGGAGGACGAGGAGCTGTTGCTGAGCTGTCACGGCCACGGCTGTCCACCAAGGACGCTGAGGTTAAGGTTGTATAAGGCGGGGAGTATTCCGCGGCTGCATCCTCGGCAACTATTCGGGCCGCCAAGTCGAGCGGCCGTGGGGAAGCTGGCGGCGGGAGCATTGAGGGCGAACTTCTCCTCAGCGAGCACTCTGCCAGACGGATGACGGATGACGGATATGGATGGGCTCTCCTGTGATCCCCGACGGGGGGAGAGAAGACGAGGTGTGCAGTGTGTGTCCCCACGGAGCAGACGGAAGTTGAAGCGAAAGCCAAGGGTGCGTCCACCACTGCACCAGCCCCCTAAGCTCTGCCTCTGCACGCAATGTCTCGTGTCTCGCGTGGCCGCAGATCCACTGCCTTACTCTAGCACTGGACGCTGGCTATTGCTTTTTGCTTGAAGTCCAGACGTGTAGTCGTGAGATTGAATACAAGTGTGCTACAGCAGACCCAGCTACGGGAAGATCCAACCCATCGGTTCTCCCTTACCATCGCATCGTCGAGCCCGCCCTGCACCCCTCTCGGCCTCCCATCAGCCTTGAGCCGAACTCTCCCCTCCGCCGGACCTCATCTGTACGGCTGGTCGCCGTCCCTTGCTGTATCATCGCGAAGCCACAGGAGCCGTACGATCCGTCTGGCATCGTTCAGGCCCGTTCCTGGTCGCCGCTCACGTCCCTGAGATTGCCCTGTGGCGCCGCAGCTTTGCATTCCGGTATATTGCGTCGTCCAAAGAGGCCCGAGCGTCCACAATAGCATTGTCAATACCAGCGACCTGTAGTCTATTGGCATGCATGCTCTCCATGTGGTTCTGCAGCTGCTTCAGCACCGAGAGCAGGTCGGGGTCGCCGTCCGCATCGTCCATCAGGTCTCCTTTCTGCGCGGCGACAGAAGACACCAGGTTGATGTTCTCGGCGTAGTCGTCCAAGTTGTCCTCGAGGTCGGGTGCCTGCTTGAGAAGTGGGTGTATCTAGCCAGTACATCAGCCTTGTTCGCCTTGCCTTGACCGCCCTTTCAAACTAACCTTCTTTGCTTGCTTTTGCTGTCTGCGCTCCTCAGATATCGCATTGGCTTCGAGCCTTGCGAGAGTGCGCCTATCCCGCTCCAGAGAGCGTTCTTCCTTCTCAATTGCTGCATCTAGCAACTCAATTGAGTGCATCGCCGGTGTGAGCTGGCTCTCCAGGAGACGCTGTGATCAATTAGCTTGCATATCATGTGCCGACCTCCCAAAGTGCACGTACATTTCTTTCCAATAGCTTTTCCAGACTGAAGACAGCATCCTTGGTCTTCGCCGGGAATGGCATTCTGGACAATTGCTTCTCCAACTTCCTGACAACCGTGTTGAGCACCTTCTCCGCTTCTTCTCGTCGTCGCTCGTCCGGTCGACCTAAAGCAACGGGGCGCTTCGCGGCGTGAAAAAGCTCTTGAACTTGTTGTTGTGCCACATGTGGCAGAGCGGTCCATTTTGATGCGATGACACTCTGAGGAACACGGCGAGTGCGCGCTTTGAGATGTTGAAACCGCTTGGGCGCGTGTTCTGTTGTGTCGGCATCCTCGACTTCACTCGCCTTGCGCTTTTTGCCTGAAGTTTTTGATTGTCTTCCAGAAGATCCTTCCGCTGACGACTGAGAGGCCTGTGAAGCAGAGGGCCGGTTTCTTTTACGGGTTCCCCCAGGTTGTGGTCGCTTGTCGGATTCGCGCCGGCGTATTGATGTCTTTGAAGAAGACGCGTTTTGTCGCGTCCTGCGAGCTGCTTCGCCTGCCTTCGGCTTTGGCGGTCGCGCCTTGTAAATTTAGCAGTGATCATACTAAATTGGTGGCAGAACATACCATTGCAATGCTTTGGAAATTAGCGGTTGTCTGCTGAGGGTTTTCGCGGTGGTTGCAAATATTGCACTGATGGGTTGTTTACTATGGAGGTGCGCTTATCGCATGTGATGATATGCGGGGTGGACTACAACGGCAATTGCGCCATATCAAACAATTCACGTGACTACTTCTTTTCAGCATGGATCTCGCTCCAATCTCGCCCGCCCATGTCAGCCTTTGAAATACTAATAGCTCTTCAGCGTTGGCGAATTGTATCATTACTACATAAATTGAGCCCAAAGTCGGAAAAGAGCATCTAGTAAAACCATCTGAACTCTTCCACAGCAGGGCCATCCCTCAATCTTTCCGTCGGAATGTCTCTCACATTGAGCTTGTATCCTAACTTCCTATCTCTCTTCTTGTTATCTACAATCATCCAAGCTCCCAAAAGCAGAGTAAGGATAAAGCCCATACCCCCAAAGGCTGCAGTGGTCGCAAGAGCAGGGATATATTCAGGCGCATCTTCATTACGGAAGATGTTTGAGCTCAAGACGCCCATCAGATTGGCAAGCGGGACACCCACAGAAGTTAGCACAACACGCTTTCCTTCGTGCGCAATGTTGTTGTTGTACTATTTTGCTGTTAGTGAAGTGTACAGTGTAATCAGGCTTGTGGCAGCTTACCCAAACATCGAGCAAGACGGAAGGCGCCGATGTTCCCCATGTCATCATAAAGCATGCAAAGTAGGCCACTTGCAGCTCGCCAACGACATCAATGGAAACGTAGATGATGAACCCGATGAAGGTGAACAAGAAGCCCAGGGCCACGAATGGGAATCGCCATCTTGTGTAATCGCTAGCGAAAGCAAGGATCAGCAACATGACAGCTCCAGAGACGTTTGGAGCCACAGTGTAGAGATTCGTCTTGACAGGAGAGTATCCCAGCCTAGCCACGATCTGAGGCAAAAAGAGTGTCACGGATTGGAGAGGGACCCCCAAGCAGATCTCAATGACAAGGATCATCCAGCTGGTTGGGTGCTTGAAGATCTTCAACGACTCCTTGAGATCGAATTTCTCGTTGACCACTGACGAGCTGTCAATTTGCATGCGGTGGAAGGCAAGCTTTTTCTCGTCCTCGTTCAGGAACGATGCATCCGAAGCGGAGTGTGGCAGATAAAAGAATGCAAAAATGGAGAAGAGGATCGTGCAAGCGCCTTCGACGATGAAGAGATAGCGCCAAGATTCCAAGCTGGACGATTTAATTTGGAAGACGCCATAGGCCAGAAGACCGCCGAATGCAGATGCGATGTTGGAGGCTGCGTAGAAAATCGCCAGGCGTCTGGCTAGTTCTCCTCGACGGTAAAATGTGGTTTGATAGTAGATCACTAAGGGGAAAAAGGCGGATTCTGCCATCCCAAGAAACCATCTGAGTGTCTGGGATATTGAATCAGCATCACTACCACTGACTACGGCCAGGGGTCACAAACCATAATACCGCCAAAGTTCGTCACCGCTGTCACAAGCAGCGTGAAGGAGCCAAAGCAGAACATCATAATGGGGAGCACTTTGTGTGGCCCATACTTCTTTCCTGCCATACCCAGGAAGGGTGCCGTAAGAACGTACGGGATGAAAAACACAGACAAGATGATGTTGTACTGGTCTGGTTTGAGTTTCAATGTCCTTTCCAGACCGGCGGTCTTTGCGTTTCCAAGGTTCGACTTGTCAAGGCTGTTGAAGAGGTACATGACGGCCAAAACAGGGAGAATCCTGAGATCAAATTTCCAGACGAGAGCTCTTTCAGCCTTGGGGTCAATCACCAGCGATGTCGAACGGTCATCGGTATAGGCTTTGACAACATCTCCATCCTCGATGCTCTTGCTGTCCCTATCCTGATCATACATCCCGTCAACCTTCCCGAGTACATCTTTGGTGTCAGAGGACATGTTGCCGAAAAGCTCAAAAAGACACGGCAGATAAGGAGTTGGACAAGGTAGAATAAAATCAGAAACGAGTCTTGAGGTATGGAAGTCCTTATCTCGCCGTTGAAGTCCAAACCAAAAACCAGAGGATCCTCAGGCACTTTAAATATCTCTCACTCACATCGTCCGAGCCACACAAACTGGATCCGACAACATCTCTCGCAGGTCGCACAAAGCACCCACGCGGCAGAAAACTCTCACAGATGCTCTCCAAAGCGTGCCACGCGAGATAAGCTTCCCGCATGACAACCTTGCATCCTGGATCTCAGATACACCAATCCCTTTCGCAGAAAATCCCCAAGGAGAACCACTCGACCTTGAGGATAGCCGTTATCGTGCGTCTCCGCCATGAACTAGCGCCGCCCTATAAGGTGTCGAAATTACTACTACAGCGGGAGAAGGGCGGGGAGCGGATGCGATAAGGCTTGCAATGCGCGAGGACATCATCCGGGTCGCGCAGGGACCGCATGGAAAGATTTTCACAGTGCAGAAGAATGGATTGGGATGGCTGGAACGAAAATTTTGAGCTTGGGGCTTGGCTGGTGGAGAGGATGGAGTCTGAGGTTACAGTTGTGGGTTGAAAGGTGGTAGATTCTCGGCCGATGTCGGCAAGTTGTTGCGACTCTGTTCGATAGCGGCACGTGACAAAGGGGTAAATCATTGGTGAAAGTTGTATTCTGTGCTTTCAACAATCATAGTGCGAGTGGGTTCACTTCAATTGGTTTCCCTGGGGGCTAGAAGATGCTTGCCTGTCCCTGTTGTAGTGAAATGACACTTCAGGAGAGGAGTAAGGTGTTGTTGCAATTATCAACAGCCAAATCACCGTTCAATAGCCGGTAAGAAAATATTTGCGTGCCATCCAAACGGAGGACTATCATGTTTCTCGAGATTTTACGAGGAGTGAATTACGTACCTATGCCGCAATTGAGGGCACATTTTTCCGCTTAATAAACGAAGACCAAGTCGTTCAGGTTGTAGGAGATGTCGTCAAACTATTGTGAATCAGTATATGTTGCGACAAAATCAACGATTTCACCTGCTCGAACGTAACTAGTACGAAGCGTGAAATAATGCTTTAACACTCAAATATGTGTTCTTCTCAGATTATATCACAATTCGTCCTCTTCTCTTGATCAATTGTATGTGTATTTTTACAAAAAGG
The DNA here is from genome assembly GCA_010015705.1 of Aulographum hederae CBS 113979. NCBI lineage: Eukaryota > Fungi > Ascomycota > Dothideomycetes > Aulographales > Aulographaceae > Aulographum > Aulographum hederae. The sequence continues at coordinate 189,843 of ML977146.1, read as the reverse complement.
ATGGAGGAAACGGTGACCTAGCTACCTTACTGTGGACATCATCAGATGGACGAAGATGTACAGATTTTGTGGGAGTATTCAGGTAGTTTAGGCTTTGCGTTCTTCAAGCAAGAGTAGGTTCACTGATCCGGAGGAATAGAAAACAAAAGGGCGAGAAGCTCCCCCGCGCTGTCCAGAGGATTCTATAGAGTAGGCAAATAAGAAATACAAGCTCTGCAAACGAATCTTGAGCAAGCGTAATATCGAAAGGGGAAAAAGATGTGTACGAAATAATCCGGGAACTCCCAAACAGGAAGGCCCCTGGTCCCGACATGATTCCAAACGAGGCTCTGAAAGCTCTAGGTATCGTCATATCCTGCGACCTAGCAAGGACAATCACAGGCATTTTTCAACAGGGCAAACTCCCGTCAGTCCTTAAGGATTTGTCGGAGTCTAGTCACGTGAGTGCTTAATCAGACATCATGTGATCTGGAGCATATATTCCATCTCCGGCATTTGGCACTCCTAGACAGTTACATCACAGAATACAACACACACATCACAATCTTCACATCTTTGCTCTCTCAAAGACCTCACTTTTTCCACTGCATTATTGCACTCTCAACGTGACCACGTAGTATCCTCGGAGCTTGGCAACTATCACCCCATAGACTCCGACAGGATTCCACCACGGTCGTGCTCCGGAAGCCAAATAAGAAGGATTATACTCTCCCTGGTAGCTACCGTCCAATCGCACTCGAAAACACCATCGCAAAGGTGATCGAAAAGATAGTAGCACGCCGAATGATGGAAACCGCAGAGCAACATGGCCTTATCCCATGGAATCAGATGGGCGCGAGGAAACACAGGTCCACGCTATCGGCGGTCGAACTACTAGTGAATACAATCCGGACGGCATGGAAGGCAAAGAAACCGGTAGTCTCCGTCCTCGGACTCGACCTAGCCGGCGCGTTTGACAACGTCTCTCACGACAAAGCTCCTCCAGACAATCCACCAGATGGGATACCCAGACTGGATCGAAAAGATCGTCCAGTCTTTCCTGACCGG